>REGM01000039.1:194299-209504 GCA_004194415.1 Aurelia aurita
ATAAAACATGAAGGCAGGCTCTCTAAAATCATTCAGTTTGACAACCATCTAAGAGACACTACTCAAGACTCTGAAAGATACACCAAGGACGAATTGAAAGATTTTCATCTGAAAAGACTTCAGAAATTTTTCATCACAGAGAATCTGAAAACTTTTTATCAAGAAACAGAGAATTATTAACCTGTGCTAAAGATACTCACAGAATGGAGAACATAAAAGGTAACTATTTAATCGCTGGCTACATATCCTTTTTTTTATTTTTTTATATTCCATTAAAAATTTTACAATACATATTACGGATTACACTACTTAAGATCTACTCTACAATACTACAAGGACGATACCAACGAGGAGCAGAAAACTACGACTACCCCGCGGCCATTACATGAAAAAACGTAAAGCAAATAAGAACAAAAAGAAACAAGAAACTACATACAAATAAACGCAATTACTACAAACGATTAAATACCTAAGTCTGTTTCACATTAGATGTCCAGGCCAAGTTAGTGGTAAAAGAAAAGTCACTGGAAGAGAAACCTCTCTTGAAGTCTTTTTTTTCTTTCCTTTTGAAGGATCGCTAAAAGTTTTTCGTTACCACTAGGTCAATCACAACCGTCATAACCTTGATTGAAAAGGTATTCTGTTGAGAGTAAATTCTTTAGATCGATACGCTCATGTTATTTAACAGAAACTGCTCGAAAGAAAAATTGTAGTAGCTTCTTCAAGAAAATTAAGAAACTCTTCTAGAAGAGATCAGACATCAATTCGAAGTTAAGGATTTTTTCCAATGTTTGCTTATAAGTTTTTGCTTATGAGTTCCATAAAATTTGTGTTACTAACACAAATAATCTTAAAAAGTACAATGTTGTTTTTGGTTCTTTCTTGTGAATCTCTGGGCTTAAAAAGCCATATTAGCAGTCCTCAACGAATTATGATAAATCGTGGGACAATTAAGTCAAATCTTCTTTCTGACTCACCCTGTAGAAGCAGCATATTATCCTCCCTATTTTTGTTACTTTCTTCGTACTTCCTCGGTTTAGTAAGGTTATGTGCGGATAGGTGATTAATTCTTTAACTAGTGAGTTACAGAGAGAGTGTGACATAATTGTGGGAGCCAAGAATATTTAAACTTAGATGTTTACGTTTCGTCCCTCTCGCCACGTCAGTTCATATTTTTTAGTTCAACCATGAGCGATAAGAAGTGTGTATCAATTCAAATTTTTTATCAGTATTGAGCCACTTTAACCTATTTTTTATGTGTCTTGAACTTATTTTAGTTGGCAGTGATCCACCTTATCGCTGGTCTACGAATTTAAATTGTTCTAGTAGTGAGCCACCTTAAGTACAGAGCAACTTTAACCGTCAACTTTTGGAGGTTTACCAACTAAACATAAGTTCGAAACACATAAACTAGAAGTTTAGGTGGCTCAATACTGGTAAAAGTTTTAGACTGATACACACTTGGTGTCATATCGCTCATGGTGTAACTGTTAATAAACAGACGCAAAGTTTGATGTACTATAGTAATAGTGTCAACTACAATTACTTCCCTGGAAACATCTTTAGGACAGGCCTTGATTCCACGAACTTTTATTGAGAACCATCGTATCAGATTATAATCACGAGAACCTTCGATAATGGTTCAAATTCTTAGTTTCTTAACTAAGAACTTGACCCAGTAGTCAAAGTTTCATAAAATCTTCATATTTTGAGTACCAAATTTTCTTAAGGGTTTCTTTGGAGCTTCCACACGGACGATCTTCTGTGCATTCTCGAACAATTCACAGCGAGTTTTTGTGAGACCATACCCTTCTCTGGATATTTCTCAAGTAATTCCGAGTAATACAGTACAAGAAACGCGTTGAAATATGCTTTAATTTCCTAAACGAAATGCAAATGTTTCTTAAATGAATTTGCTCCAGTTATCAAGTCTCTCCAATTTTGCTAATCAGAGACTTAACTTTCTGATGAAGAGTTTCTTACAAAAACTATACATGCATATCAGTCAACGAAGAGGACTTAATCGAAACATTTGACAAAATGTAAATGTTTTCTTGAATATATTTCTTTCCATAGCAACAGTCATCGCTGCCCTCAGTCTGTACATTGTCGCATGCAGTGCAATGCCACTTTCAAGCAACATCAACAACAACAGAACAAACTCAACTATAAGATCTGCAGCAATCCCAGAAAGCAATGCTGTTCATCAATCTATTGACAGTCTATTGCGATCATGTGACGAGACAATTGGAAATATTATCAAAGATAGTCAAAGATTACAGCAAGCCCTGGTAAGTTATGTTTCTTGATTTATTCACCCCTGGACGCTACGCTATGACCAGCGATAAACAGGATAAAGTGATCTTGTCAGGAGGTAAAGTCTTTCAGAATTCTTCATCACTTCACAACAGTTTCTTTATTCGCCTTGTTTTACACAATCACCCCTGGAAAGACGATATGACAAGTACCAGGCAATATGAAGTGATAACTTTTCAGGAGGTAACTCCCACCAGAATTCTCACTCACATGAAAGTGTTTACACTTGACATCATTTTCATTTANAAGATTACAGCAAGCCCTGGTAAGTTATGTTTCTTGATTTATTCACCCCTGGACGCTACGCTATGACCAGCGATAAACAGGATAAAGTGATCTTGTCAGGAGGTAAAGTCTTTCAGAATTCTTCATCACTTCACAACAGTTTCTTTATTCGCCTTGTTTTACACAATCACCCCTGGAAAGACGATATGACAAGTACCAGGCAATATGAAGTGATAACTTTTCAGGAGGTAACTCCCACCAGAATTCTCACTCACATGAAAGTGTTTACACTTGACATCATTTTCATTTACGATATACCCTGTAAAGCAATGAATTTTTCGTAAAATTTAGTCCTAAAATGCCGTCGAGAAGGATTAATCAGTGATTACCAGTTAAAGTAAAAAAACAATTCAAGATTGTTTGACGCAAAGTGGAATCCCAAAGTTTCCAACACCTCTTTGTGTGACTTTGATCTAATCTCATGAAAAATGTCTCGCATAGATATGTCTAAAACACGATTAATTACAATTTCCAATAGTTAATTTTATTTTTGATACATTATATTCCCATATCAGTGACTTAACTATTGGACGGTCAGAACTTAAAATTCAAACTTGTTTGCCAGTGCCTTTGGGTCAAATTTTGTTGAATGCAAGTTTCTATCAGTTTGAAGTATTTATTGAATTAAAAATAGTTTTAATTTACAACAAATTTTAATTTCAGGTGACAAATTTCCCAAGCAATGTGATTGCGACTAATCTCGACATCTCCTACCCTTCGCTGAAAATAAATCAAGTTTCATGCAACCCATTCCAGGTATGAATACTTCTAAACTATTTGGTCTTTCTACAATTCCCAAGGAAGCTTTCGTAAGTCAATTCCTAACCGAATTTAGTTGGTGTGAAGTTATTCTTCTGCTTGCTACGAGTCTTCGACTTGCCATAACTTTTGCAAACTATAACCGACTTGGGACCGATTTTATTGACCGTCGCCCATCAAAAGGAACAATTTTTTTCATAGATATTCTTTTCCATACGTCGACCTACGAATTTTTGCTACAACTGGAAGATTTCAGAGAATGAAATATTGATAATTCGTTTGTCTTGAAAAGCAAACGGTTTTTTTTTCTTTTTAACGGAGAAAATCAATCGACGATAGACGTTTTCACAAATTATTTTCAATCCCAGCACAGCCAGAAATCTACAACATGCCTACTTCGATGCATTACGAGTACAAAATCATTCAATGCGTTGCTAATAGCAATGCACGCTTTTGGGATTTCGCTCCAAATGATACAGAGGCAAAGGTTGTATTTCAAAAGAAATCAGTAAATTTCTTACCACGATGCTTTGCGTTTTATGATAAATCGACCAATCAAATCGATCGAAATTCTTGCAGATGCAAACGAATATGGTAAAAAGGTTGCCTGATGCCAAGTTTAGCACAATCTTTTATTGGTCAGCTTAAGATGGATAGTTAAAGACCTACTGACAACCATGATCCTTTGTGCGTCCAATGAAAACCAAGACTAAGAGAACTTAGGCCAGAAACGACTTTCAGATAAAAAGAAAGTCGACTTTGGCGCCACAAAGGATCATGGTTAGCAATGGGTCTTTAACTACTACTACTGTTACAAACATTTTTTGTTTACTTAATTCTTATTATTCCTAGGTAATTGAAAGAATTCACAATTACTCGAAAGTGCTCGATCGATTTGTGGCACCACTCACTGCAATTGCAATTCAAAGTCAACAAGATGGCAGCAGACAAACTTCAAGAAATGTGATCATCAGGATTACAAATGCTCTCACCTCACTTAATATCCTTCAAGTTAAAATGGTAAGTAAAGGCGAATCAATGCAACTTCATTTACAAACAGTTTCTATATGCGATGAAACAATTATTTACGGTAGGTTATATTTAGTTTGACGAAAACAGTTTGATTTTGCATAAAATTCTTTTGATGAAAATAAAATAATGATATTCTTGCAAGTATTTGTAGGTAGCGGGTGATTTAGCAAGTGATCGTGTAATCGAATAAAAAGTGATTGAGTATGAGTATATGATTTCCTGAACACCTGATTGATTTATTTGATTAATTGATTAATTGTAAATGATTGGATGAGCAAGTGATCGTGCAATCGAATTAATGAGAGATTGAGTATATGATTCCCTGATTGGCTGAATGATCAAGTGATTGAGTTAGCAAATGATTGAGTGAGCAAGTGATCGTGTAATCGAATGAATGAATAATTGAGTATATGATTTCCCGATTGATTGATTGATTGAGTGAGTGGGTCGATGAATAAATAAGAGGTCAAGTTTGGATCTACATATTTTGAGGAATATTTTGAGTTACTCGATAGATCTTCATAATTTTCTGAATATTTTGTTCATGCATGGTTCATGCTATTTCTTCCCCTTCTTCTGATTTTCAATTCTACTGAGTTCAAGTTTATATATCTAAGGAATTTTTGCTTTATAAACAGGAGAATTGAAAATATTTTGATCTGGACTGAGTTCGAATAACATTTTATTTCAGAAATACATGTATGATGACTTAATTTTGCTGTTATCTTTGCAGAGATTTTAATCGATTTCTTTTTTCATTTATAGCTAGAAAGTTTCCTCAGCTCACACTCAGTTGGGGCAACATCGCCAACGATTCAAGAACTAACAGTCAAAACAACAGCATATCTGGTCAGTTTACAATACAATATTTCGAAAAATACGCCCATAAAATATACCTCCTTTATAGAGAGTTTTCTAGCGTTGTATTTGAAGTGTTTCTACATGTTAAAAAAAGTCAGTAGCGATATTTATTTATAACACAGCACTATCAACCCTTTTCAAAAGTACCAAAATTCAAATATAGCGCTAAAACTCTATATATTACAATATTTACTTGATTTTGTCATTGTTGGAGAACACAAGAACTGCTGTTTTTGAAGCAATCACTCACTTTGACGTTCTTGTGCCATAAATCAGCAACTACTTGTCAGATTGACTCAAACAAGGTCTGAAACTCCAAGGTTAAGCCTATCCTATGCAACCGTGTAAAAACGGGTCGATTGAAGTTACAGCACCTCCACAATAGCCAGACAAACGAGGCACAATTTCTTTGGGACACCCTATATGTTTATGTTGTTAATTGGCAAGGACTGAGCACACGATCAAGGCTATAACTATGCTCCCATGTTAACCTGGTTTAGTTGTTTATTAGCACTTTAGTTACACTGGTACATTCCCGTGTAATTATATGATATCTCTCATCCTTGCAGGCACAATCCCACCCTGGCTCACACTTTAGCGCTCAACAAGTCAAGAACATCCGGGACTACAGCTTCCTCGGAGCTGTTGTTGATGTTGTTCATACTATCAAATCAGAGCTGAGACAAGGTTTTCCGTTCTATTAATTTCCTGAACTGAACATCTGACTTGCTGGACCAAGGAAAGTTGTCAGTTGATCTAACCAACCGAACAATACCTTTTGTTTACTGTTGTTCATTTTATCCAATCAGAACTACTGTAAAAGCTCTATTTAGCAACTCTTTCTATTAAGCCGGTTTCCCAAAAGGTGAATTTTTTCGCTTCCAGAGAATTTTTTCGACATGCGCAGAATCAAATCTCATGAATCAAATTTCAACTGCGCATGCTTATTTTCTGTACTCGAGAAAAATTCGCTTCGAGGGAAAAAATCAGATAGTGGAAAACCAGCTTTATGCTCGTCTCTATTTANTGATCTAACCAACCGAACAATACCTTTTGTTTACTGTTGTTCATTTTATCCAATCAGAACTACTGTAAAAGCTCTATTTAGCAACTCTTTCTATTAAGCCGGTTTCCCAAAAGGTGAATTTTTTCGCTTCCAGAGAATTTTTTCGACATGCGCAGAATCAAATCTCATGAATCAAATTTCAACTGCGCATGCTTATTTTCTGTACTCGAGAAAAATTCGCTTCGAGGGAAAAAATCAGATAGTGGAAAACCAGCTTTATGCTCGTCTCTATTTAAACCGCCTTTCAAAGACTGAATTCTGAAGAAGACCCCTTTCTACTGGCCCCCTTTTACTACGCCCATTCTCTATGTAGCATCCACGTATTACCAATATGAAATACAAACCCTTGCAAGAAACTTTAGCTTATTTCAAAAAAGTAGTTTCATCTAGATTAATACACACTGGTGCGTCCAAAGTGCGTTGAATCAAATGCATTAGACAAGTTAACTTGTTTACTGATTTTGGCAAATATGAAAGCAAAACTCTAAATTATCCTTCTCTCTTTAATAAGCCCCCTCTAGAACCTCTGAAATTAAATAAACCCCACGGTTAATAGAGCTTTTACGGTAGGAAATTCTTAGAGCTTTTACGGTAGAGTATTGTATAGATTATTCACAATAAATTATTTCTTTTTCATACACTCTTAAATGCATATTTATGCTTGTAAAATCCTTTATATACAGCAGATTAAAGATTTATACTATGTTTTTGAAAGACAAAATTATGTGTAAATACGCAGTATATCATATACTTATATTTTTTCTAAATTATGTACTACAGAGAAATACAATATATTTGTTTACACACTAATATATATATATATTTAAGGGGTTATATATTTTATATTTAAAATATTAAATATCAAATATCAAATATTAAGAATTTAACATTGGCAGCTGTTTATTGTATCTATCTCGAATAAGAAATGTTATAAGAGAGGTTTCATAAAGGCTGGTTCACATTAGGTCGTTGCAGTCGCTGGGGTCGTTTTTCGAAACGACCCACGGCAAAAACTCAGTCGTTGGTATCGTCAGGGTCATTGGGGACTTTATTTTCGCCGTTCACACTCAGTCTTTTGGGTGGTCGTTTCCAAGAACGACCCCAGCGACTTAAACGACCTAGTGTGAACCAGGTTTAAGCAAGACATACATATAGAACAATCCTCGAAGGTTGTGCACCAAAGCAACAGGCTCGCTAAAAGGCTCGTAAGAATGATGTATATTTAGCACAGGATCCAAATCCATTGCTATTGCTAACCATCATCCTTCGTGGCGCCAAAGTCAACTTTCGTATTATCTGAAATTCGTTTTTGGACTAGATTCTCTTTGTCTTGCTTTCCATTGGGCGCACAAATGTTTTCAATAAACAGAAAACGCTGTAATTCCGAGAATTCATGCAGACGACATGTCACGTGACTTGATCAATTCGCGCTCGAAGATCAGACTTTGGGTAAATAAAGCCATTAAAACGTCGCACTGGGATTTTGAGAGTGTCTCGTTTATTTATCGCAATAAATCAATTCAAAAAGCTTGGAGGCTGTTCAAATTATTCAAAAACTTTAGCAGATAGCTAGGCGAATATCTAAAAGGAAGGCTGACTTTGAAGAAGCGACGAGCAACTCACAGCCGAAAGAGTTTGTGCTGCTAACTACGAAATTATCGACGCAAAGGCGAGTTTTTCACAGTTCTCTTGGCCTAAATTTTTGTTTTGCTTTTAAAACAGCATGTTTGTGTGTTTATTTCATAGGTTTAGGTCTGACTAACAATTGCTACATATCCTTCCCTACTCACTATCGCAAGGTAGAATAGAGGAGCAATTTCATGCAACTTTTTGCAAATTTCCTATAGATTCCTATAGAAATTTTCTGAAAATTTATCCCAAAAAAAGATGGCGTCGTGTTTTCAACGCTGCTGTGACGTCATGCCGTCTGTATCAATAGTTTATGAAGGTCTACAAAATGGTACCCTGGTGCCAGAGCCTTATTTAAAAAAAAAGAGACTCTGGCACCCAGGGTAACAAAATGGTGGTAAGCGCAAGTCTGTCTCTCTGCTGGTGTACGATTTAGAAATTTGCTAACGTCATTACTTCTTCAGATACAAAAATGCTACTGAGTGTCCCAAAAAAAGTACTCCCGTCATTACCAACATTCTATTATCAAACTTATCATAAAATTTTCTTTTTAATCTGTTTTGTCAATGATCCAAATATGTTTAAAGATGATAAAATGTTTTTTTCATTGCTTAAAGGGTATAAAATGCCAGGCTGGAAAACGTTATTCTGAGCTATTCTCTTTAAGCAACATCGTAAACTTGCCTAAGAGCTATTATATTGAAATTCTCCATTATCCTTCATGACTACAATGATAGTTTGCACTTCTTTCTGACATTTATGACCAAACTAGAAGCTTAATATACAAAAAGAAATCAATCTGGTAATCGTCGATGCTTTTTTCAGTATGCTCCAAAACCAGGCAGCCCTAAAAGGAGCTAAATTTGCTGATTATAAAACTAATCACAAGATCATCTATACCTTGGAAAATAGTTCGGTCTTTGATCTACTTGCCAAAAAAAGAAATTGGAGATTGGCCATGTAATCGAATTTTGGTGATTTTTCAAACAGGAGTACTTTTTATTGGGACACCCGGTTCATTTTGAAAATAATCAAAATATCAAAAAAGTTCCCGGTAGGATGACAACAAAGTAGCTACAGTTCCCGGTAGGATGACAACAAAGTAGCTACAGTTCCCGGTAGGATGACAACAAAGTAGCTACAGTTCCCGGTAGGATTACAACAAAGTAGCTACAGTTCCCGGTAGGATTACAACAAAGTAGCTACAGTTCCCGGTAGGATTACAACAAAGTAGCTACAGTTCCCGGTAGGATGACAACAAAGTAGCTACAGTTTCCGGTAGGATGACAACAAAGTAGCTACAGTTCCTTTCAAGCGATTCAATTTAAAGAATAAGGTAATAGCCATCCATTCACACCACCTTTCTTTAAAGATGGCATGCTTGCAGAATTCACTACTACACTCTATTCAAGGATATGTTGCTGAAACCATCCCAAGTGCAATGCTAACAGAGATAGCATCACTTATCATGGACTTACTACCCGAGTCCCTTGTTTCCATGTGCTCATTGATTTGAATGATGTCACTTCGGTCAACAGAGACTCTCTGAAAAACGCAGTGGAAAAACATGACCATATTTAGGCCCTCACGACAAGAAATCGTGGCGGCAATCAGCTCGCAAAATTCCACGAATTCCATAGTCATTCAAGCTTCAATCGACAGTGTGAACTTTACACTGCTTATGTGTGCTAAGTTTTCGTCAGTACCTGTGTGCCGAATGGAAATTTCGCTGCACTGCGAAGTGATAGCTGAGAATGGGCCTAAGCAAGGTCACCTTTTTCACTGTTTCGTCCTGAGTCCCTGTTGAGCAAGGTTTACTCCAGTGATACAAGGGGACTTAGGTAATCAGTCTAATGTTGTGCTGATGTGTAAAATGGTAAAATGAATAGAGCCCGATGCCTCGTTGCGGTATGAACGAAAAGTTTAGATGGAATAAAAGAAATAAGTAAATACTGACCAAGAAAACTGCAAATATTTGCAGAGAAGCCAAGCAGTGCTGCACTATCATATTAGCACATATACACAAAGCAGTTATATATATAACAAATATTTTCGATTAAATAAAATAGAATTATCATATTTAAGATGGAAAGTTGTTAAAAATACTGAGATTTCCGAAGCTAAAAACTCTTATATGTATCGTGTTTAGTTCTTAAAATAGCCCATAAAGGATCTGTTACATAAATGTGGCACGTTTGATTTATGTGCCAGCAAATATTGACACATGACAAACAGAAAGTGCCACTCAAAACATTTGAAGGACTGGGGAACGACTTGGGATTTACTGGGGAATGTAATCGATGATACGGATCTGACTTTCGGATTCTTATAGTGGAGAATTAAAAAAAACTTTAAAATGCCAGCCATTTAGACTATTTACAGAGGCTTCTTTTCCCAGACATTCACTAAAAGTTGAAAATAAGCAGCGGGGTCATGGATAAATTACCACTAAATATCAAACTTGTATTACGGGTATGTCAAGTAAGGGTTATGTAGTCACAGCATGGAAGGACAAGTGTTTCAAAGGAACATGCAAGCTCAGCTACTATTCCTTTCGAGGTAGGTAAATGAGTGAAACAGTAATTTCTTTAAAAATACGACTATTTACGTAGACTAAGAATAGTAAGAGGCAAATAAGTGCCGAGAAGAATAACTTCTGGGGCAATAAACGAACCCAAATAGCTGCCTGTATGTCAAGCTTACATCAGCAAATAAACCCCCGCTTATTTACAATATTTAGGCCTACTGTTAACAGGCCCACTATTTACTTGGATCCGAGACAATCTCTTGACCTTAGACTCATTGCAATCGTCGTAGTTTCGCTCCTTGATGGACTGATAATCGCTACAACTAGTTGAAGCGGAGTGCCTTCATCCAATTCAATAAACGAAGTGAAACTGGGACTGAGGTAGTCAGTCTATCTCGACCTTATGATGATGATGATTATTATTTGTGCCTTTCTGGGCTCTGCTCATTCTGAATTCGTAACTCAGAGTTTTTAACCATGGCAAATCGCGGGCTGTCAAATTCAAATTCGAACCTGGGGTGGGGGGGGTAATTGACCAGATTTTGGTTAGAGACCCAAGCTTCAAAAACATGCCCGTTCCTTAGCCGAAGCTTGAAAACCTTAACCCAATCTTCAAAAACATGCCCGTTCTTTAGCCGAAGCTTCAAAACCTAAACCCAATCTTCAAAAACATACCGTTCCTTATACCAGTTTGTCGAAAATGGCCTATCAAATTTGTTCTTTAAATACCAAAATCACAAAAATGGATACCGTTCCTTAAACCAAAATCGTTAAAACGATACCCTTCCGGGCAGCACCTCCCCCAGTACCCAAAACATACATAGTGCCCCCCGGGTATTCTACAAAATGTGACTAAACACAGGGATTTTTTAGGACATCAAATACAACTTCACGATCCTGCATAACCCCTGCATAAAAAGGGAAATCGGAAGGCACTGCCCTTCTGTGGGACATATACGTTGTCCCTCGGGCTATCAAACCTAGCTACCAGAGCTAGGGACACTTTTAATTACGTTATCAAATATTGCCATTCATTAGCAAAACTTGTTAGGTGTTCATAATATATAAATAAGCAAGCGAGAGTTCTCCCAAATATTATCTGATGCAAATAAGGTTAAAGTGGAAAATTCATACTTCATGTGCAGGCACTGTGACCAAAGCATCGTTTGTTGATCGTCCAACTTTCACAATCTGAAATGAAAAGTTTGTAGTGACGAAGGTTTATGTTGAACGAGGACGAGCATGTTCATTCTTGGCGACATTGTTGGCGTTGTTGAACGGAATCTAGCCAATCAATAGCGGTCTTTCAAATCATGTGATCCCTTAAGATATATGATGAATAAGCGGTGAAAACTGTTTCTGTATCAAACATGCTCAACAAATGTAGGGATGCTTGGTGCCCACAAATGTTGCCCACAAATGTTGCCCAATATAGCGTGCAGCATGTGTGTATTTTCAGTTTGTTCCAAAAATACAAAAGTTTGCAAAATAGCGAGTTAAAATCGGTCTCAAATTAGATGTCAGGTCATGGGCGTTAAGAAACGCGGTAGTTGTTCCTACAACAGTTTTTTCCTCCCTGTGTCCCTATGCGTGAATGTTGTTGTTGTTGCGCCTGGTTTATCTTGTATCCCTGTGTTCTGACCGCAACAACCTTCACGGGCGTAGGGACACAGGGAGGAGAAAACTGTTGTAGGAACTACTACCGCGTTTCTTAAAGCCCATAGTCAGGTGACAATGTCCGCAAATAAAAATAATTGAGGTGTTTTCACGAGTAATTTTGCGTGATTGCTGCGGTGAGGCGGCGAAGAAATTTGTCTCAGGACAATGTTTGTTTCAATTTCGTGTTAGTCTTATAAGAAACTTCTAATCTATTTTTTGCGACAATTCTTCTAAATGCCAATACTATTGAACATAATTCACTTTGAACATCAAGCAAAGAAATCAACTACGACGAATAAAGTACATCAATAGACTGATTACATCGTCCCAGCTATTGCAAGGGGGTCGCTGGGATAAAACCAGATGGGAAAAAAAAAACAAAAAAACAATATGAAGCAAGATCACTTGATATCATTAGATGCTCTCGAGTAAATCAAACTCTACACGTATCTTAACAAAAATAACGAAGAAGAAATGTTCTAAAACTAACAACAGCAAGGCGTCGACTTGAGTCACTTCTGATCAACCAACATGGTCCAAGATTAGCTTCACTGCATAAGGCCCTCATCTTACNTCTAAATGCCTATACTATTGAACATAATTCACTTTGAACATCAAGCAAAGAAATCAACTACGACGCAGATGGGAAAACAAAACAAAAAAACAATATGAAGCAAGATCACTTGATATCATTAGATGCTCTCGAGTAAATCAAACTCTATACGTATCTTAACAAAAATAACGAAGAAGAAATGTTCTAAAACTAACAACAGCAAGGCGTCGACTTGAGTCACTTCTGATCAACCAACATGGTCCAAGATTAGCTTCACTGCATAAGGCCCTCATCTTACGCTCATCTCATTGAATTTCTGTTGTTGTTGTTGCTGCAGTGAGTTGTAGCGTTATCAGTTCAGTCAAAGAGCGAAACTACGACATGTATTGAGTCTAGTCCAAGATATTGCTAATTTGATTTTACTCTTGATCTTGTTAATGCACAAAAAGCTTGCCATTTATCTAACATTCTTGATGAACGATTTCATCTTGTTTTTCCTCCGAAAAGTCTCTGGTATAATCCCTCTATCTTCCTTTTGAAATCTTAGAATTTTCTTCAAGTTTGCGATCTTTGAACACTTTAGCTGAATCTTTGACAATCTTGATTGCTCTTGACAATCCGTACTTGTATCCTGAGTCAGATCTGCTTCCTATCTCTCACACAACCTGCTCTGAATCTTGCATCTGTGCTTGGATTATAGTAATCTGCCTCAAGATTTGCAAATCATGCGTTAAACTTCACAAGGGTTCAGGTGGATCCCTGTATCGAACTCAAGTCTAACCCATAAGCTAATCTGATGAAGCTCTCGCAGCACAACCACAACATTCAGATGGGCTGGTAAAGCAAGCATGAAAAGGTTGGGTTGGCCCTTGATCACAGACTCTGGAAAATAGTTGGTGGGAAGGCAATTCACTGATTGGGGACGCTGTTATCAAAAAGTTGAACCATGTTTAAAGCGACCACAAGTGACTGCCAGCGACCAAAACAAGTCTGAATATAAAATTATCGGAAACAGAAAGTGTAGCTACGGAAGAGCTGAATACACTCTATTTACTTTGATTTTAAACAAAATTTATTGACAACAAAACTTTCCTCGAGGTAAATACACTTTATAAATCTATTTAAAACAATAAAAAAATGTTGATCATAGACAACGAAATGTTCCTTAATCAAACGAACAAACGAAACTTATTTTGTACGAAATTCATTCTGTTACAACAGTTTGAACTACGAACTATAATTACAATTAAATTAATTTTCATCAACTTCTTTTAAAGAACGATTTATCACAAACGAACAGTATCAAACAAATTTTACAAGACAGAAAAATGTCTAAAACAAAAGACTTATACAAAGAATAGTGTGTTTCTGAGGACAACATAGATTGTATGTTACAGTATCAGAGCAACTGAAATTTTGTTAATTTTTGGTCATTCTTGTAAAGACGTTCACCAAAGTCACATTCTAGCACCAGTAAGATGTTAAAAAGGTAGACAGCACAAAAGTTGTATCAGTCGGTTTGTAACCATTTTTTACGCAGTTTAATAAGCTGCAACTGGCCTAAATAGGACAATTTAGATCATCAATGGTCCCTAACTCCCAGCAAATTATCAGGGGGCATGCCCCCACCCCCATGCGCTGAGGACTCTGGGTTTGGGTTAATCAAGCTCGTTAATTGCTTCAAAGGCTCTTGGGCAACAGGCATGCATTGCAGCCCTATTTGAAAAGGTGGCCTATTTCATGCGGCATGAAAATAACTTTGTGATGTCGCTGAAGTCGGCAGCACGTTGTGGACGGGGAAGACCAAGGAAGACCGTGTCCAGACGCGGCCGTATTTCTGCATTTCTCCTTACGTGTGTTAAACATTAGACTTGACTTGATTGGAATCCATGAAATCTACGAAAAACTAAACAAACAATCGCAATGCATGCCGGTTGCACAAGAGCCTTTAAACAGCTCCGTGTGTGAATGCAGTATAACATCGCTTCGTCGTCCTGGATCGTCCAATAACATAACAAACATAAACCTCAACATAACATTAATTTTAACTGAGTCACAGGAAATTTCGTGAAATCCTACAATAAACTACAAGAATCGTTCTTCAAATGGTATATATTATCTTTCCAAACTTTATGTTATTTTTCTTTCTTCAGTTCTTTCATTCGTCTGTTTTGTTGTAGCTAAAGTTAAGAAGAAAAGTCCAATGCAAGTGCAGTCCATAAAGTCTCGAGTACGTTATGTATAAGCGTGTGCGTGTGCGTGATATTGGGTGTATGAACGTTTATAATAATGTTTTAAATTCTAAATTATCAAATGTATTCTAATTTTTTTTTGTGCGTCTCTGCACTTAAGTGTACGTGTGTGTTCCTATGAAAACCTAGACCTACAGTAAAAGCATGGATACAGAAACCACAACTTTTAAGAACCTTCAGGCTAAAATTTTGTTAGGAAGATTTTCTGAAATTTTTGAAAATTGAATTAAAACTGGATATGTCATAAAGTGCTAGATGCTCAATGA
>REGM01000039.1:212707-239371 GCA_004194415.1 Aurelia aurita
TTTTCTTCTTTTTTTAAGAATAAAAGAAGTTTTGAAAAAAATTAAAACCATCAACATTTTTCAACTTTTTGAGAAAACATGGAATAATTTTCAAGAAAACCATAGTTTTATGAATGTCTACAATATGGTATCAACGTACAAGGCTTTCACTCTCCTGGTTATGATTTATAAATTTGATGACGTCACATCCTCAAATGCATTGAAATATAAAATGCACTGTAATTTTGAAAATACTGAAGATGTCAGAAAAGTCCAACGGTAGAATTATAGCAAAGTAGCAAAAGTTTCGTTTACGCCATTCAATCAAAAGAAAGATGCAACAGCCATTTCAGCATTTGCACTAGCCTTTTCAAAGATCTGACGCCTATGCTAGCCCTTGCCGAGGGGCAAATCAATTCTCAAAATAGTGTATGTGATTTTTGTGATTTTAAAATCACGAGATTTTTTTCTGTGATTTTTGTGATTTTGTGTGTGATTTTTTGGTAATGTTTGTGATTTTTTATAATTTTTGTGCTTTTGTGTGTGGTTTTTCTGCGATTTTTGTGATTTTCGTGTGTGATTTTGTTGTGACTTCAAGGTGTTTCATAAAGGCAATACGAGTGATGAAATAAACAACACCTACCCATGCTGGCTTGAAACGTAGCTGTTCCCCCTTCCATAGACACACCAGACACTCGAGCCCATGTTTTCATATCAGTTGAATGATAGATATATGAGTCAGATCCTGAGGATTTTTGGACTTTCATTTTCATCTTGAAAGATTTGCCATCTTGTGCTAATTTCTGCATAGGATAAACGACCATAAATTTGCTCGCATAATCGTCTCCCATTTTAAGCCAACCACCTTTTTCCGCCATCTTTTGGTTACCCACATCAGAAGACCATTCTTCTAATTTGATTGATTTTACACCATCAAGGGTGTCTTCTTCAATCCAAAGGCCTTGTTCCCTGCGAGAAATCGGATAAATGTTCCACACAATAATACAATAAACACCATATGCTGAAATGTTAACAAATTTGAAATGTTAACGGATTTTAGGCCTGTTTTGAAGGATTCTGAGATTGAACAATTTTCTAAAATCGCTCATAACTAGGAAACTATACGACTGATTTAAACCAACTAAATTTTGTTATCTAAGTTGACATGTTACCTACAGAATGGTAATCAGTTTTAAGGAATTTGACGAGTAGCTCGAGTAGCTAGCAAACTACAGGCTTTGAAACGTTTTTTGCTTTTTGACTCACCCATTAAATGTTTTGTTTGTTAGAGAGTTTGAAATTGAGTAGCTGCTGTAATACTTACCCGTCTTGTAACAATATATTTCCTCCTCCCCAGCCAACCTGTTTCTGTGCAAATGCATTACCAACAATGACAATTTTGCCTTTTTGACTTCTGTTCGAAAAATTGTTGTTTCTGGTACTCATATAAAAATATGTGCCAATTCCTGTCACTTTGCGTGGCCCAAGATCGAAATATGTACCAGCATCATCTAGTTCCGACATCTCGCCTCCATATTGCCCTGAAATAATATTACATAAAGATGACCGCTGCTTGTCGATAAGACCTGCATTTTCAAAGTCATACCAGAGTAAAAAACCAGTCAGAATGCGCTTTTACCTGCAAGAGAGTCGCTACAACTTTCATGGCTTTAAGAAATGCAGTTCTTTGCAAAATAAGAAAATAGAGCCTTGAGCTGAAAACGGCATATTTTTACACATCTTCTAAGCATAGGGTAATTGAATGGCTTGAAAGGAACTTCAGATACTTTGAAAGGAGCTCTAATTTTACCCTGGACATTCTTTGATACCTAGATTATTTGCAAAATGGCGGAATTTTTTTTTTATTGAAGGAATTCGGAGAGTTTTGAAAAAATTAGATAATCGTAAATCCTAAATAAATAGCGGGAAAACGATGCAGTCTTGAAGAGAACCATACGATTTAGAAATTTGATGACGTCACAGCCTCAAATATAATAAATGCCGCCATTTTGAAAATAAACAACATATCAAAAAATTTCCACGGTTGAATTACGGCAAAGTACCTCAAGCTCCTTTCAAGACATTTAATTCAAAGAAAAATGCAACAGAATTTTACATCTACTTTTTAAAGATTTGAACCCTATGCCCATCTTCTATGGCATAAAAAATTGTCATGGCTTTCAAACAGGTAAAATCCTGACCAGCTTTTGCCTTGGGCCTAACAAAAGCTTTAAAACTGATACTTGGTCCCCGGTCACTAAATGCTTGAAACAGATGCCTAAACTGGGTCCCTAAATCTAAGTTTGTTTTCACCGATAGATTAAGGCACAAATGTTTGCAATCGGTCTGTTAGATATTTATAATTAATCTGACTCTTCTACCGTTTTATGCCTGCGCGCAGCCTCAACACTCCTCCGCTACTATTTGGCGGAGGAGTGTTGAGGTTGCGCGCAGGCTAACCGTTTTATGCCGTATATTATAAAGGATTAATCGCGGGATTTTTAGATATATATGTAGGCAGCCGGTTCCTTTACCGGCAGAAACCAAAAAAAATTTCCAATAACGCTAAAGATGGCGGCTCCAAAGATTCTGTTGTGTATTGCTGCAAAGCATGCTAATAAAAAGCTCCCTGGCAACCACCTAACCACATAAAAATTTTGGTCTGCCGTTTTGACTAGATAGCTTGAATTCGAATCAACCTTGAATTCGAATGCAGCAAAATTTTCCTATTTGTTTACATAGATTCCTTGTTCCGGACTTTACCACAGCTAGCTAGTCGAAATGGCAGACCGAAATTATGTCGTTAGATGGTCGTCAGGGAGCAGTTTACCAGCGTGCTTTGCAGTAAAACACAACAGAGTCTTTGGAGCCACCATCTTTAGCTTCATTGTTTATTGTGGTAACACATTCATGAACAAATTGTTTCATAAAAAANGCTGCAAAGCATGCTAATAAAAAGCTCCCTGGCAACCACCTAACCACATAAAAATTTTGGTCTGCCGTTTTGACTAGATAGCTTGAATTCGAATCAACCTTGAATTCGAATGCAGCAAAATTTTCCTATTTGTTTACATAGATTCCTTGTTCCGGACTTTACCACAGCTAGCTAGTCGAAATGGCAGACCGAAATTATGTCGTTAGATGGTCGTCAGGGAGCAGTTTACCAGCGTGCTTTGCAGTAAAACACAACAGAGTCTTTGGAGCCACCATCTTTAGCTTCATTGTTTATTGTGGTAACACATTCATGAACAAATTGTTTCATAAAAAACCATAGGAGTGCTGACACGATAATGCAAATTTACGACAAACCGTACCTGTTCTTAACATAGCTAGTGCAACCAAATCATTTCTCTTTAATCCCAACATATTAACTTTATCAAGATGTTCTGGGTGGTTGTTTCCAAAATGGCCTAATTTCTTCCCAATCGCACCGGGGGTTCCTTCTGGGTATCTTTGAGCCTCGATTAAAACAACATTAGAACGATCAGTGCCTGCTAATCCTTGGCCATCGTTGTTTCCGGGGTTCGTGTTGGAGCCTGTCCATCTGAAAAAGAATATGCAGTATTAACGGGTGAGTCAAAAATAATATAAGTGTTTGCCAGAATATACCGGGTGGCCCAAATAAAAATTCACGAGCTAGATCTCGCCTTACTACATGAACAAAAAGGTCATTTCATCTCTCTTCTCTAGAATATTATAGAAAATAGATTTTAAAACAAATGTTCAAGTTTTTCAATCCCATTTCAATCCCAGTTGATAATTGTGCAGACGATATCTCTTACCAATGAAAAATTGTACTTTCTTCAACGTAGAGTTCCTTTACAATTTGATCAGCAGTTTAGGCCCCTTTTCAGGCATTTCGCAACCAAGAAATTTTCGAAAAGTCAAAGTTACCTATATTTTCAGTGCTTATAAAAATGCGAGAAAAATCACAAAAATACTTCAATTTCTCAGTTGTCACGCGGAAATAGATTCATTCCAATCCATCCAGTATTCTTAGTGATAAGAACTTTCAAAAGTGGGAACGTTTTCTGGCTCNCGTAAACAAATTGCAAACAGGGATTGGTGTTCTTCTCTCCTTTCTTTTGACTGTTCTTTATAAATCATCCATAAGAAAATCTGTCTACGATGGTTAAAAATTCAAAACATTTTTCCACCTATTTACCTAACAATGAATCAAATAATTACAAAAAAACTTTGCATTCTTCCTCTCTTTCTTTGCACTGTTGTTTTGTTGTTTTGTTATAAACCGTCTATAAGAAACGTTCTCCTACAATGGTAAACAACTCAAACCACTTAATACTACATTCGAGAAGCACTAGGAACTTTCAAAAGCTAAAGTTTAAATCTGTTATGACAAAGTGTCACTGCAACCTTATACTTCTGCAATACTTACTAAGATTGTATGCTTTGACAGCAATGAAACTTTCTTTCATACCGGGTGAGTCAGAAAAAACGTTAGTGTTTGTCAATTTTTATTGATGCAGTTTAATTTGCAAATTCGTTTCTTTAAAGTTCATTGCATAGAAGAAAAATTAACTTAGATATGAAAATTTGTTTGGTCGAAATCGGTCTTTCCATTCCAGAATTACGAGCAACTTTCGTAAAGTGATGTTTCGCAAGATTGCTAAAATAGGCCTTCAATTAGATTCATATTCATGCATGTGTGACCTTGACCATGACAAACATATTGTTTCTCTCTACCAAAAAATTGAAACAAGGCATGCATTGTGTTAGAGCACAAAAGGAAAAAATAATGTTACTTATGGTGTATCCCTAGGGGACTAGTCATTTAATTGTCATTGTTAGCAAGCTAAAGTTCTTTTACTAGCGATACTTTTCACCAAAATGGCTATATCACAAAATCGCAAATAAATAAGGAAAGAAATGATCGATTTTAACAAACTAAATTTCTGTAACTAATTCAATCTTTCTTCTGCAATATAAAACTTCAATACTCCCGATTTGACTTGTTTTTCACAAGAATATGGCTTGTTAAACTTCCCACGTCTTTTCTGACTTACCCGGTAGAGTCTGCTTTAAAAATGCAAATAAACGTATCCAAAGCAACTGTAGGAACTACATCTTCATAAAACTATTGTAATTGGAAAATTGAAAACAATATATGAATGAAACTCATCACAAACCTTAATACCATGCCTTTTACATTCTTCATAAACATAGCTTCTCCTCTCCTTGGTTGTGTTTGTTGCATCAAATATCTGAAATAGGCAGCAAATATATTAAAAATAAAATTGAAAACTCTTTGTGTGGTAAGGAATTTGAGAACTGCGTTTGTTATCACACCAGACTAAAATCGCGCTAGAAATGCATTCAAAAACGCATCAACATTATCTTTGGCTCAATTTCGAGATTTTGTCAATGCCTTTGAGATTTTGTCAATGCCTTCGACTTCATCTGGATGATGGAATGAAAAAGTTTTGATTCCATTTGGAAGAAATATATAACTCTTTAAAGGTGCATTAAAAAAAAGTTTAGAAGCAAATCATCAGATACTGTCTGACCCAAAAGAGAAGAAACGAGAATAAATACAGTTCCATAATTTGAAATTAGCACATCTGAGAACTTAGAACGAACCTGGATTCTTAACAATTCTGATAACATCTTGCAGAAAAACTGTTGAGTTCAAATTAAATGTACTGAAATACAGTATTATAGGAGTACTGCAAAAATGAACAAATTAATTTCCATCTACTGTAAATACTTTCATAATTTCTATCAAAATAATTTTCAAAATGACAAATCACTTACAGAAACTTGACCCTCTGCTTTCAAATACTTGACAACTTCATCCAGTGCTAGTTGGGCACATTTGCTAAACAAAAATGAAAGATGAATCTAAATTAGAAATTATGCAAAAATTAGTGAGCAAAATCCCTCAACTATTCTTGTATGTGATCTTGCAAAAGTCATTCATTACCTTTCAGTCCAAACGATGGGACATGGAATCATGTCAAATAGAAGGGAAAACAGAAAGAAATGAAAGGTTTAAGTTCCTCGGTTAACTACACAGAGAGGCCAAGACAGAAATTACCTCTCATACCCTACTCACACTTGCAAGTTAAACCAGTTTAAACTAAACAGGTTATTGAATGGGGCCTTCTAATTGGTCAATACAATGAACTGAAGTCATTTGATTAGTTGAAATTCAACCTGGTTTAGATAAAGCTGGTTAACCGTGTCAATGTAATGGGGTATTAGTTTAGGACAGATTACAATACAGCTCAAGTCAGAAGTCTAACTCATCTTCACAGAAAAATCAAAAGTACTTACTCTCTGGCGCTTTGTCCACTAGGGTTCTTAGAATCAAAGAAGTCATGTTTACAATTGACTGTACCATACAATTTCCTTCTGAATTCACCAACATTGAATACTATAAAAAACAACAAATTTCAGGTTACAGATGGCCAGAAAAGTTAGTAGTATGGAAAATCACAAACAATAAATTTAGTCCAAGTTTCTTAAGAGTTTCTTAAATGGTGGTTTCATCAAATTTGTAATGTCTACATCCTGAGCTCACGAATACAATACATGAAACAAGTGAAAATACAGTAAAAATGTACGGTGCATATTTCCTTGACTGAAAGAAAAGTTTCTTTAATAATTTGTCTCAGCACTGAAGTTTCTTAATTTTTCAAACATCTGAGAATTGAGCTCCTTTTAAAGAAATTTGTGTAATACCTTTAGGATACACCTATTTCTTAGTTATCGCCACTACTACCATAACTACTACCTCCCTTACAGCTCAGACAAGGAGCCATAATATTCCAGTTCAAAAACAGGACTTGACCTTGCTGTCTTTATCTTTGTTTTCATGTCAATCAGTTGAACGCAAACTTGGTTGAAGGGGGTTGAAGAAGCAATTCAAAGCACCAGATAGTTTCACTTATCAATCAAATGATCAAAAGGCCTCATTTCTGTCAATGTTCTAAAGTGTACCTGACAAAGTCCTATTTTGTAACCTGCAATATTACACGTCCTAGTTTGAGCAGAAAGGGAGGTGAGGTATGTATTTCTTTATAAAAATTAAGAATTTGAGCCAGTACTGAAAATTTCTTAAAAATCACATTTTGAGTACTCAGAGTTTCTTATGAGTTCCATATGATCTTCATGTTTACTTCATGTGCCCTCATGAACATTTCAAAACAAAGGTTTTTGAAGCCTTCCAATGTTTAGACATTTTCCAAGTACTTTCCGAGCAATATGATACAGGAAACAAGTAAAAACAATGTAAAAATGTGCTAACCTTGATTAAAATAAATAATGTTGCTAAATAAATTTTCCCAGTAGAGTACTGGAGTTTCTGAATCTTTTAGCAATGTGAGAATTGAGTTTCTTATACAGTAAGAGCTTCTTATGAAAGTCAAGTTTCTTTTTTCATTCTTTTAAGGAGGGTTGCCTTTCAACAGAACCTGTTTTTCAAGGGGCCCTCAAAAAAAGAAACTTTTTTCTTGGGTTCGAGCAAAGTCAATAACTATTTTTTTTTCAAAGAAGGGCATGTGTGAAGTTCTGAATAAAACCTTTAGCAAATGAATTAGATAGTGCATATTTACCTTTGGTTGTAACGCCAATCCAGTTGAGATATCTTGCCAGTTTCTTGGAGATGTAAGTCTTTCCTCTTGCAGGTAGGCCAACCATAACAAAACAAGTTGGGACATTGGCTAGATTGGGAATAGCAGCAGGATATAAAGAACGATTTGGAACTGGCTTGACATAATCACACATAATGATATATAATTTCTTAGCTTTAAAAAAACCAATTTAAAAAGCTAGAAAATGCTTTATTTATGTGTATGTGTGGTGTATTCCTCCACAAAAGAAGTTGTTGTGTTTCTTGTGAACTTGGTGGCAGCTAGCAGTTAATGTTTTGAGTTCTGAATTAGTCGAAAATATCAACAAAAGTTCTTGGCTTCGATTAATGAGATGCACTATGACCTGTAGCGTCTATTTCTCCGTCTCGAGAAAACAATAAACTTCAATTCAGTGTGTTCATATTGTAGCTGATAACAAGCCCATGGATTAAAAATTGCAAATGGGAAGGTCAAAGGTTGAATGACAGGGAAAACGAAGAAAGAGGTAGAACAAGAGGCGGGCTGGCCCACCAGGAAGCCGGGAGAATTCTTGGTGCGCCTTTTAATATGAAACGTGATAACATGTAAATGCATATTGATAAATTAATAATCAGTGGAAGATGCAAGTGAAAGTGCCTTCAGCATAAACAAAAGTGCCTTGTTACCTCTTGCTACCAAGGATCAGAATGGTAATCTACGCCCAAGATGGCGTAGAAAAAATTGGTCAAGAAATTCCCCGCTCGGGTTCGTAATATAGTAATACCCCACCTCCCTTCCATTCCAGCCTGCACCATCCAATGTGTTCAGTTCATATATCTTATAATGTGTTGTGTTGTCTTTCTTTGAGAAACATCGCCAAGCGACCGAAAATAATCACGGATTTCCAAATCAAACAACGCTCAGTACAAACAAACCTGCTTTGTTTTTACCGGTGCTACTCCTATAACCATAGAAACAATTGCAACTGCTACGTCGACAAATCTTACAGATTAATATCATTTAGGCCCATTCAGACCAGTGATTTCTTTTTGCCCCAAAATACACATCTTCTTCATATTTAAAGGGGTTTTCCCGCAAAATAACTAGTAGGAAGCATGAAGATATCAAATTATTGGTTATCATAACGGAAATATGATAACATATGAATTAAAAACGTTCAGACTTGAGGAGATCAATTTTCATACAGGAGTCGTGTCGTGTCGCCCTCCACCAATCATCCTTTCGCTCATTGCAGCAACTGCCTCGTCTACAAAGTTTGCAACCAATTAAGTTACTTTTGAGAAATATCAAAAATGGAAAAATATGCAGGAAGTTGATTTTGCACCAAAATGTTAGGCCTGTACGTCTTGAGACCATCAAATTATATCCAAATCATAAAGTGATCGGAATGGGCGATGTGATGATCCGTGGAGGGCGACACGACTCAAAAAGTCAAGTCACAACAAGAAAGGAAAGGTCAAGCATATTCAATGCGTGAAAAGACTTACGTGCGATTGTATAAGCCATTATTGAATAATTCGAAGATCTTTATTAGTATTTTTCAGATTGATTGATGATTTACTGGCAAGATTGGCCAGGAGGACTCGATAATAATCACTTCATGAGGATCTTGTTCTTGTCAATGTCAAGCCATTTTGAATGTCCTAACCTCAAAATGTCATTGCCGAAACGGAGGCTAGCATGTTCTCGTTGGGGGGAGGGCTGTGGGGTTGGAGAAGGGGTTTCATATGATTCTAAAAACGATTGAAATGCATCACAATAAGAGATTGGTTGGACTCTGTGTTCTCTCTTGTTTCAGCTGCTCTTGTTTTAAAAGAAAAGGTGTTTCAATCTGAAGCTACTTCCCACCATACAGCCACGAATAGAGACCATTGGCAGGCCAGAGGGGCGGCGGGGTCGAGGAAATATCTTTCCTGCCAAAAAGTCAATTTTAGATTTCATCTAACACTACGACAACTTTTTAAGGACGAAACTTGCGTACCTGAAAATGATTTCAAAATTAAAAATTGCACTTTACTCAAAATTCCTTCGTTTTTGAAATTGATTTTTACTGCATAAGCACTAAAATTTGATTGGCCGTCAAATTTGACACACCTCCACGCATTGGGCATATCAGTTCCGGAACTCCGAAACTCCGAAACTCCGCGGGGGGCTCTATTTATATTCGAGTACTGAGGCGGTGCCGCTTGGAACAGTATCATTTCACAATTATGGTACAAAGAACAAATAAATAGGCCTTTTTCGAACAATTGGCATCAGGTCGCGTATAAATTTTAAGAAATTGGTACAAGGTCGAATACACAGTTCGAAAAATTGGTAAAAGGAACGGATATGTTTCTAAAGCTAGGGCGACACGTCCCTAACCAAAATCTAGTCGAGTGCCCCCCCCCCTCCTTGGACCCGTTATTCGCAATATGTACCGTTTTCTTCTCCAGGGGAACTTAGATTTTCAAAATATTTGAGGACTAACTTGTGCACAGTCGTACTAGATTACAACCTCGTCCCCAGAGCCTTTTGTCATATTTGGACGGAGAAAACTCCGTTCAAATATGACAAAAGGCCCTGGGGACGAGGTTGACTAGATTAGACAGTTGTTTTTTATCTAAAGATTTCATGGTACCTCTGCGAGGGAGAAATGGGAAACAAATAGGAGAGAGACGAGAGACCACGGGCTTTAGGAAACTCTGAATTAAACATAAGATCCTTTGGGTGATTACAAAGTCTGTCATAGGCTTTGATATCAAATAGAGGAGCATCGTTTGTTATAATTCGCGCTTTCTACTCGTTTTCGCAAAAACATAACTAATGAAAGAATCAGATCAACAATAGAAAGAACGAAATTTAGATTTTCGGATGATACATCGAGTACTTTTCTTCTTTTGTATTTCGTTCGTGGTACATCGAGTGAGAAGCGCGTGGCAGAGTAACATTTGAGTGGCATGTGGCATAATGGCTCTAGGTCATGTCGGTCATGTCACTCTGCCACGCGCTTCTCTCTCGATGTATCACGAACGAAATACAAAAGAAGAAAAGTACTCGATGTATCATCCGAAAATCTAATTTTTAATTCAGAGTTTCCTAAAGCCCGCGGAGGGACAAAGTAGTAGAGTAGAGACTTGTTCGTTTTCCCTTTCCCCTTCACGGAGACAGCCACAAAGTACTGGATGCAGACTTGGAGCAAGTTACTGCTAATCAACATGGTATCAGGAAAGACTGGCTCCAAGTCTATTTCTAGTTTTGTCACTGTCGTTAAAAAACAAAGCAATTTCATGCTACCTCNCGGTCATGTCACTCTGCCACGCGCTTCTCTCTCGATGTATCACGAACGAAATACAAAAGAAGAAAAGTACTCGATGTATCATCCGAAAATCTAATTTTTAATTCAGAGTTTCCTAAAGCCCGCGGAGGGACAAAGTAGTAGAGTAGAGACTTGTTCGTTTTCCCTTTCCCCTTCACGGAGACAGCCACAAAGTACTGGATGCAGACTTGGAGCAAGTTACTGCTAATCAACATGGTATCAGGAAAGACTGGCTCCAAGTCTATTTCTAGTTTTGTCACTGTCGTTAAAAAACAAAGCAATTTCATGCTACCTCTGCGAGGGATTACCTCTGTGAGGGAGAAATAGGGAAACGGGAGTGTTATTTTCTCTTTTCTCCTTCGCAGAGACAGCCAGAAAGTACTGCAGACTTCTGGAGTAAGTCTGATGCTAATTGCTAATCAGGTAAGAAAACGCCAATAACGCCTCTCGTGTATAGTACTGTATAATAAACGTTTCACTAAATATCAGCATTCACAGTACATACTTTAATTTTTCACTAACAACCTTTTGATCTAAGTAACTATACGACACGCGTTTAAACCCTCCTGCACTGACTTTAACTGCCTCTGGGTATATTTCTTCCACTTCTTGTGCAATCACCCCTTCACTGCTTCCATTTAAACCAAAAATGTCTTCAGCATGTTTGTTCCAGAACCAGCGAACACCACGGAGGCCTATCACCTCATATTTAGATCCAGGTAGCGTAGTAATATTTTGTTTAAGGTTCTCATCACTGAATAATAATGCTCCTGCAACAGCTGCAACAGCTCCAATAATCTTTTCCGTCTTCTTTCTCCTTTTAATCTTCTTCTCAGCCCTTCTCAGTTCTTCCAGATGCTCCTGCTGTCTCCTTTGCATTTCCTCTGCCTGCCGTATACGTTCTTCTTCCTCTCTACGCTTACGTTCTGCTTCAATCTTCCGCTGATTTTCTTCTTCCATTTTTCGTTTCTGAATCTCTTCCTCCTGTCTCCACTGTTCTTCAATTTCTCTCTGTTTCATTTCCTCCTGTTCTTTCTGCTTCCTTTCTTCTTCGATCAACCATTGCTTTTCTTCGGCCTGCACCTTTACAGTAATGACATCCTTCAGCCAACTTTCTGCTATCTGCTTCTCAGACTCGAGCACACATGTATTTGCAAATTCTTTCAAAATGTCATCCATATTCGCACTGAGTGCATGATGATCGCTTTTCTCCAATGGCCTAATTAAACTATTGAACCCCTTCTCGCATAAATTTTTCTCCAAAGCAGTGTATGTGTCAGAGAAGAGGTCCCAAGAATTCTTGTTTAGAGCTTCCACAAGGCTCCTTGCCAGATCCCTGATCATTTCACCATTCATCAGCGCCCCATTAATTGTCCTTTTCGGCTGCAAAAGTTTCGCCTTGGCCACAAGCGATGAAATGTTTTCCCGATACCGAGTATCGTTAAGGGCTTGAAGTTCCCATTTCGGATGCGTACTTGCGTAAGACAGATACGGAATACCACTCGCTTTAATCTTCTCTTTTGCAAAGAATTTCTCCATGATTTTGCTTTTGTCGTTACCAACCCCATTAATCGCTCTAACTACGTATTCAAGAAGTGTGGATCCTTTTGGGGGGTCAAGGGGCTGTCGAAGCACCACATTCAATCCTGGAAACTGAGTAGTCGCTGCACCGTTTACGTTGTCTCGCCAAATTTCGTCCGTCAGCCTCGCCACGCGATAAAGGAAGTCTCTGTTATGGTTCGCGAGAGTTTCTTCGCCAAAGAGCATTAAATCAGAGCTGATAAGTACAGCAAAAATACTAAATTGATTTGTCTGTGCATCATCGCCAAGGTTTGAACCTTCCACATCCAAGAACACAACACTACCCCCATCAACTGACTCGACAAACGAAATCCACACCCCTTTAGTGCATGCTTTCATCTCATTGCTTATCGTAAACACGCGTTGAAAGTTTTCCAAGTCGTCTCCCTTCCAAAGATGTCGGATAACATTCAAGGTTGAAGACTTGCTTATTCTTGCATCACCGATCGCCGACACAATTCGAATGGGACTTTTGAGAGCAGACAACTCGGCTATCGCATCAACGTGGAGCTCAATTTGGTTGGTTGTGTCGTTGTAGCTCAGGAGTCGCCTCGCTGGCCTATTTTGTCCGCCACCCTCGATATTGGCATTTGCAACGAGGATACCAGCCAAAAGAATCTCAATAAGAATGTATCCTGAAGCCATTTTCATCATGTCAAGGTACAAAAAGTCGCGAGTCCTTTAGTTTTTATATTCGCTGGACGAGGGGACTTAACCAACTGATTCTAATCCTAGATGAATCCGCGAGTCGAAATTAGGGGAATTACCTTCTCTAAAACTGTATTTTAGTTCTAGGAATCACTTGCTAAGAAATGCCGAGTAAAGACTTATTTGCTAAAACCTGTAAAATGACGACATTATTTTGAAAAACGGTTGGATAAATTCGTTTTCATTAAAACTTCTATTTGCTCGAGCGTTCTTAATCCCTTGATTATTTCAGCCTGGAAATTGTCGTAACTATGCTCTTACCTCACAAACGGTACATGTATGTACTTTACACGTACACTGTACACGCATTGTATTTTTTTCATACGAAAGTCTTCTATAAAAAACTCAACTCTCAGATCACTAAAACTTAAGAAACTTCAGTAATGGGAGAACATTATCAGAAACTTTCATTTAGTCAAGGAAATCCTTTTTTGTTTCACTTCTTTCCATGTAATATAATTTGTTTGCAGTTCGATACTCAATACATAAAAACTTGAACTTGAACTTTTTGAGTTTGATACTTAAAGATTCATAGCTAACCAAGATCCTTTACGGCCCCAAAGTCGACTTTCATATGATATGAAAGTCATTTCTGGCCTAGTTTCCTTTTGTTTTGCTTTTCATTCGGCGCGCAAAGGATCATGGTTAGCAAGGGGTCTTTAAGATGTCCTTGCCTCTTCATATGTTCTTAGACCTAAGAACATTTTGACGCTCTTACAACCAGAATTGTTATGAAAAAAGGGGGTATGGTTTTAACATCAAATACGTTTGGAGAAGCTAAAAAAATCTGCTACTTCAGCATAAAACCATGTGCTAAATTTATGTTGCAAACGAAAATGCCAGAATTTTCAGGTTCAGCAATAATTATTTCAGAATGAATGGGGCTTTACCTGATGGGGAACACCAAAGATGCATTTGTTTCTTGAAGGTAATTCCCAATGCTTAAACTCTGTCCTTTCAAAGAACTGCTGAAATATTTATAGGGTCAAACAGCTTGTGGTGAAATGGGAAATGGCTTGAAGCAAAAGTAAGATGAATCACCAAATATACTATCGTTTATTTTTGTTATTTCTTGTTCTAATCTTGACTACACTTATTCAGAGGTTATTTCCCTGCAAGGGAAAATTCTGTACGACTTGAATTCCCCGAAATCAATTCTGGACTTCCCCGCAATCGAGCAACTGATTCATACCTTGCGTTCCTTTGGCAATCAAACAATCATGATTAAACTTTCCACCAATCAAAACACACCACAAAATACACAAAGGTTTTTCCCCTTAGCTTAACAGGATATACTTTTCTTGATAATAACGAGACGATTCAAAAATTGAACATTTAGTCTGGTAGCGAGCTGCATTTCAACCTTGATACAACGGTCACTACTCCTACTTCGGTCATTACTTCGATACTGAATCGGTCGAAGGTTAGAAGACTTTTTGGGGCCTGGGAACGAGATTGGCTGCATCTTGCGGAAGATCAATTCGTTCAACATGAACGCGAGCCTGACAATTTTACTCGCACTGGCAACCATAACATTCTGTGCCCAAGCTTACTCATCAAAGGCGACTAAAGCCGTTCAGCTTCTCTCGTACAACGAAAGCAGCAAAGTGTTCGGCCTAAATCCGGATGCTGTGGATTTGATGCGAAGCCTCACACAACCGATCCAGGTCATATCTGCCGTTGGTGACGCACGCGTCGGCAAGTCAACGTCCATGAACATCGTGCGACACATTTGGTCAAATGCTTGTAGCAAGGATTTCGTTGAGGTATTTCAGACCGGTGGCTCCGTTGAAGCGGTGACGCGCGGTGTTTGGATATCAGTTCTTCGTACAAATGACAGCTTGAATAGAGTTATTCTGGACGTTGAAGGTACGGATTTAGGCAATGATGCGGTTACGGATCACTTGAGCATGTTCACGGCACTGATGAGCTCTGGTATGACGTTCTTCATGCGTGATGCGGTCAAGACTCATGCCATAGATTTTCTTTTCAGAGTCTCTCGCCTGAGTGACGGAATTTTCAGAGAAGAAGTTGTAAAAAACTTTCCGCAGCTGAGGGTGGTTTTGCGAGGAGCGCTCGAAGCTCCCAATGGCCAAAACATGTGCGACTATGTCAAGGATGCGTTGGTCAATTCGAGTAAAAAAGATGGTTCCCAAGACAAGAGGAAAGCAATTGGTAAACATTTCCCACGAGATAGTATCAAAGTTAGCGAAATCGAGTCTCTACAAAATCGCAAACTGTTCAAAGATTTCGAGCAGCTCTTGAAGAACGAATACATGCATTCCATGGAAAATTTAGCCAAAAATTTAAAGGACTTCTCGGCGAAGAGATCACTAAACGGCGCTCTGATCGATGGCCTAACGCTAGCTGAGCTGGCTGGTAAACTGGTTGATACTATGAATAACGACACTTGGGAAGATTTTGGTAACGTCTATTTGATGGTTGAGAAACATCTTTGTGATCGGCGTTACAGCGAAATTGTCGAGCCTCACGTCAACGAAGATTCAAAATCCCTTAAAGAGTTCCTTAAAACTGGATTCACGAGATACGAAAAAGAATGCGCCTTGGAGGAGTACGTGCAAGCGACCAAAACAGAATTGATGAGAATAGCTGACAACAAGGAACAACTTGAAATTAAACAGCGGGAGCTAGAAGAAGAGACACGGCGAAGGAAGGAAGAAGAGGAAAGAAGGGCACACGCAGAGGCAGAATTTGAGAAAGCGAAGGAGAAGATGGGTGAAGAATTTGAGAAGATGAGAGAAGAGAGAGCTAAAGCTGACGAAGAAGCGAAAGCCCGTCATGAGAAATTTTTGAAAACGCAAGTAGAGATAGGAAAACTGCGAGAAGTAGGACGGGCAGCCAGGGAGCAGCTAAGGGTACTGCAGTCAGATGACGGGTTCGTTGCTTTTCTGCAGAAAATTTTTAAGGCTGTCTTTAGAGCCTTCAAACGAGTTTTTTGATTTTGGTTGTGTGGTTAAAAAACATGGATTTAAACAAGACTATGCGGAGGGCGGAACATCCCTACACCTTTTTAGGTCACTAGGTATTTCTCGGAGAGGCGGCTTTGTATTTATTCGGTACGGGTATTTGTCACTGTGCAGGACATACATTGTTATACTTTACCCCAGTATTAGTTGTGGCAAGATAATCTCTCAATGACCTTATCATAAGAATTTCTAGCTCNGCAGAAAATTTTTAAGGCTGTCTTTAGAGCCTTCAAACGAGTTTTTTGATTTTGGTTGTGTGGTTAAAAAACATGGATTTAAACAAGACTATGCGGAGGGCGGAACATCCCTACACCTTTTTAGGTCACTAGGTATTTCTCGGAGAGGCGGCTTTGTATTTATTCGGTACGGGTATTTGTCACTGTGCAGGACATACATTGTTATACTTTACCCCAGTATTAGTTGTGGCAAGATAATCTCTCAATGACCTTATCATAAGAATTTCTAGCTCGTGAAGGAGAACTTTTCGGTGCTTCATTTACGCTTTGAAATCACAATTGTTCCTAGACAGTTTAGTTAAAAACAACAGTGCTTCGCCATAGAACAACTACCTTTGGGTACTTGAACTATAAACACTGAGACAGAACTCTGAAGAAACTTCCTGCGCTGTAAATCAAGAAACGTTAAGAAGCTTTAGTATTGAAACAGTTCCTTAGTTTCTTAAAAAAATGAGTATACTTGCATAGGCAACAAATTTCATGGGCCTTTCCGGGCCCGAGACCGTGGAGTAGTTGCCCCTGCACAGGGGAGCCAAGAAAAGTTTTGGCGTTTGAAAATTCATAAAACTTCTTAAAATTTAAAATTTGAATTTTTCTTTTTGCGGTGTTGCACCAAAGATCAAATTAAACTTAGGGATATTGATTATCCTAGCAACAGTTTTCAATTAAAGAAAATCTGACATCCTTTCCTGGTTTTGAAGCATACTACAACATTGCATAAAATTTTAAGCAGATCTATCTTCTTGTCAATTCAAGCCAGACATTAATCTCAAGGTCATGAATCGAGAGTTAATGCGAAAATCGAGAGTTAATGCGCAAATCCTTGGCAAGATTTTTAATGTCATGTGAAGCATATGGCTCAAGATATCATCTCAAAGTCCTTCGGATCATTCATCATAACTGTCATTGTTGCTAAAAATAACTTGGTCTTTGATATAACTGAAAAAGAATACATTTTACAGACATAAAGTAGAATAAGTAGCATAGCCAATTTTGCGGATTTTTCAAAGGTCAGAACTTTTTTTACTCACACAGTATCTGTTTCCCTTTGGTGGCCCTTAGTAGCGAGAGGAGTCACATAAATGTTTCATTTTAGCTTGTATAATCATTTAGAATATTATTTCATTTTAAATGCTGTATTGAATATCATTCCTGGGTGTGATTCTAATATAGTATAATATAAAATTGTCTCAAAAACTGCATTTGTAGCAATAAGAATTTTGCTGTAAAAATAAAAGACAAAATTAAACCTCTACCGGGTGAGTCGAATCATATATAGACGTTTGAAAGCATGTAGCTCTCAAACCATTTATGAGATTCCAATAAACTGATAATACCTGTGTAGCTAACATATCAACTTCGATGAAAAATTTAGTATGTGAAAATCGGTTGTATCGTTCTCATATTGCAAGCGATTTTATAAGAATGCTTCATCTTAAAATCCTTAGAAATAGGCCTAAAATGCTTGATCAAATCTGCTAGCAATTTAGCCCCACAGCTATATTATATCCGTCTATCTCGTTGCTTAAACATTTACAAGGTATATAAAGAGGCTGCTGCATAATCGTATACTCTTGGGACTGTCACTCAGGTTTTTCTGCTTATTTTCAGCAAATTTTATCAAGGATTTTAGGCATGTTTGGAGGATTTTGAGATGAAGCATTTTTATAAATCGCTTTCAATTTGAGAACGATACGACCGATTTTCACATACTAAATTTTTCATCGAAGTTGATATGTTAGCTACACAGGTATTATCAGTTTATTGGAATCTCATAAATGGTTTGAGAGCTACAGGCTTTCACGTCTGTACATTATTTTGACCCACCCAGTATACCAGGTGTCCCGTGTCCCAAAATTAAGTATCGACGTTTCCCAACACTTATAATCTTGGATCATGCACCAATTTCAATGAATAGACAATAACGCTAAAGATGGCGGCTCCAAAGACTCAATTGCATTTTACTGCAAAGCATGCTGGTAAAAAGCTTCCTGACAACCACCTAACGACAGGATACTTTTGGTCTGCCGTTTCGACTAGCTAGCTTGAATTCGAATCGACCTTGAATTCGAATACAACATGGTTTGAAAGGAAACCTTTCCAAAGCAGAAAAAGTAAAGTTTTGATTCGAATTGAAGTTTTAATTAAAGATTCGCGAAGTACGAAATTTTCCTGTTTGTTTACATTGATTATTTGTTCTGAACTTTACCACAGCTAGCTAGTCGAAACGGCAGACCAAGATTTTTATGTCGTTAGGTGGTCGTCAGGGAGCTTTTTACCAGCATGCTTTGCGCGGCCTCCATCTTTAGCGTTATTGTCTATTACTGGTCAATTTCTAGCAAAAAAGCCAACTTAGATGTAGAAATCTATTTCAAAACGATCGGTCATACCTCGGTATAGCATATTAAGCATATTAAGCTCTAGAATTCCAGAGACGAGTTTAGTTGGAAGCTGTTTTGAAAAGTCTTGGAAAAAAAAACAGCATTGGCATTAAATCTTCAAGAAAGATTGCACGAATGGTTAATGCATCAATCGTTTGATTTAATGGCTTGAAAGGAACTTCAGATAGTTTCTTATAATTGTTTATTGACAAGCTTATATCTACTTTTTTTGGGTAAACCGGTACGTTCCCGAAAACCCGGACACATCATTTCAGGACACCTTGTATACAATCAAAAATTAATCAAAGATGACCGTCAGCACAGCTGAACAATTATTGTTTCTAAACCTCTGTTTTGAGGCTCCTTGTGACATTGCGCATGCGTGTTTTAGTTCTGTCCCAGGCCTCTGGCTTCTTTCTGTAGTAGATAATTGTGCCAATAATGATAATCAGGAGGATGGCACAAGCTACTGTGATACCAGCTATCATTCCAATGTTTCTGTGTGTTCGTGCCACATAAACGCCGCCTGTGGAAAGATACATTTAAAGTCAAATTTGGAACTATACAGTGGGGAAGCTAAGAGACGATATTAGGGTGTTTACCAGCAAAATTTCGGGAAATTTCAAATGATCTTTAAAATGTGTCCATGATGGGGTTGTAGATCACTATCTCATTGGTTGGACATCTCCAAATTACTTGTGAGGCTTGTCCAGAAATAATTTGTCCAGCGTGCCTATACGTTTCTAAGTACGTTTGTCAGACCGCAAGGCTTGCTTCACACTAGAGCAAAAACGCGTTCGAACTGGGACAACGCATTTTCTAAACTCGTTTCAAAAGCATTTTTATACCGCATTCACACTGACTCAGTTAAACCAGCTTTATCTAACCCAGGTTAAATTTCAACCAATCAAATGCATTCGATTCATTGGATTGACCAATTAGAAGGCCCCATTCGATAACCTGGTTTAGTTTAAGCTGGTTTAACTTGCAAGTGTGAATGACTTCCAAATCGAATCAAAACTTTTGATTTCAGCCAAATGATGTCGAAGGTAACGACAATATCTCACAATTGAGGAATAGATAATTTCGACGCGTTTTTCCATCGCATCTTGAATGTAATTCTAACGCGATTTTAATCTAGTGTGGACCTAGCCAGCGTCACAGACCATAACGAAGGAGAGTTATAGTCGGTGTGATGGACTCACTTTTGTTGTCCCAGTTTCACAGAGATCTTGTGAAATCTGTTATTCAAATAATGATATTGGCTTGTCTAGCTCTTTGTTTCTTCAATTTAAGCTGAAGTCGTTGGGACAACAAAAGTGAGTCCATCACACAGACCATAACTCCCTCTGGCTGTGGTCTGTGACGCAGGCTATAGTGGACCAAGCTTGAAAACGTAAAATTTAGCACTTTTTTCACAAAATCGGATAAAGTGACGAGAAAGATCTTCACGAGAAGATTCAGAAAATGTATTTGCTTGTCACACTTGGTCATGTGATTGACGAGTTATGATAGATCTAAGGTTGAGAGCCTCTTTGGAAATCAATTGTTTCGAAGCAGAAAGATTGAAAGAGCAAGAAAATCCTTCGATCTGAGGAAAGTCCGCACATCGAAGGACGCAGCCCTTACAGCTTAGCCGACAAATCTTCGAAAGGCTAGTGTAAATGGGTGTCATTTTATTCTTCGAACTAAATGGCTTGAAAGTAACTAAAGCTACTTTGCTATAATTCTACCGTTGGACTTTTCTGAAATCTTTCAATATTCTCAGAATTAGAGGGTTTTTCTTCTTTTTTTAAGAATAAAAGAAGTTTTGAAAAAAATTAAAACCATCAACATTTTTCAACTTTTTGAGAAAACATGGAATAATTTTCAAGAAAACCATAGTTTTATGAATGTCTACAATATGGTATCAACGTACAAGGCTTTCACTCTCCTGGTTATGATTTATAAATTTGATGACGTCACATCCTCAAATGCATTGAAATATAAAATGCACTGTAATTTTGAAAATACTGAAGATGTCAGAAAAGTCCAACGGTAGAATTATAGCAAAGTAGCAAAAGTTTCGTTTACGCCATTCAATCAAAAGAAAGATGCAACAGCCATTTCAGCATTTGCACTAGCCTTTTCAAAGATCTGACGCCTATGCTAGCCCTTGCCGAGGGGCAAATCAATTCTCAAAATAGTGTATGTGATTTTTGTGATTTTAAAATCACGAGATTTTTTTCTGTGATTTTTGTGATTTTGTGTGTGATTTTTTGGTAATGTTTGTGATTTTTTATAATTTTTGTGCTTTTGTGTGTGGTTTTTCTGCGATTTTTGTGATTTTCGTGTGTGATTTTGTTGTGACTTCAAGGTGTTTCATAAAGGCAATACGAGTGATGAAATAAACAACACCTACCCATGCTGGCTTGAAACGTAGCTGTTCCCCCTTCCATAGACACACCAGACACTCGAGCCCATGTTTTCATATCAGTTGAATGATAGATATATGAGTCAGATCCTGAGGATTTTTGGACTTTCATTTTCATCTTGAAAGATTTGCCATCTTGTGCTAATTTCTGCATAGGATAAACGACCATAAATTTGCTCGCATAATCGTCTCCCATTTTAAGCCAACCACCTTTTTCCGCCATCTTTTGGTTACCCACATCAGAAGACCATTCTTCTAATTTGATTGATTTTACACCATCAAGGGTGTCTTCTTCAATCCAAAGGCCTTGTTCCCTGCGAGAAATCGGATAAATGTTCCACACAATAATACAATAAACACCATATGCTGAAATGTTAACAAATTTGAAATGTTAACGGATTTTAGGCCTGTTTTGAAGGATTCTGAGATTGAACAATTTTCTAAAATCGCTCATAACTAGGAAACTATACGACTGATTTAAACCAACTAAATTTTGTTATCTAAGTTGACATGTTACCTACAGAATGGTAATCAGTTTTAAGGAATTTGACGAGTAGCTCGAGTAGCTAGCAAACTACAGGCTTTGAAACGTTTTTTGCTTTTTGACTCACCCATTAAATGTTTTGTTTGTTAGAGAGTTTGAAATTGAGTAGCTGCTGTAATACTTACCCGTCTTGTAACAATATATTTCCTCCTCCCCAGCCAACCTGTTTCTGTGCAAATGCATTACCAACAATGACAATTTTGCCTTTTTGACTTCTGTTCGAAAAATTGTTGTTTCTGGTACTCATATAAAAATATGTGCCAATTCCTGTCACTTTGCGTGGCCCAAGATCGAAATATGTACCAGCATCATCTAGTTCCGACATCTCGCCTCCATATTGCCCTGAAATAATATTACATAAAGATGACCGCTGCTTGTCGATAAGACCTGCATTTTCAAAGTCATACCAGAGTAAAAAACCAGTCAGAATGCGCTTTTACCTGCAAGAGAGTCGCTACAACTTTCATGGCTTTAAGAAATGCAGTTCTTTGCAAAATAAGAAAATAGAGCCTTGAGCTGAAAACGGCATATTTTTACACATCTTCTAAGCATAGGGTAATTGAATGGCTTGAAAGGAACTTCAGATACTTTGAAAGGAGCTCTAATTTTACCCTGGACATTCTTTGATACCTAGATTATTTGCAAAATGGCGGAATTTTTTTTTTATTGAAGGAATTCGGAGAGTTTTGAAAAAATTAGATAATCGTAAATCCTAAATAAATAGCGGGAAAACGATGCAGTCTTGAAGAGAACCATACGATTTAGAAATTTGATGACGTCACAGCCTCAAATATAATAAATGCCGCCATTTTGAAAATAAACAACATATCAAAAAATTTCCACGGTTGAATTACGGCAAAGTACCTCAAGCTCCTTTCAAGACATTTAATTCAAAGAAAAATGCAACAGAATTTTACATCTACTTTTTAAAGATTTGAACCCTATGCCCATCTTCTATGGCATAAAAAATTGTCATGGCTTTCAAACAGGTAAAATCCTGACCAGCTTTTGCCTTGGGCCTAACAAAAGCTTTAAAACTGATACTTGGTCCCCGGTCACTAAATGCTTGAAACAGATGCCTAAACTGGGTCCCTAAATCTAAGTTTGTTTTCACCGATAGATTAAGGCACAAATGTTTGCAATCGGTCTGTTAGATATTTATAATTAATCTGACTCTTCTACCGTTTTATGCCTGCGCGCAGCCTCAACACTCCTCCGCTACTATTTGGCGGAGGAGTGTTGAGGTTGCGCGCAGGCTAACCGTTTTATGCCGTATATTATAAAGGATTAATCGCGGGATTTTTAGATATATATGTAGGCAGCCGGTTCCTTTACCGGCAGAAACCAAAAAAAATTTCCAATAACGCTAAAGATGGCGGCTCCAAAGATTCTGTTGTGTATTGCTGCAAAGCATGCTAATAAAAAGCTCCCTGGCAACCACCTAACCACATAAAAATTTTGGTCTGCCGTTTTGACTAGATAGCTTGAATTCGAATCAACCTTGAATTCGAATGCAGCAAAATTTTCCTATTTGTTTANCTACAATATGGTATCAACGTACAAGGCTTTCACTCTCCTGGTTATGATTTATAAATTTGATGACGTCACATCCTCAAATGCATTGAAATATAAAATGCACTGTAATTTTGAAAATACTGAAGATGTCAGAAAAGTCCAACGGTAGAATTATAGCAAAGTAGCAAAAGTTTCGTTTACGCCATTCAATCAAAAGAAAGATGCAACAGCCATTTCAGCATTTGCACTAGCCTTTTCAAAGATCTGACGCCTATGCTAGCCCTTGCCGAGGGGCAAATCAATTCTCAAAATAGTGCATGTGATTTTTGTGATTTTAAAATCACGAGATTTTTTTCTGTGATTTTTGTGATTTTGTGTGTGATTTTTTGGTAATGTTTGTGATTTTTTATAATTTTTGTGCTTTTGTGTGTGGTTTTTCTGCGATTTTTGTGATTTTCGTGTGTGATTTTGTTGTGATTTCAAGGTGTTTCATAAAGGCAATACGAGTGATGAAATAAACAACACCTACCCATGCTGGCTTGAAACGTAGCTGTTCCCCCTTCCATAGACACACCAGACACTCGAGCCCATGTTTTCATATCAGTTGAATGATAAATATATGAGTCAGATCCTGAGGATTTTTGGACTTTCATTTTCATCTTGAAAGATTTGCCATCTTGTGCTAATTTCTGCATGGGATAAACGACCATAAATTTGCTCGCATAATCGTCTCCCATTTTAAGCCAACCACCTTTTTCCGCCATCTTTTGGTTACCCACATCAGAAGACCATTCTTCTAATTTGATTGATTTTACACCATCAAGGGTGTCTTCTTCAATCCAAAGGCCTTGTTCCCTGCGAGAAATAGGACAACTGTTCCACACAATAATACAATAAACACCCTGTGCTGAAATGTTAAAAAATTTGATCAAGGATTTTAGGCCTGTTTTGAAGGACTCTGAGATTGAACAATTTTCTAAAATCGCTCATAACTAGGAAACTATACGACTGATTGAAACCACCTAAATTTTGTCATCTAAGTTGACATGTTACCCACACAACAGTAATCAATTTTAAGGAATCTGATGAATAGGTAGCAAACTACAGGCTTGTAAACGTTTTAACTTTTTTGACTCACCCGTTAAATGTTTTGTTTGTTAGAGAGTTTGAAATTGAGTAGCTGCGGTAATACTTACCCGTCTTGTAACAATATATTTCCTCCTCCCCAGCCAACTTGTTTCTGTGCAAATGCATTACCAACAATGACAATTTTGCCTTTTTGACTTCTGTTCGAAAAATTGTTGTTTCTGGTACTCATATAAAAATATGTGCCAATTCCTGTCACTTTGCGTGGCCCAAGATCAAAATATGTACCAGCATCATCGAGTTCCGACATCTCGCCTCCATATTGCCCTGAAATAATATTACATAAAGATGACCGCTGCTTGTCGATAAGACCTGCATTTTCAAAGTCATACCAGAGTAAAAAACCAGTCGGAATGCGCTTTTACCTGCAAGAGAGTCGCTACAACTTTCATGTCTTTAAGAAATGCAGTTCTTTGCAAAATAAGACAATAGAGCCTTGAGCTGAAAACGGCCTATTCTTACACATCTTCTAAGCATAGGGTTCAAATCTTTCAAATCTTTGAAAAGTTGGGTGTAAAATTCTATTACATTTTTCTTTGAATTGAATGGTTTGAAAGGAACTTCAGATACTTTGAAAGGAGCTCTAATTTTACCCTGGACATTCTTCCATACCTTGATTATTTGCAAAATGGCGGCATTTTTCTTTTTATTGAAGGAATTCGGAGAGTTTTGAAAAAATTAAAATAATCGTAAATCCTAAATAAATAGCGGGAAAACAATGCAGTCTTGAAGAGAACCATAGTTTATGAATATGGTGGGAAGCAGAAATCTGTCGCTCTTCTGGTTTACGATTTAGAAATTTGATGACGTCACAGCCTCAAATATAATAAATGCCACCATTTTGAAAACAAACAACATATCAAAAAATTTCCACGGTTGAATTACGGCAAAGTACCTCAAGCTCCTTTCAAGACATTTAATTCAAAGAAAAATGCAATAGAATTTTACATCTACTCTTTTAAAGATTTGAACCATATGCTCATCTTCTATGACATAAAAATTGTCATGGCTTTCAAACAGGTAAAATCCTGACCAGCTTTTGCCTTGGGCCTAACAAAAGCTTTAAAACTGATACTTGGTCCCGATTGCTTTTTGGTCACTAAATGCTTGAAACAGATGCCTAAACTGGGTCCCTAAATCTAAGTTTGTTTTCACCGATAGATTAAGGCACAAATGTTTGCAATCGGTCTGTTAGATATTTATCATTACTCTGACTCTTCTACCGTTTTATGCCTGCGCGCAGCCTCAACACTCCTCCGCTACTATTTGGCGGAGGAGTGTTGAGGTTGCGCGCAGGCTAACCATTTTATGCCGTATATTATAAAGGATTAATCGCGGGATTTTTAGATATATATGTAGGCAGCCGGTTCCTTTACCGGCAGAAACCAAAAAAAATTTCCAATAACACTAAAGATGGCGGCTCCAAAGATTCTGTTGTGTTTTGCTGCAAAGCATGCTAATAAAAAGCTCCCTGGCAACCACCTAACCACATAAAAATTTTGGTCTGCCGTTTTGACTAGATAGCTTGAATTCGAATCAACCTTGAATTCGAATGCAGCAAAATTTTCCTATTTGTTTACATAGATTCCTTGTTCCGGACTTTACCACAGCTAGCTAGTCGAAATGGCAGACCGAAATTATGTCGTTAGATGGTCGTCAGGGAGCAGTTTACCAGCGTGCTTTGCAGTAAAACACAACAGAGTCTTTGGAGCCACCATCTCTAGCTTCATTGTTTATTGTGGTAACACATTCATGAACAAATTGTTTCATAAAAAACCATAGGAGTGCTGACACGATAATGCAAATTTACGACAAACCGTACCTGTTCTTAACATAGCTAGTGCAACCAAATCATTTCTCTTTAATCCCAACATATTAACTTTATCAAGATGTTCTGGGTGGTTGTTTCCAAAATGGCCTAATTTCTTCCCAATCGCACCGGGGGTTCCTTCTGGGTATCTTTGAGCCTCGATTAAAACAACATTAGAACGATCAGTGCCTGCTAATCCTTGGCCATCGTTGTTTCCGGGGTTCGTGTTGGAGCCTGTCCATCTGAAAAAGAATATGCAGTATTAACGGGTGAGTCAAAAATAATATAAGTGTTTGCCAGAATATACCGGGTGGCCCAAATAAAAATTCACGAGCTAGATCTCGCCTTACTACATGAACAAAAAGGTCATTTCATCTCTCTTCTCTAGAATATTATAGAAAATAGATTTAAATCTGTTATGACAAAGTGTCACTGCAACCTTATACTTCTGCAATACTTACTAAGATTGTATGC
>REGM01000039.1:239690-250088 GCA_004194415.1 Aurelia aurita
CGAGTTGCGAGTTGCATATAAAATGCGAGTTGCGAGTTACTTTTGTAATAAAACTTGCGAGTTGGAAATCCGAAAATGCGAGTTGTTTGAAAGTTGCGAGTTACCAAGATTTTCGAAGATTAGGCCTATGGTATTTTGCTGTTGTCGCATTTCACATGTTCGGGCTACCTACAGGGAAGACGTTGCTGCGATGAGTTTGACTGAGTCTGCTTTCACACTGATTTTTATAAGAAACTTGGTTCTGATCTTTGTAGTAGGGTTTTGTAACGTCGGACCCAATTCTTATATTTAAAGTTTCTTCAAGGGTTTCTTAAACTGAATTTCACAGTTTATCATAATTCATCGGGAACAGCTTTTTGAACCAGGATTTACAAGAAAGAACGAAATCATAAACAAAGATTATACTTTTTAGTATTATTTGGGTTGGTAAAACACTTTCTGTTTAGAAACACTTTGCAACTCATAATCAAAATTGAAAAAAGTTTCTTAACTTTGAATTGACCTATGATCGTTTCAGGTGGAGTTTCTTAATTTTCTAGCAGAGGCTACTACAGTTTCTCATAAGTGGTTATAAAAAAATGAGTGTACATTCATTCTTCACAAATTCTTTTGGTTTGATTCCCCCTCCCCATTTTAAACATTATAGGCCCAGCCCAGACCCCATTTATGATTGCTGTCCACTGGAATTATTCGCTTAGAGGTAAGCAATTTTTAAATTGGGTCGAGGCTGGGTTTATAAATAAAATGTATAAAGTGGGCAGAGCTCCAACGACAATACTTTTTTGGAGAATGAATGTAGTAGGGACAACTTTTTTAGCCTCAACTTCAAGGTTTCTTACAATTTGCCAAATTTAAACTACAATAAACTCAACACAAAATTATGTCTCAGCATTCAAAAAAATGCATTAAATCATTATAGATAAGAAATATGTCCAGATTCAATTTTAAAAGTCAGACACTTTTGGAACGCCATGCATATCGTAGTTAAATGAAGCATTAATTAAAATGACGTTAATTTCTTTTATTTCGATGAAATACTAAAATTATTATTCCACAAGATTTTTTATAAGATCGCTTGGAAGAAACAGTAGTAGCCTCTTACCATTACTTACTGGCGTTAATTTAGGTCACATAAATTTATATACCTTGATTTTTGGCAGCGTCAAGTTCTCATAATACGTTAACTCGCAAAGCGTCATGTAACTCGCACTTTCAATATTTCAACTCGTGATTTGAAGCTATATGTGGTAACTCGCAACTCGTATTTTGAGACACAACTCGCGTTTTTAATGGAACTCACAACTCGTAATGTGCAACTCGCAACTCGTGTTTTACTAATGCACCTTTTACCTGCGCCGCAACAGTCTGAATTCGGCGCAGAGGAACATTGATCAAACTCCAACATTGGATTTTCTGACAAACGCGCTTGGTTTTGGTTGTTTCAGACCAGGGAGATTACTTAATCTCCCTGTTTCAGACCTGCTACGTTTAATTTAGTGACAATTTGCAATAGGTCTGGATTAGAAAACTAACGTAGCTGCTTTGTGGAGATTTCCAAGAAGATATAAAATGACTGCAAAGCCTCCAGGTAAACACAGGAAGCTTGGGAAAATTTTAATTGTGTCCATTGATACAGACGGCATGACGTCACAGCAGCATTTAAAACACGACGCCATCTTGTTTTGGGGTAAATGTTCAGAAAATTTCTATAGGAATCTATAGGAAATTTGCAAAAAGTTGCATAAAATTGCTCCTCTATTCTACCTCGCGAAAGGGAGTAGGGAAAGGATAGGTAGCAATTGTCAGTCAGACCTAAACCTATGAAATAAAAACACACGAACATGCTGTTTTGAAAAGCAAAACAAACATTTAGGCCAAGAAAGCTGTGACAAACTTGCCTTTGCGTCGACAATTTCGTAGTTAGCAATACAAACTCTGTAGGCTGTAAGTTGCTCGTCGCTTCTTCAAAGTCGACCTTCCTTTTAGACATTCGCCTATCTATCTGCTAAAGTCTTTGAATAATTTGAGCAGCTTCCAAGCTTTTTGAATTTATTTATTGCGATAAATAAACGAGACAGTCTCGAAATCCCAGTGCGACGCTATACTTTGTAATGGCTTCATTTACCCAAAGTCTAATTTTCGAGCGCAAATTGATCAAGTCACGTGACATATCGTCTGTATGAATTCACAAAGAACGCATTTGTTTTCCTCGTGTATAGGCATTTGACGCAAGCTCACTCTTATCTTTGCCCATCAGATTTTATCTATCGAAAAGCTTATCACTATGTTTAATCACACTTCCTACCTCCAACAGTAGCTTTTCACAAGATAAATACCTTATTCGCATGGCACAGTTTTCATTCTCGATGTTTGGCAATGTCCAATTGTACTTGTTGGTAAATCCACCTTTTCCGTTACCAAGGTGATTATCACGTGACCACATCGTTTCCCTGCATTCTGGTGCTTTTATGCCATGAGACGGGAACCTAGTCCACTTTGCATGAGTTCCATTCTTGTTTCCTAAAGGCCAGATAATTTTCTGAAGGAAACAAATAACATCAAATCCTTACTGTATGCCACTTGAGACTGCGTTCACACGATACCGGCAAAATTTGAAAAGGGCATGAAATTGTTACGAATATAGGCCTTCCGTTCACACGGAAACGGCACACTCTTTGCCACCAAAATTTCAAAAACGGTAGAATTTGAAAGCGAAACTCTAACATGCACAATTTAAAACAGCGTTGTGTGAACACTTGCTAACGATGAAAACGGAACATTTTTCAACGCTTTTGAAGCGAGACTGATTGATTCTTTAGGCCTAGATAAATTTCTTTGCAGTTAAAATCGAGCCTCTTTTTTGCAGAGATTGCAAAGAGATTGGCAGCGTCAAATTTTCTATCGTTCTCAAATTGTGCCGGCATCGTGTGAATGCAGTCTGAGATCCCTCTAGGTAAAAGTTCATCACTATAACTGTAAAGTCTTTGTGTGGAACAGAACTTTAAAGTAAATCAACGGAGTTAAAAGCAGCTTAGCTAGGGGGACTGGGTCAATCTAAATATAACCTATTGTATTTGATGCTCTCGATCGATGAAAACAATAGGAACATAAATGGCGCGTGTCGTTCTTTTGTGCTATGTTTAGACTAGGTCGCTATATATCTCCATTCATTTACTTTAAAACTGCATTGAGTAATGGATTCATTTGCGTCTGGTTGATAACTAGTCAGTTAAGATCCGAAGGAGGAAAAAGGGAACAGGGCCTTTGCTTGATCGTTCGAATTCTCGTCTCGCTTCTTCCCTTTCGGATCTCATCTGATGATTTGAATCCTTAGCACACGATTTCATTATTTATCGCAATATTGAACATTATAATAATTTTATTAATTGTTATTAGAAAGGAGGCTTAGCAGCTTAACTTTCGTTGTCAGGCCAGTCCCATCATTATCACTGCATTTAAAATATCGGTATAAATAAGTTAACAACAACATTGAACTTCATGACAACACTAGCTGTTTCTTGCACTTTAAGCCTGGTTCTCATTAGGCTCTCCTTAGGGTAGTTGAAGTCGTTGAAACAAACGACCAGAACGACTCAAAAGATCCAAAAGATTGAATATGCCCCGAAGAATGAGTTTTTCACCCCGTAGAACGTCTGTGCAGTAGTCCAGAGGTTATTCAGCAAGGCGGAGGTTGTTCAGTATGATGGAGGGATAGCATCATGTCGTTGGAGGGATAACATGCAGTAAGGCGGAGGGCATTGAGTTATTCAGAGGGATAACATACAGTAAGGTGCAGGGATAGCATCATGTCGTTGGAGGGATAACATGCAGTAAGGCGGAGGCTATTCGGGTATTCGGAGGGATAGCCTCCAGACTACTGCACAGACGTTCTACGGGGTGTTTTCGCCGCTCACTTTCAGTCTTTTGGGTCTTTTGAGTCGTTCGTCTAACAACTCCAGCGATTTTAACAACCTAATGTGAACCAGGCTTTACCCAAAGAACATAAGCTGAAATTTGCACTGGTTTGCAGCCACATCATTATCCTGAGCCATGGTAAGTTACTAGATATGTCAATCTCCAAGGTTCAAAGCGCCTTATAAATATCATTTCCATTGGTATATACAGTAAAACTGAATACTTTCGATCTATTTACTACTTAAAAATTGCATCACTTGTAAAGGCCAACCATTTATATAGATATTGAAGAGAAATGGACCAAAGATTGAGCCCTGAGGGGAGCCAATTTCACAGTGCCAACTTGTAAGACAATTTTTAAAAACTTGCTTTAAATTAAAGCAAATTACATACCTCGCATGCTTTTTTGTCGATTGGGATGGGTATGTTTCGAATTCTGGAATACTGTGTGTATTCCTTAGGTGGAACACATGCCCACTTGTCCTTGACATTCTGGCTTTCACTCTGGTAATATTTGCATCTCTTGACGTTATTTGTCATGACTACAATGTCCTACAAAAAAAATAAGAAACAACGTTTGAAGTACAGCACTGTCTGACAACAGTCTCTCATCCTAAGCAGAATTTTTAAGGTCTTGTTCATAAACGGAAAGTAAAAAGGTTCAGCTTGATCTGCCCAGTAAAAACATTTTTTCTACAAATTTCAGCACATAAAAATAACTAAAAACAAATCTTTCAAAAAATCATGAAAAGTGGAGAATTGAGTTATAAAGGTTCAGAACGAGTTAAAAAATCAACAAGTAGATGGGTGAAGTGTGTTTATCAAATGCAATCAAGTAATATACAAATAAGAAACATTACCGAATCAACGAATCAAGAATATGGATTCCGTAACCCAATAGCGTATGAAAGAAACATTTTCCACATTTCCTGATTTCACGTTTTATAGTACTTGCATTAATCAAAAATTAAAATACGCAAATCAACAGGCCTGGGAGTATAAGCCAAGATAACAAAGGAACGCTTAAACATGCCTGCACGATAATAAAGGAACCGTAGGTTTCCACAAATCAAATTAAATCAAATGAATCAATGATACCTTCCATGGATTAGGATGCCAGTATGGATAATGATCACGCTCTTCAGGGCATTCATAACCTCTTCTTGTCCCACCTGGATTCTGTCTCGTGTACTTTGCAGACTTTCCTTTCAGTTTCTGTGAAATCAAACATCCTTAGCAGTTAAGCAAATACACAGAGAAGGTATAAAAGTCTGTTTAATACTGTTTTAGTCATAAAATAGCTAAAATGTACGATCGTGAATCAGAGATTGTTTCATACAAGGCGAATGTAGATTTGAAAAAATTGGTCTCTAAAATTGATCCTTCCACTCTATGGGTAATTTTGCTTAGAAGCTGTTTTTTAAATTGTTGAAAAAGGATTATCATCTCGATCAAGTTCAGTAAATGCAACAACAGGAAGAAAACACAGCCTGATCAGAAACTTGACTAATAAAATTGTGGCGCCGATCATTTAAAAAACGAGACACTTCCATTCTAAATTTGTAAAACATTGCTTCTAGTCAACATTCGAACAAAGTAAAACAGAGTTTTGGGCTCCTGTTAACACCTTGCCAAACAAAACATTGCACTCGAGCTTCTTACACGGAAAGTTCTACACTTCGAACGTCAGGGAATATCAACAATGGTTTTGGAAAAATGCTACAAGTGCTTATCTGCTTATAGCATAAACAATGGATATTTTTCACGATAACCAAGAGTTGGGCTTAAATACCATTTACCTGATCAGCAGTAAAGAGTCCTTGATTTCTCTCCCTGTATTTACAGTCCATGTAATAGTTGTAGTCTTCATGCATTCCATATCTAAATGATGAGGAAACAGGGCTTACATTGATTTGACAAAAAAATTTAAGAAACTCAAAATGCAAAAAGCAATTTATAAATGATTCAACATTTTAGGATCCCTGGTATTCTCCTTCGCGAGGTTTCTTTACGGACCACGGAATCACGGACCACGGAACTGCGGATCACAGAACTGTGGAACATATAAAGAAACCTCGCAAAGGAGAGTAGATCCCTGGAGTCACAAAAAAACAAAATGTTCCAAAGCACCAAAAGTCCAAAAGGAGTCCTTCACCAACCAGCAAAAGCTGCATAGCTACAGTGGAGATCTCTTCTCGGCTTGGTTTGCATCATCGGAATTAACCCATAATTCTTTTATAAAGTCCTGGTAGGTTGCCAACATTCCCAAACTTGACCATTGACTTGCAGAAAACTGAATTAGGCATAAAAAGCTGATTCATTCTCACCTTAGATCATTGTTGCAATCATATCCACGGCATTGTGCTGGATTATCTGGAATGGTCCTGAAATGGAAATTTCTGCTTGAAATAGTTCATAAAAAAATCTCATGGAAGTGGCAATCACAATCACAATGCGGAAAGTTTTCTATAGAAAAGCAGAAATACAATGCACACTTTTTACTATTTAATCTTTAAAATGCAGTATATTTTGATTGGGTTTTATAACCACGCTTTAACCAAACCATATCTCTTTGAAACTGACCTTAGTTTTCGCATTTTTTTCTTGGTTTACCAAATTGGTGTCAGACAATGTTTCCCAGGTCCCAGAAATTGTCCCATACAGTACAGGCCTTGCGCACATTAACATGGTTTTCCTGCCTAAGAATTCTCAAGAATTATTGAGAATATTTTTAGTTTCTTAAGAATTCTTGTTCAAAAGAATTTACAGTCTTTCATGGCTCAAGAATTCTTATCATTATATGAAGAATTCTTGGAAATTCTTAACAATTCTTAAGAATACATGAGAATTCTTGTCATGTTACAGTCAAAGAGGTAGAAGCGTACCACCTTTGTTTTCAATATTCAAAATAGAATTGTATCTTAATTGGATTTTGTTTTCTTTGCATGAACAAATCCTGAATATTCAAATTCGTTGTGGTTTTCAGGGGGAAGGAATCCCTATTGTAAGCCACTAGCTCCACCCAACAGAAGCAATATATATTTGAATAAAACAGAAGCAAATAACAGAAGCAATATTCAAATAGTCACCCAAACATGAAAATATATTTTCAAATAATGTTTGAATTTAGATGGTACGCTTCTTCCACTTTGACCGAAATGTGCACAAGGGCTGTAGTGGATGTCAACCAATTTTTGACAAGTTGTCTTATTTAGTTCAATCACAAAGGGACCCCAGACTTCGACTGCAACCACACCTGATGTGTTTTACCTAAGTTTGCACGCATGGGATCTTGTTGAAAACGGTCCAAAAATAACTCTTTATGCACGGCAGTCAGCAGTAAAGCAAATTTGGGGATGACTGCACTTTAGCGGACCATATTTTATGTCATATCTCTCAGGAATGAATTTGACCAAATACCCTGACTAATCCTAACTAAACCCCACCTTACCCTAATTAAACCCTACCTTACCCTAATTAAACCCTAACTAACCCTAACCCTAACTTAAACTCTATCTAAACCTAACTAAAACCCCTTTCCAAAACCTAACCCTTACCCCATGACACATAACGTGCCAATATTGAAAGCTGGTCCGCTAAAGTGCAGACTAGCCCAAATTTGCAATCTTACGTTGTCGTTGTGCCATCCCTGAGTCTATTACCACACATGTATTGAACAATCACTTCACAATTTGCATTTGGGTCACTGCAAGAGTGCTGATTGGTCCATTCAATAGGCAATACTGATCCAGTGTAATAATACAAGTTGCCAACATTGTAACCACCTCTGTTGTTGTTCTGTGAGTCAAACATTCTGTGGAAAGATAAAATGAATTTTGTTTAAACCAAATTGAATTCTTTTCATGTTGACAAAAGCAAATGTATCATATTTTTAGGCTAGATCATTAAAATTCTCCTAAGATTCTCCTAAAATTCTCATTATTCCCCACAAATTATGTTTCCCAGGTCCCAGAAATTGTCCCATACATATTAACATGGTTTTCCTGCCTAAGAATTCTCAAGAGTTCATTGCATCAGAATTAAGAGAATTTGTCAAAAAAGTACTTCAAATTCTCCTGGGGTGGGGGGTGGGCAGATGCACGGTTTTCAGAAAGCTACCCAACTTCTAATTGCCAAAATTTGGCTTTGCACCCACTTTTATGATGAATTTTGGCGGAAAACTACCCATTTTTAACTATTTTTGCCGATTTCAGTCAGGCCGACCCATTTTTGAGGAAAATCTGCCCAAAAATGACCTTTGTTTATAGAATTTTGGGCCCAAAAACCGACCCATATGGGCGACACATACCTGTATCCTCAATATGTTATGCACCCCCTCCCCCCTGGGCAAATTCTATTGTGTGCTTTCATGACACTGTCAAACTTCTTCGGAAACATCAATCAATGATATGGGCAAATTGAATGCAAAATTTTCAATATTTTTTGTATCTCTACCCACAAATAGCAATATTTTCCAAACAGAAACCGTTTAAAAGTCCTATGTACTTAGGTACCCAAAAAATATACCAAAATTTTGTGCTAAGATAATTTTCAGTTTCTAAATAGTTGTGATCTTAAAAAATCACTTGATGTTAATAAACATATTTTTTTCAAAAGAAACTGAGAATTTGAGCCAGTACCGACAGTTTCTTAAAATTATCAGATTGTGAGTACTCAGAGTTTCTTACGACTTCCATAACAATCTTCATGCTCACTTCCTGTGCCCTCCTGAACATTTCAAAACGAAGCTTTTTTAAGCCTTTACTGTTTAGACTTTACTCAAGTACCCTCCAAGTAATATGATGCAGGAAACAAGTGAAAATAAAATAAACATATGCTAAGGAATTCCTTTATTAAAATAAATACTTTCTTAAGTTATATTTTCCCAGTACTGGAGTTTCTTAATTGTTTGATGATCTGAGAGTTGAGTTTCTTATAATATAAGCATATACAGTGGTTTCTTATAAAAAAATAAGTGTATTTCTGACTAAAGAACCCTACATCGTACAAGAAAGATAAATTTGTTTACCTGTTTCCATTGTTTCTTTCTCTTCCTCTCTCATCTAGTCTGTTGTTGCTTCCTCTGTGAACAGAAGAGAATTCATAATAAAACGGCTTAAATTTAAATGCAATTTCTTTTTAGGATCAAATAATGTTTGGTGCTGTTTGATAGCGAGGGTCCAAAACTAATTACCAGGTGCTGCATGTATCTTTTTAAAGAAAGACTGTGCTGGTATGGCAAGCGAAATGCACAAGAATTCGAAAAACCTAGTTTCTCGCCGAAAAACCCACTTTATCGATCGAAAATCTAGGTTTATCACTGAAAAAGTAGGTTTTTCAACCGATAAAGTGGGTTTTTCGGCGATAAACCTAGTTTTTCGATCGATAAAGTGGGTTTTTCGGCGAAAATGTGGGTTTCTCAATGAAAAACCTACTTTTTCAACTGAAAAAGTGGGTTTTTCGGCGAAAGGTGGGTTTCTCATTTGAAAAAGTAGGTTTTTCGCCGAAAAAGTAGGTTTTTCTCCGAAAAAGTGGGTTTTTCAACCGATAAAGTGGGTTTTTCGGTGATAAACCTAGTTTTTCGATTGAAAAGCTGGGGTTTTCGGCGAAAAAGTGGGTTTATCAAGGAATCACGTCGTAAGTCTAGGTTTATCACCGAAAAACCCACTTTTTCGGTCGAAAAACCTGGTTTCTCGCCGAAAAAGTAGGTTTTTCGTCGAAAAAGTGGGTTTTTCAACCGATAAAGGGGGTTTTTCGGTGATAAACCGAAAAAAGTTTTACGATCGAAAAAGTGGGCATATAAAATTTGTGAAACCCTTCCACTTACTGACATTGCAAGAACGGGGGGCACTTTCCGTAGATGACGTAATTTTGAAAAGCTGTGGTTTCTAAACATTTATGATTGCGAAACAAATGTACTGTAATTTATTTGTATTCTGGATTATTCAATCATTTGAGTTGAAAAGAATATAAATTCGAAATATTCCAATATTGCAAAAGTGCTTTAATCGACCTGTTTGTAATATGTTGCATACACCCAGCTTTGGAAAACCACGTTCTTCTCAAAGAAAAAGTGGGTTTTTCATCGAGTGGGTTTCTCGAAAAAGTGGGTTATTTCGAAAAACCTACTTTTTCAAGTGAGAAACCCACTTTTTCGCCGAAAAACCTGCTTTATCGGTTGAAAACCCTACTTTTTCGACGAAAAACCGGCTTTATCGGTTGAAAAACACACTTTTTCAGCGATAAACCCAGTTTTTCGCTTGAAAAACCAACTTTATCAGGGAGGAGCTTTGAAAAAGCGGGTTTTCAGCGAAAAAGTAGGTTTTTCAACCGATAAAGTGGGTTTTTCAGAAAAAACCTACTTTTTCAAGTGAAAATCCAAGTTTTTCAAGTGAGAAACCAAGTTTCTCGCCGAAAAACCCACTTTATCGATCGAAAAACTAGGTTTATCACCGAAAAACCCACTTTATCGGTTGAAAAACC
>REGM01000039.1:251339-287754 GCA_004194415.1 Aurelia aurita
AAAAATTAACATGCAGCAAAAAATTAACATGCAGCAAAAAATTAACATGCAGCAAAAAATTAACATGCAGCAAAAAATTAACTTGCAGTCAAAAATTAACTTGCAGTCAAAAATTAACATGCAGCCAAAAATTAACATGCAGTCAAAAATCAACATGCAGACAAAAATTAACATGCAGTCAAGATAATTAACATGCAGTCAAAAGAATTAGCATGCAGTCAAAACTTAACTTGCATCCTCGAATTTATACTTGCAGGTTACACATAATTATAATTTTGACTATTAAAATTAATATATGCAGGCAAGTTATATTGTTTGCAGTTGAAAATGTATATTTGCATGTCTGGCCTCTATCGGCTTCCGTAAAAGGGAATCACAAATCAACCGTTTAAGAATGTAGGGATGTGTCACAATTTTAAATTAAAAATCATTTTGATGGAGTGGACTAACAGTTATTTACACATACTAAAATAAACGTTCTTTGTAATAACCGACCCCCAAGATATTCAATTTTACCCATTTAGGGCAATACCTGAAAAAAAACTGTGTTTACTTCACGTGCATCACATGACATCAAATACCAATAACTCTGACTCAATAATAACACGAAAATTTAGGCCCAAAACTTTGGGATCAAGTTTCAACAATCTCGGCGTAAATTACCTCGGGTTGTGAAGATAGATATCTGCGTTGACATAAAAACATATCACTGACATCAGAATTAACGACTTCATCTTGTTTCTTGGTTTGATTAGCGGCCAGCCGCTCTTTCTGTACCAGACTTGTTCTTGAGTTCTTCCCTTCTTGCGATGGTCTTCTATTGCTTCGGAATGCGGAAGTAGAGGTCTGGGTCGAATGCGTCATTACGCTATGTTGCTCACAATAACCAAATAAGGCAAAAGGATCTACTAAGAAGTGTCCCACTTACTATCGTCAAGGGTGATGCGAAAACAAATCCTATTTTAGGGAAAATAAATTTCGTCGGCTTTTCCTCTAGAAAAAACAACACCGAAGTTTATGAGGCATTGGGCACAAAGCAAAACGTAAAACATCATGATCCACCCAAAAACTAATTACAACTAGAAAAGTAACTTGTCAAACTTTGACCATCGCAGAAACCTTTTAGGGGAAGAAATACCACCAAAGCTCAAACTACCGGGTGTCCCAAATAAAAGGTAACAGATTTTATCAGGGTTAGCAATGCCAGTCTGGCTCAAATCAATAAGTTTTAAACCAATCCTGAAAAGTTAACTGGAACACAGATACCTTGCTGACTGATATTTGTGCTTACAAAGTTGAAATATTTATCTTGAAAGTTTACATTTGCCTTGACCTCCAAACCAGAACTTTGCCGCCTTGGTCTAAGCAAATTCTTGAAGCAAGGCAAATAAATTAATAATAGCCTTGCCCTTTTTGATAGAATTTTAACAAAATTTAGATTATATTTCACGATATTTTCTAGAGCTCAGCTGCCATGCATTTCTTTATTTTTCTTTAATTTTGATTCTTAATTTCGCTGTGCTTCAGGAATTTGCTTAGGCCAAAATGCCAAAGCTCTGGTTTGGAGGTGGAGTCAAATTTGAACTTTCAAGAATAATATTTCAACTCTGGAAGCACCAATATCAATAAACAAGGTACCTATGTTCAAGTTAACTTTTCAGGATTGGCTTAAAAGTTATTGCGAATTGATTGGAGCTAAATTGGCATCGCTAGCCCTGATCAAATCTGTTACCTTTTATTTGGGACACCCAGTATTATTAATTTTTTTGTATAATTATGTTTAAAGGGAATCAACACAGTTAAATAGGGCATGTGCCATATCTATATTTATCTTGCAAAGAGTCAGCAGTGAAGGTCCAATCAGATGGCGTTTTGAAAGTGAAGGCCCAATCAGATGTAATGGCCATTGATCAATTCCATTTTTAACGAGTGTGTCTTATCAATCCACCTTGCAAAATCCTTATTTTGAGCCATACATTGTAATTCTTGACTAATTGTGAATTTTACTAACGTTTAAGTTTTTCATGACAGTGCAGATACATTCCTTTCTATAGATGCAAAATTATTTGACCTTTCATCTATAAGCCAAACCAAATTTGGGGATCGATCTTGTAATAGACTTTCGGTGACTTTTTGGGAAACCAGGTAGATATGAAACGTAATAAGCAAAAAATCTACGAAAATTCGTTCTTTTTAAAAACGATTTTCTTTATGTAAATAAACAACTGTGTGGATTTTATACCACAATTAACCAAAAAGATAAAAGACAATTATCAAAGACTAAAAACAACAAGATTTAAAGTTACACCAAGAAAATTCGATATGTTTACAAACAAAAAATTACAAAATTAAGTTACCAAAGCTCCTGGATAAAGGGACTCGTCGTGGCAGTATGTGACAATTTTCATTCGGATTCGAACTTCTAATAATGTGCTCTGAAATGAAAATTTCTATTCCATTTTAAGCCGAATGCATTTTGTTAGGACAGGGGACTCTAATCAAGAACAATGGAATATCTAGTCTAAAATACAAAATGAAAAACGATTCCTTTGTAAGGCATGACATGTATTTTGAAATGACTTTTCTTATTGCTTTTTATAAGTACAAAACCAAAACAACAGTTGAGGTATCAGGCACTTAAAGAGCCATTGTCACCCAGGGTCCCTTGCGGGCACGCTGCAATTTCAGACTGTCTGAAAATCAAATTTAGCCCCAACTAGAGTCAAACTTTTCTTATCAGTTCAACTATTGCAGTATGGATTCATAGTTTCCGCTTAGGCCAAATTTGATTTTCAGACAGTCTGAAATTGCAGCGTGCCCGCAAAGGACCCTGTGTGACAATGGCTCTTTAATGCACAAATTCCCCCAATTTTAAAGTGCCATTTGCTGTTTCTAATAAAATTGATGTTTAATTTCTTTGTTTTTATTGGGGGGAGAGGGCTCTCTCTCTCTATTGGTTAACCTATTTAGAGAGCTCCTCCTTAATCAGTTAATCTTAAATAGAATCTTGTACAGTTCCTCTCTTTTACTCATTTTATTTTATTGTGATTATTAAGTGTTTGAAATGTAATCGATGTATATGTATGTTATGTAATTAGTTGGATTGTAATCATATAGAATTGTATTTAGGATTAATTGATGAATAAATTAAACTGAATTAAACTGTGCCACAGATTACTTCACAGAGATGAGAGCACAGAGATGGGAGAAAACCACCATCAAACAATAAAGAATTAGAGAGCCCTGCCTTAAACCTTGTTGCCTCCACATACAAGAGCATAGGTTCCAAATCTTTAAATTGGTGTAAAAGGTTGGTGTAAAATTATATGACCTATTTCTTTGAATTGAATGGCTTGAAAGATACTGTATCCCTTTGCTATAATTCTACGGTTGGACTTTTCAGAAATCTTGTACATTTTCGAAATTATATAGCGTATAATAGCGTATTCTATATTTCCACCCATTTGAGGATGTGACGTCTTCAAATTTCTAAATCGTAAACCAGAATAGCGAAAGACTTTTGCTTGATACCATATTATAGACATTCATAAACCATGTTTTTCCTGAAAATTATTCTATGTTTCCTCAAAAGTTTAGAAATTACGATGGTTTTAAGTTTTTTTCAAAGCTTTTCTTGAATCCTTAAAAAAGAAGAAAAGCACTCTAATTCTGAAAATATTCAAGATTTCAAAAAAGTCCAACCAACGGTAGAATTATCGGAAAGTAGCTAAAGTTTCTTTCAAGCCATTCAATTCAAATAATAGGTCATCGAATGTTAAACTAGCCTCTTTAAAGATTTAGAACCTATGCTTGACCCCACAAGAGAAGGAGAAGGAAGCTACTTGTCCTTGAAGTAAGACTGGTGCACTATCCAATGCCAACTTCCCTTCACTTCTCAACTTTCCTTGCCTTTACTTTTTGAGTAATATCCACAGAATATTGATCCCAGACATTCCAAGGTTTACACGCCTAGGATATGAAGAATATGAAGAAGAATGAAAGGAGAGCTACAAGCTAAAGTTCCAAACAACCATGTATTTCCTTCCCCTATGCAGGCAAATAGCAACAGATACATTGCAAATGAAGATATTTTCTAAATGTTTGAACCCCGTAGAATCAGCCAGTGCAATCAATTTTTTCAGACCATCAACGATTATGGAGATACCGCTGGATTTCGAGCCACAAGTTTCAGATGTGTCTGGCCTAAACACACAAAAGCTCATTGCATTAAGCTGAATCCAAACTTGAAGCGTTTTCATTGCCCAAGTAAGCCTAATGTCTACCCCGCATAGGCCTAAAATCTTTGAAAAAGATTGCAGGAATGGTTATTGCATCTTCCTTTTGATTTAATGGCTTGAAAGAAACTTCAGGTACTTTGCCATTACCGTTTCTTTGCAATCTTTGATATCTTGATTTTTTCAGAATCATACCATTTTTCGTATTTCAACCAGCTTTGAGGTAGTGACGTCATCAAATTGCTAAATCGTAAACCAGAAAAGCTACAGATTCCTGCTTACCTCCATATTGTACACCATCATGAACTATGGTTTTCTTGAAGATTGTATCACTTTTCCTCTATTAATTTAGGATTTACGATGATCTTAAGTTTTTTGAAAATTTCTCATGAAATTCTTCGATTTTTTCAATAAGAAGAAAAACGCTATAATTCTGAAAATAATCCAGATATCAAAACTTTTCAATAAAAAATAACAGCAAAGTACCTGAAGTTCCTTTTAAGCCATTAAATCAAAAGGAAGATGCAATAACCATTCGTGCAATCCTTTTCAAAGATTGTATGCCTATGCTAAACAAAACTAGACTCATCACATATGTCTCAGTATCGCTCATTGAATTGGATAGTTAAATAAAAAAATCAGATTAAAAATATTAAACGAATACAAGGAATCACGTCGTAAGTCTAAAACAAAACTGAAATCACCGAAAAAAGCGGCACAGGTTGAAAAAATATGAGAATTGCTTTGAAAAGTACGTCGACCCTATTAAAGGGTGGTCTGTTTCAACCAGCATACTTCGCACATGTCATCTCTTTGTTGTCGCCATTTTGATGGGGCATGAAAATGGTGACAACAAAGGCCAACCAAGAGATGGCACGTGCAAGGCATGCTGCAGCAATCGAGCATGCTGGTTGAAACAGACCCTTTAACTTAAAATTTCTTCTAGTAACATTCTGTCTCGTCTGAGTGCGATTGTTGGTGGAGTGGAATAAAATTCGTTTCATACTTACTCTAACATTCCATGATTTTTTATCTTCACTAAATGGAGAAACATTGAAATAGCCATGAAGAGATTATGTCGACCCTGAGGAGAAAAATTGGGAGCTACTAAGACCAGAGGACTTCTGGGAGCGGGTCCTGGTTACATTCTAATAGCTTCAAGCTTGCTGGAAACAGAAGCACGAATAAATATACCGGGTGACCCAAAATAAACTTCACGAGCTAGATCGCGCCTAGCTTTCTAAAATCAAATGTTATGAACACAAAAAAGTATCAGCATGTAGCCGAAGGGCTTAGCTATCTTTTGAGATGTTGCTTGGTCAGTAAAAGCTATAAATACCCTCCGAAAAACCAGTTTCAAAAATACGGTAATTCATTCATTTCTCAAAATTTCCCCTCCCTTTCCAGTCCATGTTTTGGAAGATGTGAGAAAAGCTGAATTCCAATTTTGCATGGGAGCACGAAATTTAAATAAATAACAGATATCGATCAATTTGCAAAAACCAGATTTCCCCAGACGACTTCAAATCCATCTCTACGTTATGTCTTCACAAAATGTTGACTGGGAAAGGATGGCGATTATTTCACTCCAAATGAGAAATGTAGGATTCAAAATTGTCTTTGAATCTGGCTTTTCAGACGGTAATCATAGCTTTAGAGTGACCGTGCAGCATCTCAAAAGATAGCCAAGCCTTTCAGCTAAAAGGTGATACAAAGCATTTGTCAATAGCTTTTGATTTCAGAGAGCGGGTTATGATCTGGACTTAACCAAGTCGTCTTGTAAGAAAGAAAGAGACGACTTGTTCCTAACAGCTCACAGCTGGATAGCCGGCCGCTTTTTGGGCCGGCAGGCGGCACCTTAGATCACGATTTTTGGCCAATGGTAGAGAAGATAGTGATTTTCTCAAAAAGAAAATAACGGGGGCCAACTAAAATTGAAACAAATATCTACCATAAACTTCGCGACGCACCTGTGTATACAGTAGAAGTACAAGAACAAGTAACCCCCTGGTAATAGATTTCTTACGGTTGGGTCCTATTGCTAATTTCGGGTTAAATGAGGTCACGCACGGCCATGAATAATTAATGAGGAGCTGTTAGGAACAAGTCGTCTCATTCTTTCTTACAAGACGGCTTGGGCAAGTCCAGTTATGATCTAGCTCATGAACTTTTTTTGGGTCACCCGGTAGGGATGTTTTTCATACCAGCTTCGATTGCAGGCTTTTAACTCCAAATAATGGACGGCGAAACGTTTTGACTCCAAATTAATCGATGATGGGTAGCTATCTATTTGTATCCCAGACACCGTTTAGAAATGGCCCAAAGGTCTATTTACATCAGTAACGGCCACAAAGTTGCTCACCCGCGGTACATCGTGCGTTTCTTGAGTTTCTATAACTTTGAAATGTGGTGGATGGGTTCTTGTTTGTAGTATGCACAAATCACTCTTTCTGTCACCTGAAATACAAAGACAAATTAAAGAATCAGCGACTAAAGACTGTCTCAAATTAGATGTCACGTGCGATTTGCGACAACGCAAAATTGCTCAAGCAAAACACTTCAATAGTTGTTATTCGCGGCCATTTTCACATGAAATCTAATTTGAGACAGACTTCAGAATAGTGCGACCCAGAGTTAACCTCCTAATTCCTAAACATGGGCCTAAGGAATCACTGAATGTACATTTAAATGTGATCCATACTTATTTCCATATATATTTCTGATCAGGTTTAATCTCCTCTACGGAATGCATTGAACACACAATTGACAAAAGTTCAAAAAACCCATTCGGCACACAGTTTAATGAGGAAACTTAGCATATGTCAGTAGTGTAAAGTTCACACAGTCGATCGAAGCTTGATTCGCAATGGAATTCGTCGAATCTTGAGACCTGATAGCCACCACAAGTTCTTGTGTGTGAGGCCCTAAATCGGGTAATGTTTTTCAGAGTAATATTATGAGTCTCTGTTGACAAAAGCGACATCATCAAGTCAAAGAGCACAGGGAAACAAGAGACTCAGGTAATAAGTCTTGGGTAAAATCAAATAAATACGTGTTATGCTGCACTTACTTGGTTTACTTGGTGGCTTCAGAAAGTGCAATCCACTGAAACTATTTCCATCTTGGTATCTTGGATTCGATGGTAAATGAGTGTCCATGTAAGTGCAAAATAGATGAGCTATAATCTGAAACAAGATTTATAATCTTAGATTTGATAGAGTGGAAAGGATAAGGATGGGGATTATATTTAGAAAGTAGAATCCACTGAAGCTATTTCCATCTTGGTATCTTAGATCCGATGGTAAATGAATGAACGTGTAAGTGCAAAATAGATGAGCTATAATCTGAAACAAGACTTACAATCTTAGATTTGATAGAGTGGAAAGGATGGGGATTATATTTTAAAAAGTGGAATCCATTGAAGCTATTTCCATCTTGGTATCTTAGATTCGATGGTAAATGAGTGTCCGTGTAAGTGCAAAAAAGATGAGCTATAATCTGAAACAAGATTTGCAATCTTAGATTTGATAGAATGGAAAGGATGGGGATTATATTTAGAAAGTGGAATCCACTGAAGCTATTTCCATCTTGGTATCTTGGATTCGATGGCAGATGTGTGTCCGTGTAAGTGCAAAATAGATGAGCTATAATATGAAACAAGATTTACGATCTTAGATAGAGGAAAGGAGTCCTTGTATTAATTAAGAACTTGCATCGTAAAAATGCGTTGCTAAGAATTCTACAAAGAATCAGATATCTGGACAAAGGAAGGGCGGTTCGATTATTTGACAATTCTATTGACAAGTTTCAGTTCATTGTCGTACATCCAAGCACGAAGCAAGCACCAAGTTTCCCACACACTTTTACCAACTGAGATCATGTCTTATGGAGTATGGAAGATAGTAGACTGACGACCTGATTCCTTGTATTCGTTCAATGATTTCAATCTGATGTTTTTATTTTCTCTCATACAAGTTCCAGTTTGAAGCCATAATATCATCCAATTCAATGCGGAAAACGGAGACTCATGTAATCAGTCTAGGAAGATAGCAGGATTGCGATAGGTTGTGTTCCTGTTCATTATCAAAGTCTAACTTAGATTTTGATATTTGATACCTTGATCGTTGCCATAGGTTAACGGGATGCTGAGTTATGGGCTCGAAGGTTTTAGAACTTCCTGGAGAGCGAAGTTTACCAATGTAAATAGGCACGATGACAGTGTTTCCGATTTTCGATTTTCGATTTTCGGCACTTTACAATAGACCGCAGTCGAATGCGAAGGCGCTGTTCGCGTTGCATCTCGGGATCGCATGGGAGTTTCGAAGTGTGATTCGAATTTATCACTGATCAGTGGAATTCGAGTTCGAAACTCCCATGCGATACCGAGATGCAATGCGAACAGCGCCTTCGCATTCGACTGCGGAATGGTCTATTGCAAAGCTTGCCTCCACACGTAACAGGGTTGTACGAAAAAGACACCCCTTCCATGTCGATCTGAGTACTCAAACTTTGTATACCCAAACAAAAATCAGCTTTTAGAGGTGTCTGAAATCTTTAAAAAATTACAAACATCATTCTTCGAAAGACAGAATTCAAGAAGGTCTCACCCTAAACTTAACACCACTTAAATGTCTTCAAAATTTATCAGTCTTTAGTATTTACTATTTCCTTGGAGTCAAACATGGAGCATTTTTTATCATCGCCTCAATTGTCATTAGAAACATACAAAATTATACGCACAGTGTAAGAAAAAATCCTTCGATTCTCGTGACTAACTCCTGCTACCTAAATGTATAATAATGCTCTCCTAGCTTTTCTTACTTGAGCATCGGTGGGTAATTCTTGATCCCAAGCTTTTCCCTTCAAAGATCCTCCAGAATCCCATTTAAAAAGACGCAAACATCCACCAGTTGACAGTTCTAGGACAAAAAATTAAATCTCAAACATCAATTCGTCGAAAATAGCACCCGTTTTTCATTACACGAAACTGGTTTATAAGAAACTAGGATTTATGAGGTACTAGGATGGCCGAAAATTTAAGAAACTCTAGTACTCAGTTCGGAAAGAACTAAGAAATTTTTAAAAGCAAAGTGCAAAGACATTATGATAAATATGTCGTTGAACCACGGGCTTTAGGAAACTCTGAATTAAAAATTAGATTTTCCGATGATACATCGAGTATTTTTCCTAATTTTAATTTCAATCGTGATACATCGAGGAAGAAGCGCGTGGCAGAGTGACGTGATGGAGATCCATTATGCCACTCAATGGATCTCCGTCACGTCACTCTGCCACGCGCTTCTCCCTCGATGTATCACGATTGAAATTAAAATTAGGAAAAATACTCGATGTATCATCGGAAAATCTAATTTTTAATTCAGAGTTTCCTAAAGCCCGTGGTGGATGAACCCTTATCCTTGAGTAATTAACTAATTGTTGTATGTTTTGAACGAAATAGAACACTTTTCTTCCCACCTGATGTTTCATATGTAAAGAAACATATCTGCAGCAGTGTTAGAAACTACATGATAATTCATGCACTTAAAAAATAAGAAACAAATGAAGAAACTTTTAGTACTAAAATGCCGAAATTTTCATGTTAAATTAAGAAACTTTTAGTACTATGGCCTGATCCAAGTTTCTTGTAAAAAAACGTGTAGCTTACAATCGTGATCAGACTTGGAGCGTTTAACGTGTCGGAAAATTTCTCCAAAAGGCAACGGCAAGAGGAAGCACATGAATACTAATATTTGTAAAAGCCTCCTCGGTAAATTTTGAACTGTTATTGTCCAAATTATGAAAAACTTTTAGTTGCTGAATTGCTACGTTTTTGAGTAATATGAACACTCTCCATTACCTTCTTGCAAACTTTAGACCCAAGAACAAAGATCTTTTGTTAGGCTAATCCGAGAGGGATGAATGCTGTTTCATGTCACATAACACTATGTCTACCGTACTTGTGCACCTGCTAAAATGCTTGCCAAAAGTTCTTCGAACACTTAGGCCATCTCTTGATTAAGACACACTTTTCCACATTTTAAATCTATAGCGATTATTTGAAGCACTCCCTCCCTCCCCCCCCAAAAAAAATTTGTTGATTTGCAATGTTATTGTCCTAGCATTCCATCAGAGTCGCGAATTGCCCTCATCTTATCGTCATAAAATAGCATTGTTCTAAGGAAGAGAGGGGGAAATCGTAAAACAAGGCAAAATTAGCCAATGCGTTCCAAGATTTTTGGCAGGCATTGTAGCTCCCTTTTCTTTGAGTCAGAGTAACTATAAGGGTTTTCACCACCAATACATGGCTTAACACAAAAACAGACAAATTTAGTAGTATAAAGAAAATCTTCGAAGTTAACAACCCACAGTAAGTATCGATTTACCTTCAAGTCTGCTAGCAAGATACTCTTGGTTTGTTGTAACTTCAAGATAAGGTATTACAGACTTGAGTGATGGTACTATTTGTGACTTAGAAATTGCAACGTTGCGAAGTGAGTTGACGCTCACAGCTGAAAGAATAAGAGATGGTAAATCTCCCTCTGTTCACAAATTACTCCGAATAGTGTTTATGTACAGGGTGTCCCAAAAAATTGTTCGACGTTTGATTAAATATTGAAAAATAACGATAAAATGAACAGGCTCCATCTTAAGATACCCTATTTCTAAGATCGTGAATTAATTTTAGACACAAGAATCTTGCAAATCCACTGAAAATTCACTGAGTTACGAGCATTTAAAAATCAAGTTTGTGCGAAAGCTGAAAGCAGAGACCCCAAAGCGACTTGTTATGAAAAAAGCTCCAAAACGGAGGTAAAGGACGTTATCCAATGCCATATCTCTTGTTAACATCAAAGCGAACCAAATAAGATTTCGAAAGTAATTTAATTCTTGTAACCATTATCAAAACTTGCTTTTTCAAACTATGCTCAACAGAATTCCTCAAAGCATACATACGCTTGAATTAATGTTCGAGAGAGTTTGGTTGTCGAAAATCCTTTCTAAATCACATTTGGTTTGCTCTGAAATAAACGAGAAACAAAACAAACGACAGCCCCATGCTACATTCCCTACAAATGCTACGGAGAAGCCTCTGGTTTCAGCTTTCGCACTAACTTCAACTTCAAGAGCTCGTAGCTCAGTGAATATTCAGTGGATTTGCAAGATTCTTGTGACTAAAATTAATTTAAGATCTTAGGGAAGAATTGTCTTTCCATGGAGCCGTTTCATTATATCGGTATTGTTTAATATTTAATCAAACGTCGAACAATTTTTCTGAGACACCCTGTAGTTCCATTAACTTAATCGCAAAGCGAAAATGTCACCCACTCTTCACAACTGCGTTGTGTAATAGAGGAATTTGCTACATATTTTAGTGTATGTTGACAGAATAAATCATAACAGCGGGTAGATTGATTTGATATTATAACGGATCTTACCAAAAAATATGCCTATCAAGAAATTATCTGAAAATTTTCTGTGACTAAAGTAAACAATTATTTGAAGCAAATCGATTAATGAAATAAATTCAGGTAAAATTCTGCACCAATCGACGTCATTTGCAAAACCATCACCGACACATATAATACCTGGAAGAGCAGAATTGAATATAAATCAAACGATACAGTAAAAACCCGCATATGAGAACCTACCTTTTTCAAACCAAGCTGTTTTGGTTCTTATGTAAATGATAACATTCGTGAAATCAAGCTGTAGGTTCTTAAATTAGGTTCTTAAATTCTCAGAAAAGTTTTTTTACAACAATGTTTCTTTCTTTGCAGTCTTTAGAATATATCTGTTTAAAATCAAAATACTGTGATAGATGATGGAACATAAGCAATGTGGTAGAATCAGACTTGTTTAGGCCTCTTGGATGATTGAGGAGCATATTAATAATTAATTTTACCCGATAATCAACTCATTGTTCTGGATTGTCACCGCTGAAAACTATATCAATGCATTTGTTCTTTAAAATAAGAACCTACACAAACAGCAGGGTGAAAAGGTTCTTTCATAAAGGAGTAAATTTTGGAGATTCAGGCTGTAGGTTCTTAAATTAGGTTCTTAAATTCTCAGAAACGTTTGTTTACAACATGTTTCTTTCTTTGCAGTCTTACGAATGTATCTGTTTAAAATCAAAATACTGTGATAGGGGATGGAACTTTAGCAATGTGGGGGAATCAGACTTGTTTAGGCCTCTTGGATGATTGAGGAGCATATTAAATTTTTTACCCGATAATCAACTCATTGTTCTGGATTGTCACCGCTGAAAACTATATCAATGCATTTGTTCTTCTAAATAAGAACCTATACAAACACCAGGGTGAAAAGGTTCTGTCTTAAAGGAGTAAATTTTGGAGATTCAGGCTGTAGGTTCTTATTCGAGGAAGGTTCTTATATGCGGGTTTTTACTGTATAGCACAAACCGTTGGTTATCTCCAAAGGAATGAATTCGTTACTGTTTAAATCGAGGGGCAAATCACTAATTTTTTTCGTACACCTTCATTGAAATCACAAAAAAATCACACAAAAATCACACAAAAACTCACAAAAAAATCACAAAATCACAAAAATATCACAGAATCACAAAAAAATCACAAAAAATCACACNAACCTACTATACTTTCTAATTACTATACAACTATACAATACTACAGGGACGATACCACAGGGAGCAAAAGATAATGACTACCCCATGGCCATTACAAAGAACATGCAACTGAATTACAACTAAATATGTAATTACAAAAAGCTACACATAAACGATTTTTTACTGGTAAATACTAAGGCCTGTTTCACGTTGGATGTCAGACCAACATCGGCGCATGATGTTGAACAACAGCAACCCCAGCCGAGAGAACAAAAACGACAACAATTGCTGCCGCCACTGCTCCCCGTCCAGAATCCCCTTTGCGCAAAGCCCGGCGCCCATGCTATAGGATTAGGAATGAATTCGTTACTGTTTAAATCACATTCAACGTTTCAAGACAACAACAACAACAACAACAACAACAACAACAACAACAACAACAATAAATTGTAAATTACTTACAACCAATCTGTAATTCTGAACAACCATTTTGAAGCAGGATGCTATTTATGTTTGTTATCTCTCCAACGAGTTTTTCAAGAATCGTCTCTGCAATCCACTAAAATGATAAAAAGAAACCGTCATTCATAGACTGAGCATTGTAAGATAAATGATATAAGTTGTGTCTGAATTCGCAGCAGTGTTTTCTTGAGAAAAGAGTTAAATAACTCCTCGAAAATGCCCCGAAAATCTCGAATATAATAATAATTATTATAATAAATAATTCATTTTAAGTTGGCGAAAAGCAATAGCGGTGAGCTAACTAAGGCTAGCCTGCGTGCAGACTTTGTTGGTCACTGGGGAGGAGGGGAAAGAAGATATCAGCTTTGGATGTCGAGGGCCGACATACTTCTGCCATCCCTAGAATCATTAGCTCTTCTCTACTGGAAGCTCTCGTTTGGGTCTAAGAGGAAATTTTACACTTCCTGATTTATTGCTCTGCAACCAATTAATCGAAAATTATCAGAAAAATATCAAAATTTAATTCATCCATTGAGGGTGAACATGAAAATAGCTTTGGGGTGATTTGACAAAACCTCTTGGCGTCAGAATTTTTCAAACTTGTATACAGTTTTTTGGGACACCCGGTACAAAAAAACTAGATTTGAAAATGGTGTGTTACAAAGTATAGTTCGTCAAATCAAATTTTTAAGCAGGAGTTTTCGTCTCTTCAATTTCCCATCCTTTTCGCGCTATGCCATAGTTTTACCCTAATATATACAGTGGTTTTCACTCTTATTACTTTTCTTTCTCCATGTCTCATTTTCTTTCTTGCTCTGATCAAGTTACAAAGCATTCCACTTGTTGGAATTTGTCCTCCCAACATCTCTTGTTCTCCTTTCGTTTCTATTTACTTCTAGGGACCTATTTATAATTTTCAGACTTACTCTATTTTGCCTGATTCCTACCATTTCATAATTTCGTTGATAAAGAAGGATTCAATGAAAAAAATCAAACTAATCGCGGAAAGTCAAAAGGATCTCTCTTCTTACCTTCCGTAGATTTTCAGTCCATAACTCCAAGTCTCCACGACTGATGCTCAGCTGTTTCCATAACTGGAAAGTAAAAAAATTTGGCTTGAATCTTGAATCAAGTTTTAAATTGAAAAACAGCAAAAATACCAGATGAATCAAAACGCTCAAGATATTCATACAGACGACATGTCACGTAATTTTATCAACTCGCGCTCGAAAATCAGACTTGGTGTAAATGCAGCCATTACAAAACATAGTGTTGCACTGGGATTTTGAAACTGTCTCTTTATAGCTTTTCAAATCATTCCAAAAAATTAGCGGATAGATAGGCCAACGTCAAAAAGGAAGATTGAATTTGAAGAACCGACGAGCAACTTACAGCTGATGGAGTTTATGGCGCTGTTTAAAAGATTATCGTCGCAAAGGCAAGTTTCTCTTAACTTTCTTGGACTAAATTTTGTTTTGCTTTTAAAACAGCATGTGTGCAATTATTTCATTGGTTTAGGTCTGACTGACAAATGCTACCTATGCTTTCCCCTTCTCCTTATCGCGAGGGAGAATATAAGAGCACTTTTATGCAAATTTTTTAAGTTTCCAATAGAAACCTATATAAATTTCCTGAAGATTTGCCCCCAAAACAAGATGGCGTCATGTTTTCAACGCTGCTGTGACGTCATGCCGTCCAGACGCGTCTGTATGAATCAAACAACCTACACATTTGGGCTCATTTGGGTTTCAGAATGAACACAATGATCTGGACTTTCATTGAATTAAATAAATTTTCATGTTTTGCTAGATATCTTTTGGTCCAAATTTAGTTTTATTTTGCTTTTGGCTAAATCTAGGAGATTGTTCTGAAGGCTGCTGTAAATTTTGGTATATAAACTTATTTTTTAGTGTTTCTTCGCATTTCATCGAGCTGTGGATTTAAAATTTCGTGAAAAAGAATTACCATTTCGTAGTCGAAAGAACTTTGAGAAGTGTCGTCATCCTTCAAATTAGAAGACTGGGGAGATCTGGATGAAATAATGATAAAATCAATCAAGAATAACTCCAACAATCAAAGCATAGGCATCAAATCTTTAAAAAAGATTGCACGAATAGTTAATGCATCTTTCGTTTGATTTAATGGCTTGAAAGGAACTTTCTATTTTAGTTTAAAACAATAGTTTCGACTCCAATATTTAGCAAAGTTTCCGCCAATGATGCAGTCCCAGCCCGGGGATGGGTTATTTAAGTACGGGGCTGTGCCATTTTTAGCGTACCATTTTTACCATAGAATCCGGATTTATGGGTATAGTTTTTAACGATTTTGACTGATTTCCAGATTCATGGGTATGATTTCTTGTAACACTACATTTAAGGGTATATGTTTTTCACTTTTTCCTGATTTATGGGTATACTTTTCGGCTTTACCCGAATCTATGGTTATACCTTTCAGAAACTTTTCCGGGTTTATGGGTGGTATTTTTACGCTCTGAATGGCACAACCTCGTACCATAGAAACTTAAGTTACCCCCACCCCCGGGAGTCCCTGGAAAACAAAACCCTCATTACAAATGCACATACCTGGTCGCTAGCTGGTAAGCTCCAAAAGTTGGAATAAAATCTAGTGCACCTCTGCCATAATTCCAAAACGACTGAGCTGTACTCCGACCTCCTTCTATCTGTACTGTTAAAACAAAAGGTTTTACTGTTAAAATCTGCTAGAGTTACAGTTATAACACTGTTTTAAAATCGAATATTATTATTCAAATTTCAAATGCGTGCCCCCATTTATAGAACGCATGTCAACCATCGTGCTTTGCGAGATTTGTAAAGTGGTGGAAACAGCTTTGAAGCAACTGTGCCGTCTTGATGTGAGCTTGTCAGAGTGTCCCATCATCACCAGGGTGAGTGGTTTCTCTTGGTATGGTGTGTTTTTAACCTTAGGTAATTAACTAGGTGTATTTTGCTTTATATTTATATTTTGAAACTTTTTATTTGAAAAGATATCTTCACACTTCACAGTTCCATCACCAAAAGAACCATAAAACGAGCTCAAGCAGCCGAGGGGCAAATCACNTTTTGCTAGATATCTTTTGGTCCAAATTTAGTTTTATTTTGCTTTTGGTTAAATCTAGGAGATTGTTCTGAAGGCTGCTGTAAATTTTGGTATATAAACTTATTTTTTAGTGTTTCTTCTCATTTCATCGAGCTGTGGATTTAAAATTTCGTGAAAAAGAATTACCGTTTCGTAGTCGAAAGAACTTTGAGAAGTGTCGTCATCCTTCAAATTAGAAGACTGGGGAGATCTGGATGAAATAATGATAAAATCAATCAAGAATAACTCCAACAATCAAAGCATAGGCATCAAATCTTTAAAAAAGATTGCACAAATAGTTAATGCATCTTTCGTTTGATTTAATGGCTTGAAAGGAACTTTCTATTTTAGTTTAAAACAATAGTTTCGACTCCAATATTTAGCAAAGTTTCCGCCAATGATGCAGTCCCAGCCCGGGGATGGGTTATTTAAGTACGGGACTGTGCCATTTTTAGCGTACCATTTTTACCATAGAATCCGGATTTATGGGTATAGTTTTTAACGATTTTGACTGATTTCCAGATTCATGGGTATGATTTCTTGTAACACTACATTTAAGGGTATATGTTTTTCACTTTTTCCTGATTTATGGGTATACTTTTCGGCTTTACCCGAATCTATGGTTATACTTTTCAGAAACTTTTCCGGGTTTATGGGTGGTATTTTTACGCTCTGAATGGCACAACCTCGTACCATAGACACTTAAGTTACCCCCACCCCCGGGAGTCCCTGGAAAACAAAGCCCTCATTATAAAAGCACATACCTGGTCGCTAGCTGGTAAGCTCCAAAAGTTGGAATAAAATCTAGTGCACCTCTGCCATAATTCCAAAACGACTGAGCTGTACTCCGACCTCCTTCTATCTGTACTGTTAAAACAAAAGGTTTTACTGTTAAAATCTGTTAGAGTTACAGTTATAACACTGCTTTAAAATCGAATATTATTATTCAAATTTCTAATGCGTGGCCCCACTTATAGAACGCATGTCAACCATCGTGCTTTTCGAGATTTGTAAAATGGTGGAAACAGCTTTGAAGCAACTGTGCCGTCTCCTGCGAACGAGGCTGGCCGGTAACTTCATTTCTATGGGTCACCAATGGCTAGTCTTAGGCCAGCAGGATTAACGCAATGATGTGAGCTTGTCAGAGTGTCCCATCATCACCAGGGTGAGTGGTTTCTCTTGGTATGATGTGTTTTTAACCTTAGGTAATTAACTAGGTGTATTTTGCTTTATATTTATATTTTGAAACTTTTTATTTGAAAAGATATCTTCACAGTTCCATCACCAAAAGAACCATAAAACGAGCTCAAGCAGCCGAGGGGCAAATCACTCCAAAAATCTCGTAAACTTTCGTAAAAAATCCTAGAAAATCTTCAAAAATCCCAAAAATCTCGAAAAATCTTGAAAATCTTCATAAAATCTTAGAAATCCCAAAGAAAATCCTAAATCTTCGAAAATCTCAAAAATCCCAGAAATCTCCCCCAACAAATGATCGAAATTCTCAAAAAAAATCTTTCGAAAATTCTTTGAAAATCTCCAAAATTGTTTAAATCCTCATAAATCTTGCAAAATCTTGCAAAATCTCCAAAATCTCCAAAATCTTTGAACATCTCGATAAATTTTGAAAGGTATTAGAGATCTTAAAACGTCTTTGAAAATCTCAGAAAAAATCTCAAAAATCTTTGAAAAATCTGAGAGATTTTCAAAATCTCAAAATCTCGTACGCTGTTTTTAGGAATACAACAGGAAAATCAATAAATTAAAGCTTTCGACTCTTACAGACCCCGACTGACTTGGATTGAGCCTGCAGTTGTTTNTTCGAAAATTCTTTGAAAATCTCCAAAATTGTTTAAATCCTCATAAATCTTGCAAAATCTTGCAAAATCTCCAAAATCTCCAAAATCTTTGAACATCTCGATAAATTTTGAAAGGTATTAGAGATCTTAAAACGTCTTTGAAAATCTCAGAAAAAATCTCAAAAATCTTTGAAAAATCTGAGAGATTTTCAAAATCTCAAAATCTCGTACGCTGTTTTTAGGAATACAACAGGAAAATCAATAAATTAAAGCTTTCGACTCTTACAGACCCCGACTGACTTGGATTGAGCCTGCAGTTGTTTTCGTATGATAAAAAAATGGCGCCTCTCCTCAGACAAAACTCGCAAAGCATTATGGTTAATATGCGTTCTTTAGATTAGATAAAATTTGATGGATGCCAAGGATGCTCATTTGAGGAAATGCAGTGATCCGATGAAGAAACCAAAATCATAATGCAATGCAAAGACTATGGACTTTAGATAAAGTTAGTCTCCATGAGTGAAAAGAGAGTGGGCAAAACTCTCAAGAGAATATACTAAAGGATGGGAAAGAAAGGGATTGACGAAGGAAAGGTGTCTATTTAGCAAAATCAAGGAAACTATGGGCAGAGATGGGAGGAGAACAGATGAGTAGATGAGTCAACAATTTGTGAGAAAAGTGTTTTTTAAATTACCTCTTCTCGAAATGGATTCTTTATCCTCTTGAGTTTTCAAATATCGATCCAAAGAATCGGAATTTGTGATTTGATCATCATGCACGACTAAGAAGAAAAATTGTGATTAGGCATGTTGTAAAGCGAATTGTGGAGGTTCGCATGTTGCTACATGGAGGTTCAAAGTGACATGACATGTCTTAAAAGTTACGGATCCCCTTTTTGGCCATAAAAAGTCAATTCTGGTTTTTTGTATAATCGGATTCTGCAATTTTTTATGTGCAATTTGCTGCCTTTGTTATACATTTCTGATACAGTTTCATTTAAATTCCTACTGTTATTTAAACATGCCAATTGAAATTGTCGTATTTGAATTTAGTTTGACCAATCCAACTAGTAACATGAGTTGTATTTACTTTAATGATTTGAAAGAGGCGAAAGCCACAAGGATTCAAAAAAGGTGCAAAAGTGAAGAATTTATTTACAGGTAATCAACGAGGATAAGTTAAAGAGCCACTGTCACCCAGGGTCCTTTGCGGGCACGCTGCAATTTCATTCCGTCTGAAAATCAAATTTGGCCTAAGCAAAAAATATGGATCCACACTGCAGCAGTTGAATTGATAGAAAAGTCAACTAAAGTCAAACTTTTTATCAGTTCAACTGCAGTAGGGTGGATCCATAGTTCCGCTCAGGCCAAATTTGATTTTCAGACAGTCTGAATTGCAGCGTGCCTGCAAAGGACTCTGGGTGACAGTGGCTCTTTAAGAGGCCTATAAATTATCTGAAGTAATGAACTATGGTCCGTTTGTTTGTGCATGAACAGGAAAATAAGTAAAATCTGTCTCAAATTAGATGTCACGTGAGATTTGCGATAACTCAAAATTAATCATGCAAAACACTTCAGTTGTTTTTATTCGCAAATATTTTCACGTGACATTTTATTTGAGACAGATTTTAACGCTCTTGGTATCGCAAGCCAGTGAAATATATAAACAAATTACCCTGTACGACTAAATCAACATTAGGGATTAATTACAAATTTCGCAGGTTAAAACCATTCACAATAACAACGAAAGAGAAATCAATAGAATACCTGGAGATCGCCCAGGAGAACTTTGCAATCCTTTCAAACTGTCAAAACGGAAGAATAACGTGTGTAAGGAAACTAACAACTTAAAACCAAAACTTAGGGGAGGGATTAAAAAGAAAACAAATTGACTGTGGGTCCAGGGATTATTCCTGCGTAGGAGAGCGGGACATCCGTGGGATAATGTGATTGCAACCAATTTTGCAATGCGAATCGAAGAAACGTTGATGAAGTGCTAGATCTGCCAGGAAATTGAACAAAATGTTGTGCTTGTTTCTTGTCACAAACGAACAAACGAGGCTAATATCAGGCAACGCACAATTGTTATTCGCTTATAAACCGATTTAAGTGACAGTCAGTGGCGGAGCCACGGGGGAATAGGGGGACAAATCCCCCCCCCCCTATTTTTCTCCGAGGTCAGTCTTCCAATTCGTCTAAATCCGTTGAGAAAATATCAAAGGAGGGGTTAGGTAGTTATCTCTAGAGTTTGATAGAAAGATCGGGGCGTTTCCTGAAGGCAAAAAGGGCGTTTCCTGAGTATAAAAAGGGCGTGTCCATAAACCCCTTCCGCTTTTTGCGGCTGTCGCCGCCACTGGTGACAGTTAGAAAACATTTGCACCATAGCTTCGACAGAAGGATCCTAAATGTGCTCCGTTTTGGAACAAAATCATTAACAACCTTGTCCCTATCTACATTCTCTGAAGGAACTAATCCGAATGGCCTTGAAATTAAAAGACAAAAGCATTTCTAAATATATTGTGGACAGACACAAAGAGATCATTTAGGCATTTTGACATAGACAGTGATCATCTGGGTTGCCATGTAATAAAAGTGTTAGTATTCTTGAGTTTCCTCCCGTTTATGATAGACATAAAAGAGAAGCTGTATTCATTGATGATACAAATAATGAAACATACCTGCTTGTTGAAGATGTGTTTCTCCGCATTGGGGATGTTGTTGGCGTTGTCTCAAATGATTTATTTAAAGGCTAAAAGAAAAGGATACATTCAAATGATTCTTGACATTTCTACAAGTACATGTATCTACGTTGGAAACTGGCTATAATTTAACGACTGGCAATATATCATCCTTTCATGTCAATAGACACTTCGAGATGATGGCTTTGTTGTTTTTATGTCTTTCTGATCAGCACAAGCTGAAAATGGTTTATATATGTGTGAATGGCTTAATGTTGAAAATTAAATGCTGAAACAGGAAGAAACAAGTGTGGATTTCTGATGTCTAAAGACGTTTTGATGTTTTTGTTGTCACTTCCTAGCAAAGGCCAAACAATATTCCAATTGAGGAAGCTCAATCTGAAAAATACAACAAACATAGGGAAAAAAAGCATTTTTGGGATTTTTTCAGGGATTCAGTGGAGGACACTTCGCCAAATATTGACGGGTGAAGCTATTGTTTCAGGTATAAAGCGTTATTTTCTTCTACTGTTTTCAAACAAGAGATCTTTGTTCTTCGCATCACTTGGGGCAACCGCACCCCCTCACCCCCTAGTATCTGCCATTGCAGAGATTTTTCACACAAACAAGTCATGTGAGATTCTTAAAGAGTGATACGCTCCTCTTCTTATACCACTCCAAGACCTTAAGGATCAAGAAAAACCATTACACACCTTAACAGATGGTGATTGGCTTGTTCTAAAATCTTGCACCATTGATGGGGTAAAACAATTAGGACCTCTTTCTGGAGTTGTTTCTCTTACAATTGTGCCACTTGGTGTTGTTTGAGATGTTTGCCTTCTTTTAGGCCAAGATGCTGTTCTTGTTGTTGGTGTCGTTTGAATTTGTTCAGTGACATGCTTCTTTACAATGAAGGATTTGTCTGGAAGAAAAAATATACACATTGATAAGAAAATGTTCATGTGCATACAGTATTTCCTCCATCGAATACAATAAAAACCAAAACTTTTGGCATCACAAATTTTTGGCAAAAACATAAGAGTACGGGAAAATAAAATCTGGGGGGCTTCCCAAATAAAAGTCCATTGTTTACCAAACTTTTGCACAACTTAGGGAGGATTTTTGCCCGAAAAAGGCTGATTTGTCTAAACCTTTCCAAGGCTGGGGGATGCAACCCTCCCAGCCCTCCTGGCTAGTACGCTTGTGGGCAAAAATGTATTTTTTTTGTATTGCTATGAGGCAGAAATGTATCAAAAGCGTTCAGTTCAAAAGACCTACCATTGTCAGCAATCTTTAGGAGCTGTTTCTGTTCTGGACTGACAACAACGATATCATTCTTGATGCTTGGCAGCAAGTAGACATAAAGATTGACCAATGTGTTCCAAAGGAAAACCAAACTGAGAAAATAATCTGAAAGAAACAATTCATTGGCGAAAGCATTAACAAGCGTGTTATCAGAGCTAAGAAGTTTACCTAACAATTTCTTCATTTTCATGACAGTTTAGCAAGCCTTCAATGAAAAAAGAAGAACAGCATGAATCAATGAGTATCTGAATAATTATATTGGACTACAAGTAACCCAAGGTACCTCATTATAGGAAATTAACTTTATGTACCTTTTGAGTGATGTGTTATTATAACAATTTTGATTTCTTTCATGTTGACAAAGTTCTACATATACCAGGTGAGTCAGCAAAACGCACAACGTTTGAATTGAAAGGCTACTGTCCCCTGAATATCACAGCAATAAAATTTGTCATTATCTTGTTGAATAGCTGACATGTTAAATTAATTTTAGAATTTTTTCCTGGCTGAAATCGGCCATTTCTTCCTAAAGTATGAAGGATAATCCGCAGAAGGCCCCTTCGTAAACCTTCGAAAGTGGCCTAAAATCGTGACCAAATTCCCTCATGATTTCTGCCTTACAGCAATGACTTGCTTATGCTTTATCACATGTTTCCTTCTTGGGAGGATTAACAAGTCCCTCCAATAAAAATACCAAAACTAGCACAGTCTGGACAAAGCAATTTTGGACCTATTCGATCAGTCACTTTATATTTGCAATATTCGCTTTACATAATATGCCATTCTATTTAGATTACAGTATCACTACGGTATCTGACACATTACCAAAGTTATAGCATCAGACTCACTAATACTTGTGAGCTAATTGAAATTTGTGTAATCTCAAAATATGGCCATTTTATGACTATCAATATATATTGTTAAACTCGATTTTCGATTTTGTTTTTCCTTTTTTCTATAAACCAAATCTTCCAATAAGAACCTGGACAGAATATCAGAGTGAAAAGGTTCTTTTTCTCTCTTTTTTATATATTCGCATAAAAATTTACAGAAACATACATAAAGTTACAAGACGATACCACAAGGAGCATGGAAATACATAGCAACCCTGTGGCAATTTACAATTAATATAGTGAAAAAAGGTTCTGACAAATAGGGCTAGAAATCCCAAATTACAGGATGTAGGTTCTTAATAAATGAAGGTTCTCATCTTTCGGTTTTACTGTATTTGGTTTTACTATGTAAACCTATTCGGTTTTCTTTGACTGATTATTTTGCATTACAACCAGTCAACTAGTCATACTATCCGAATAATCGATCTATTTAGTTAGCAACGACTAATCGTTTCACCTCATTGCTATTCAAGAACTGATTAGATAACCGAATAGTGATTATTTGACCTTCAGTGGACAGGCCTTATACAAACTGAACATACCAATATAAACAATGTACTTGTTAGCCACAACAGTGTATCGTTCTGAAACTTGTTGGAACCTAAAATAGAGGAAGTCTTGATTAGAAAAAATATTCATTATAATTTGTGTGAAGCTTTGCAATATTCATTCCTTCATTTTTCCTAAATGCAATGACACAAAGCATGGACGAAATTGATGATGACTGACAATTTACCAACTACACTTTATTGCTCACAGTGCAATCATCCCTTATTCTACGAGAGAGGCATATCACTACATAAAAATCTTATATGCCTTTGGCAAAAAATCCTTTGTTTTCAAGAAAAATCCCCCAAAAGTCCTTTTGCCTTCAAAGATTGCTATGTTTTTCTAAGGCTTGGTCCGTGACACAAGAGTAAAAAACCTGTTCAAATTGGGAAAATGCTTTTCTAAATTTGTTTTAATGCATTTTTAGCAAATCATTGCTTGCTATACCCCTCAATCCCAGGCTGCCTGCAGTGTGCAATCACAGGGCTTGCAAGGAAAGCACTTGAGCTCCATCATGCACCCCCACATACACATCAAAAAATTTTGGAGCTCAATAAAATGAGCGCCTAGGTTGATAACCTTTTTGATACAGTGAGTGTGCATGTTCATTTTACTACAAATAGTCTGATTATATTTGGCCTGTTCTTGTCGCTTCTTGCTGTCTTTTTTGCGGTGTCATATACTAACAATAATTTCTTAATGTCAAGGGATTAATATATCTCCCTGGTGCTCAATCAAGCACCTGGAATTTTTAAGGTGCTCTAATCTCTCAAAACATTTTAAAATTGGCCTTACACTCCGTTATGAAAGATGAGTGCAAACACCAGATTGATGATAAACCATTTCAAAGTCTTCTCAGAACTCTTTCTTCTTCCAAATATTTTTCCTGCATCTTTGACAGCCGTAGAACGAAAGGGTTGAAAATTGGAAGGGCCATCACTCTGTTTCTTTTTGGGACTGGGTACGACTTTGCCATGATGATGCTTAGGCCCATCGAGTTCTGTGATTGATTCGTACGCCATCGTTTCTCTCTAGCGACACAAGCTTACATCTGTCTGATAGAGGAAACTGTCATCTTTGCTCTGTTTCCTTGGTGTCTGCTCTAGGATCAGTTAAACGCCTAAACTAGGTGAAAAGTTGCTTCGAAAGGAAGGAAGTTCACGTTAGATTTTCTTGATTTTCTTGAGCCATCAAAAAAGACCGCGCTTCAGGGCTGACCTCAATAAGAGGCGAACTGCCACGCAGAGGCACCATAGGTTCCAAATTTCTGTGACATCATAACATGTTCCTTTGAATGGAATGGCTTGAAAGATACTTTAGCTACTTTGTAATAATTCTACCGTTGGACTTTTCAGAAATCTTCAATATTTTCAGAATTAGAGTGCTTTTGCTTTTCTTCTTTTTTAAGAATTCAAGAAAGATTTTGAAAAAAACTTAAAACCATCGTAATTTCTAAACTTGTTGACGAAACGTAGACTAATTCTCCATTCAAGCCATTCGATTCAAAGAAATATGTCGCTGAATTTTACACCGACCTTTGTAGACCAATTTAAAGATTTGGAACCTATGCTCGCAGAGGCTATTTCAGTCAGTAATTTCAATGCAAACATAGCAAAACGTAAGATCCTTTTGGTTTTGGATGATTGCGGAGTCCGTCATACGCGAGGTCATACGCTCCGATTCTGCGTAAAAATATCGAAAAGAGAAGCATTGTTCGTTATCATTTGCGCTTTCTGCGAGTTTTTGCAAATGTAAGCCACCCATCTTCTGCAGTAACATCAAAATAACTGAAAACATTAGTGGCTGAGCGCACGTATTCTCGTTGTTCCGTCTTACACTCTGGCTTATCTTATCTGGAATATCGCCAAATAGAACAGGCTCGAAGCACTAATTTCCTGATTAACTCAACCAATGAAGCAATTAGTGATTAGTTCGCGCGTAAAACAAACAATCTAGCATAAACTGGAGGCCCTGGCTGGAGGCGATGTTCACATTGCTCGGTATTAGTTGTTATCCGTTATCATTTTGATTCATGCACACTGCTTTGGGTAAATATGAAAGCGCTGCGAAAGCGATGAAGCGTTCACACTGTTCAGGACAAAAAAGAAAACACTATTAAAACGAGACCAACGTTTACAGCCCTGAAAATTGGTGAAAAACTTTTTGAAGATTTCTCCAAAGGCAATTGGATTAGCCTCGAATGACTCAGCAATGTTGAGAACTTGTCGAAATTGGCACGTGCTAAGCATTTTGTTGTGTTGTCAGTAGGCCTATTGCTGTAGTTGCTAGCGTTTTTAGAAGTAAAGTATGCGTTTGCGTTTTGGTGCTCACACTGCGTTTTTGCGTTTTAAAAAGTCTCCGTTTCCAAAAGTCTCCGTTTTCGCTTTTTCTTTACGTTTTTAACCTTTTATATTGTATTGTATCTATTTTTATAATATAAGACTTGTAAATATTTTTAATTGTGGCAAATGATACATACAATTACATACATAAACGCTCATTAGCAGAGATCAAGCGTTAATCAATTGCACTAATGAGCATCACTTACTTTTAACTTACTTAGTGACATTGAAGCCACTTCTTAGATTACAAAGGACTTTGTGACAAAAATTGACAAGCGTTCATACACTGTTATCTAAAAAATCCTCACTCGACCATCTTGATTCTTGAATTCATCACTTACAGATATGGGCTTTGCGAGGTAAAATTCTTTAAAACGGGGTACAATTTTGGTAAAACTTTCCTTAACCCTATTCGTACTGGGCGATTTTTTGGTTAGTTTGTACTGGGGGGCGTTTTTCACCCCCCCCCCCCTTTATTCCAAATCTACAAGAGGTATAACAATGAGTCTTACCCCTATTGTTCTTTGGACGATTAGTTTTTCAAATATAACAATTGTAATTAATTAGTCACGTGATTCGTTGCTAGGCAACCAAAAAACAAGGGAAATTTGACAAATTTATAGCTTCTTGACAAGAAAAATTCTATTTAATTAATTACTCCACCGATTTTCTCCAAAATTGTTGCAAATAGTAGGAAACATATCATAGATTCAAAATACATACTTTGTAGCAATTTTCAGTATCTATTTTTAGCATAATTAGCTATAAATTATTCTTTTGTTTCATGTGCTGATTATCTTCGCAGTTTTTGGCCCTTTTTCTAGTAAATATGGACTCAAATTGACTTAAATAATGAAGATGAACCAAATTAGATGCAATTTATTTATATTTTACACTTCTTAATTAGAACAATGACGTCATAAAGGTGAATGACGTCATAGATATTAAATTTTGCTGATGTCAGCAAATTTGAAAAAATTATATATCAAATGAAAGTACTCATCAAAAGCAATCGAATGGTGCATGTTTGAGATCAATCGGACAAGCGAGGCAAAAACTATGGACGTTCTAAGCTTTTTTTTGTTGACCACTCTCCAAATATGGTGTTACTGTGGTCACGTGATCAAAGTAAGAACAATGATATGTAGAAATTTTAATTGCCAACTTAATTTTACTAAAAGTCACCAAGCCTGGTTGTCATATCTTATGTGGTTTTAGCGCAGTGTAGCAAAGTGTGTTAGGGGGGGCGAAAAACGCCCCCCCCCAGTACGAATAGGGTTAACAGTGGAGTGGGCCTAAACATGAACTTCTTGATATTCTATTGTTTAAAAGGGGGAATTTCTTTACATTCTCAACAAATTCTTTGGAGCTTCTTAAATTTCTCATTCCCTAGAATTCATATGGTGTATCGAGAGTCTCCAAACCATCAGCTTCTTTTAATTTTTCTTCTATGTGTTGTGTTGAACATGATCAATTTTTGTCTCAAAAAGCATTTTTCAAGAATTCCCGAAAACATTTGATAATAAATGGCAAATGGCAAAAGCAATTCCTATGGCCACTTCGGTGACCGTTATTATTAGTATCATAATCAAACTTGACAGGTGACAACCTTTGCATTGGTGCAAAATTCCTTCAAATTGAATATTGACCTTTCCCAAGAGAGGGCGTCTCTTCAATGATGAATTATATCAATTTGGGTTTTGACCTAAACAGTGGTTTTTCTACTGTAATAGGAAGATCCAGGAAGGTCAAAATTCCTCCATAAGAGCTGATCCTCTTCCATCTTTTCGAGGGGTGGATCACTCCTTCAAAAAAGCGTACGAGATTTTTTTAAACAATAAGATCTTTAAGAACTTTTCTTGAGAACAAAAGCATTTCTGACTGAGGTGTACTACATTTAATGGAGTGATATGCCCCTTGCATCCTTTGATATTGCCTTCGATTGCCTCCGTCCCTATTTTCTCTCTTTTAGGCTTTACAAAACACATTAGCGCTCATTTTGACTCTGCAGCGTTCTGACCATGGGCTTTTGTAAGAAACGCGGTAGTCGTGTTCATATAGCAATTTTTTCCTTCCTGTGTCCCTAAGCCCGTGAATGTTGTTGTAGTTGTTGTTCCTATAGCAGTTTGTCCCCCCCCCTATTTCCCTGTGCCCCATTTTTCTTGTATCCTAGTCTCCTACAAATTTGAGGACAGTGACAACCCCCCACGGGCATATGGACACAGGAAAGAAAACACTGCTATAGAACACAACTACCACGTTAGCCCATGGCTGGATAGCCTGTGTTCCAGACCACTTAAGTGGTCTGGAACACAGGCTAATGGCTGGACCGCTAAAATTGCGTGTCAACTCTCAAAACACTCCCCAGTAACGACCCCGCTGAAACCAACCTCGTCCCCAGGGTCTTTTGTCAATATGACAAAAGGCCCTGGGGACGAGGTTGCGCTTAAACGCTTCCCCGCCAAGGTGAAATGATGTCTCGCCAAGAAAATTTGTTTCCCCGCCGAAATTTGGCTCTTCCCCGCCGTGATGATTTTTGTGATCCCGGTCGAAAATTTATAATTTGGGAATTTTCCCCGCTGTCTTTTTAATGCCCGGCGCGGTCGTTGACGTTATTGGGGGTCTCAAGTAGGCTCAAGAAAGGCTCTATGAAAGTTTATACCAAACCTTTTTATAATTTTATTTAACAGCCACAGATTCAAATGATTCTGATACATTATGTTGAAAATGACAAGAATAGAACCCAAAATTAGTTACGACCCGAGCAAGCAGGAATTTTGTTGCATAATTAATGAAATATATTTTTAGCATTTATAAACTCTGGAAAAATACCCAAAAACTTACACTATAATTTTTCCCCAAAAGTATGAAACTAATGAAGAAACGTCTGGCACTATTCGTCAAAAACTTGGAAAATTGAGAAATTTTTAAAGATTTGAAAATAAATCAAGACTCCTGTGAAGGCGCATGATGCTCTTTGTTTCTAGGGAGGAGCATAGAAGAATGCTATTACAACATACTGACCATTTTATGATTAAGTGTTTTCCCAATTGAGGCACGTGTTTGTTAATGTCATTGAAAACCGCAATGCATTGAAATGTGTAAACGACCAAAAATAGCACAAATAACGGGTAATGAATTGATCATAAAACACAACATTTCCTGACATATAGTAAAAACCAGACCACAGCAACGTGGAACAAGGAAGGAAACTAGGACAAGCATGCTGGTATGAATGAGGTTCATCATCGACAGCCGCGTAACAGTGGCGGAGCAATAGGGGTGGGGACAAGTCCCTCCCCCCTTTCCTCCGAGGTCAGTCTTCCAATTCGTCTAAATCCATTCAGAAAATATCTAAGGGGGGGTTAGGTAGATGTCTCTAGAGTTTTATAGACAGATAAGGGTGCCTCCTGAGGTTAAAATGGGCCTTTCCATAGTATAAAAAGGCGTGGCACTGAAGATTTCCTGTGGGCTACAGCCTCCAGGCCTCCATCTTCGTTTTGTGTCCCCTCCACCTTTTTGCGGCTGGCGCCGCCACTGCACTGCCGCGTAATCGAATCTGCATTGTCCAGACGACATGCACATCACGGTGAAATCTATTCTTGAAAAATTAAAAATTAAACGAGATGGGCCTGCGGCACTACGGCTTGTGGGCTTGTGCCCTCAGAGTTACCTATGAGTACTCATTTTCCGACCTCGGAAGGATGGACCGTGTCGGAAATTAGACATTTAGGCCTTAGCCTTTGTNAATAGTATAAAAAGGCGTGGCACTGAAGATTTCCTGTGGGCTACAGCCTCCAGGCCTCCATCTTCGTTTTGTGTCCCCTCCACCTTTTTGCGGCTGGCGCCGCCACTGCACTGCCGCGTAATCGAATCTGCATTGTCCAGACGACATGCACATCACGGTGAAATCTATTCTTGAAAAATTAAAAATTAAACGAGATGGGCCTGCGGCACTACGGCTTGTGGGCTTGTGCCCTCAGAGTTACCTATGAGTACTCATTTTCCGACCTCGGAAGGATGGACCGTGTCGGAAATTAGACATTTAGGCCTTAGCCTTTGTCTATTCAAGTGGGCCAAGGCGGGGACGTGAGTTTAAGGGACGTAATATGGGACGAGAGAGGAATGCAAATAAAGATCGCTGAATTTTCACATGCTGTAACCTTGATTAAGTTGCTAATCGGGTGGACAACTTGTCAATTCTGGTGAATTTGTTTTTGTATTAGGGTAAATTAAGGACTTTTAATTTTGCTGTTAGAGAATTGTAGAGGAGTTTTTGGAGGGTTTATCGTGAAATTTTGATGGAAAACAGACGTAAATTTTTTGGAGGTTTTTACTACAAGGTTTCAGACCCAAGACTTTTTTCAATTTTTTCGATCTTTTTCAATTTTTTTTCGAGAGTTTTTTAAATTTGGTGTGATGCGGAATAAATCGCGAACTAGATGAGCTACAAGATTCCCCACAACAGCTGAGTTGGCTGTTGGCTTGTGGTTCTGTAGTTCCGACGGCGGGATACCCCATGAGGGTAGAGCCCACAAGATTCGAAACACTGCTCCTTAACCACTCGGCCACACCAACTTATGAAGATTTTCTTAAAAATTGGCCCTTTTGCCGTGACGCACCAGATTTTTAAAGAGTATAAATACCACACATCCCACTGGCGCAAGAGCTTTCCCCCGGGGGGGGGTACATAACATGTTGATGGTACGGGTATGTGCCGCCCATATGGGCGGGTTTTTGACCCAAAATTCTCTAAACAAAGGTCATTTTTCGGCAGATGTTCCATAAACATGGGTTGGTTTGGCCGAAATCGCCAAAAAATTGCTAAAAATGGGTAGTTTCCCACCAAAATTCATTATAAGAGTGGGTGGCTTTTTGAAAACCGGGCGGCAGACCCCCGTCCATCCACAAGTCATGTACCCCCCCGGAGCTTTCCTCACCACAGTACTATATTGGTTCTGCTATCCAAGGCTCGTAGGGTCTTCAGGTCTGGATTTTACTGTATGCCAGATTTCCTTGTGACTCTCGCGCATCTCATGACAACACCGTCTAAAGCTAACAACACAGCACAATATAAGTCCATTTAATTCGGTTGAAAAAGATAAACTATCAGCCCTAATCAATATGATTGATTTCAAAAGCGAATATGAATTGAATAGGCCTTTTGCAAGGCGATAATAGCTTTGGTTTATGGGAAAGCCAGTCTACATTTGTNTCCCCCGGGTGGGGGTACATAACATGTTAAGGTTACGGTTATTTGCCGCCCATATGGGCTGGTTTTGTACCCAAAATTCTCTAAACATAGGTCATTTTTCGGCAGATGTTCCATAAACATGGGTTGGTTTGGCCGAAATCGCCAAAAAATTGCTAAAAATGGGTAGTTTCCCACCAAAATTCATTATAAGAGTGGGTGGCTTTTTGAAAACCGGGCGGCAGACCCCCGTCCATCCACAAGTCATGTACCCCCCCGGAGCTTTCCTCACCACAGTACTATATTGGTTCTGCTATCCAAGGCTCGTAGGGTCTTCAGGTCTGGATTTTACTGTATGCCAGATTTCCTTGTGACTCTCGCGCATCTCATGACAACACCGTCTAAAGCTAACAACACAGCACAATATAAGTCCATTTAATTCGGTTGAAAAAGATAAACTATCAGCCCTAATCAATATGATTGATTTCAAAAGCGAATATGAATTGAATAGGCCTTTTGCAAGGCGATAATAGCTTTGGTTTATGGGAAAGCCAGTCTACATTTGTGGCTTTATTTCAACAAGCATAATCGCTTCATTGTGGCCGCTCTTTTGTTTCTATTCATAGCTTCTCAGCCAATCAGGATCGAGGGTTCCCACGGTTTTCGACGTCCCAGCAGTGCTGTTATGTAAATATCAAGGTGTTGCACGCGACTCAAAGGTGATCGACCAATCAGGGCGAAGCGGTCCCACGGCTATGCCTGAATGCGGTTGACTCCTTAATCCAATTAGGAGCGAAGAGCTCCATTTTGGCCATCAGCTAGCAAACTTTTCCCACGCTATAGCGCGCGCTTGACTATAAGAGCAAAGGGGCCACGCGAACGACACACTTCGTATGAATTGCGCTGAAAGAGGACAGGAAAAGCTGAATCGTCTCAAATTAGGATATTTTGTGTGTTGTTTAGTTACTAGAATTGTCTAGGCCTAAACATGAAGCCAACAAGCGAAGAATTAGCCAAAGATGTATTAAGTAAGAAAAAGGTACAGACTGGTACATAATTTTGGTACTTTTTATTTTTTGTTCAGAGAGGAAAGAAAGATACAAGAGGGTCAGTGTAGGCATCAATGCTTCTACAAAGTTTGATGCATAGCTTTTTGTATTTGAAACTCATGGTGAAGGCCTCTTGGAAAAGATAGAGCATTCTTGAGTTTTAGCTGTAATATTTATTCATTGGAAAGTGTGTTTTCCACAGAGATAGGTCATTCACCTCAAGATATTACTGCGTTTGCAATTTGGAACTTGTCTAGAAAATTTTCAAGAAGGGAGAAGGTAGAAACTTTTCACTACCTTGCATTGTGCTGCCCCTTCTCCAGCTGCATTTCCTCTCATTTTTCAACAGCTTCTATAACAAGGTTCTCTATTTTCTTTGCAGTTTAGCAAGCCACTAATGGAAAGACGAAGAAGGGCAAGAATCAACGAAAGCCTGAACGAACTCAAAACTCTGGTGCTGTCATCCCTGAACAAAGATCATTCCAAATTCAACAAGATGGAGAAGGCAGACGTCCTCGAACTGACAGTGAACTACCTCAAAACTTTGACGATGGGAACTGGAGACCAGCCTGTTAATGGTAGGTTTTATTTGGCAATGTTAAAAGTTTCTTGTCTCATATTTGGCTGCATGTGCATGAAAACAGAAAGCCTCAAAGGATGGAGATAGAACTCAACCCTTTGTGTGTGTCTAACCTCCCCTAACCTCTTGGAATACTGTAACCTTGGTGCCATCAAGATAAAATAGAGAGTTCCCTTGTCTTATCTTTGCCATCATAGAACTTTCTAATGCACAAGAATATGATAAGAATTAAAACGCGTGGAGTACACCCAGATAAGAAGAGAAAGATGGGCAGTGTAGGCTGATGATATGAGCTTCCATTGGTAAACTCGACTGCCTCGTGCATTTAGCTACAGGGATAATATCAGCAGTGAAGAAAACGTGCAAGACTGAACTAGGACCCCTACCCGAGTCCTTGAGGTTTCTAAGCTGCAATAAGTGCAACACTAAGACCACGAATAAGAAAACGTCCCTTATTTCGAAACTGAAACCTTGAAATGAATGAGTGCCAAAGCGTGGAAGCTTAATGGGGGTAAAATGGCGGGGCATCTTCTTTCCATAAAAATAGATACCTAAGGTGCTGCAGCTCACAAAATGCGTATATAGTGAAATGTGGAAGACATAAGCTTGAAGCAATAGTAGTAGTACAGACCCTGTACAGATAATGCTTTGGGATCCCTTGGCCTCTAGTGAACCCTTCTCATGACATCATGGCGGGCATTGTCTTTTGTGAAAAAGCGCGCGGGCAGGCCTAGGCACATTGTTATCGTGGAAGGAACGTCACCTCTCTCCCGCCACGAGCCTGCCACGAGCTTATCGGGCTAGCCCGGTGTCTTGCATCTAATTGTAATTGTTCCACAAGAAACGTGTAAGTGAAAGTTAAATAGCAAGAAGCAAATCGAGAGATCTCTTTGTTCCTTGAATTTAGGCGGGAAATTGTCTGCGCACGTCAGCAAATACCAGGTCATTGTCTGTTCAAAGGCGAACATAGTGGGGCACACCTGGGGTTATCAAAGAACAAAATAACCATTATGGGATGAGGTAAAATCAAAACAAAAGAGGATCGTAATGCTTTATTGAGAAAAGAGTAACTTTTTAAACAAACTTAAAGAGAACACTTCGCATCACAGTTGGTCGACAAGGACAAGTGTTTGAATATGATAAAGACAATTGTATTGATATTTCAAGTGTCTTCTGGACACCTGTTTCCTATCGAGTTTTTCGCGCCAAATTTCGACCATGAATGTGCCTATTCCTGCCCAACATGCAACAAGCAATGTGCGAGCAAGCTGCTGATAAACGTCTTTGTCTTTAGGGTCTCAAATTGGCGTTGGAGCTGGTGCAGTCCTTTCTGATAAATAAAGGCCTTTGTATCATAAGTTCATTCATTTGCTTTTGTAACTACAGACCCCCTATGGACAACTGGCGCTCTTTCAACAATTAACAGCAATCAAATTATGTCAAGGCTCGTGGCCAAATCTGTGATGTCATTTTTGGTCCTTGTTTTTGCCCCAATGGGCCTAAGAATGCAAAGAGAGAGGTAGAGATTTTCCATGGACAATGATACCGAACCACTGATCTGTGTTTCGAACTTCGTTATTCTGGGGAGAACAAACGGGGCCTAGAAATTAGCTTTCTCCCTATCGCTTTGATACTAGATTTTTAATCAATGTTGTATAATAGAAAACTAATCAACTTTCGCTTTTCTTCCAGAAATGGACCAACAACGTCATTTCATATCAGGATACAATGAATGTGCACGTGAAGTTCAGCTCTACCTACTTCGATCAACGGAGGTTAGCCCACAAGCCAAAGCCCAAATGTTGAGTCATATCGCTGCCACACCTCAGGACATGACCCCCCGACCTACAATGGTTAACCAGACAAAACCAAACGAAATCTCCTTCACAGCGACGAAGCCAAGTTTCTCACCTATAATGTCCGCGTACCCTTCTCCGCCTGCAAGTCCAGTCTATATGCAAACATCGACAGAAACAATGTCTAAAGAACTACGAAATGCACTCTACTTGGAGAACAGATCATCGAGCTCACAGGACATTTTTGATCAAAAGAAACAAATAACCGTTTCAAATCCTAATCATCGACTCTGGAGACCTTGGCAATCTGCTTAGGGAATTTAGAATTGTTTTTACTTGTACAGTTATCAATTGTGTAGATTGAAGAAAGGTTCTTGGTGAAAACATTTTGATTTTGTGAATTCAACGACGAAAATCACATACATGAAACCTGAACATTGAAACCACAGGGAGCTGAAAAACTCATTGTGATATTCAGGGGTGGCGCCAGAAATCTTCCAACATAGGGCTAAAATATCTAAAAAAATATTTTCAGAGCAAACAAATTATAGAAAAACTGTCGAAAACTGCCTGGCAATCCCTTAAAAGTTCCTCGGAAGCATATATTTTCTTACTATAGAAGTGCTTTGCCCCTCAGTTTCCATAAGTACAAATCTCGTTTCACACCAGAACCTCGATTCGAAATCTACTCGTAATGAGAGCCTAGACTTGGGAGCTAATGTTGTTTAACTTTGTATGTTTTTGTAAATGTTTTTTAAAATTGACTGACTTGTAAATTTGAGATGTTGTGATAGTTGTTTATACTGTAAATAAGCATGCGTTTCTATAACTTATACCAGACGAATTCGAAGATCGAATGTAAATAGTTTGTAAAAGTAGATCAAGTTGAATTTCAATCCAGCAAATTTTTTGGCTAATATGACTTTCTCACGAAATACTAACAATTTTTTTCCTCAATATTTCTGCAAATGTTCAAGGGTTGTATCCAGTCGTGCTGTAGAGCTGGGGGGCTCAGGGGGCTCAGCCTCCCTAGTTATTTTTTTGGAGCCCCCCTAGTTATTTCAACAAAGTTATAATTTTCTGTTGAAATACTGTAAATATCTTTGTTCCTACAAGCTGTTTCTTGAATTTTACAATGTATCAAAATTCACTGAGGACTGCTTTTTGAAGCAAGAATTACAATAAAGAACCAAATCATAAACGAAATGAGACTTTTTAGTATCATTTGGGTTGGCAATACATTTTCTGTTTAAAAAACTTTGCAACTCACCAGGGGCGGATCCAGGCCGGGTTGACAGGTTTGAATAAACCGGTCAGATTTCCAACGAACAATTTAACCAAACACCTAAACCAGTTTTCTCTATCTAATGGTTCTCAGATCCTTTCGACATTCAATACAGTTCTCGACCCATTGCTAGAATACGAAGGCGCACACCAGGAATTTTAGCTGTTGAAAACTGATATTAGCGTTTGCTATTTGTTGACGACAAATCTTAATGTCTCTTTTGTTGAACTGAATTCAGGAGACAGAGCATAATTATCTGTCGTCATACAGCATTTGTTTGATAGCATGACTCGCCAATTGCGAAATATAACAATAGGGGAAGGAAAAACCAACCCGGTGGCACATTCATTTTGAGCTCTCAACCCGGTGCCAACCCGCTCCAACCCAAAATTGATTGCGTAAGACACACGAGAGGCTCGAACTCTCCTACGCAGAGACCGCTCTGTCCTGTAGATTCACTTCGTACAGCTTCAGAGCACTTCGCATGTTTCCGAAATGGATGGAAGTGAAACCTTAAAATCGATATTTGTAAACATAGTAGCTTTGGAGACTAGAAATCAGTTAATTTTGAA
>REGM01000039.1:288671-336496 GCA_004194415.1 Aurelia aurita
AACAAGCTTCACCGCGTTTCTCCTTCAGAGAAGCACCTAAAAAATCGCCAGTCTGGTTTCCTGCAGTTATTTTTTACTAAGAGGCATGGGTTCCACGTGCGTAAAACGCGGTCAAGTTGACACAAGAAACAAGGCCTAACCTGGCTGAAAAGTCGCACGTCGCACCACTTGGAGCAAGTTACCCTGGGTACCAGATCGTCAATCGCCAATCGTCAATCAGCTTTGTCCTGAAGGCCTACAAAATAAGTTCATAGAAAGGTCTGCCATATCAAAATACAACACAAGGAACAGCAAGGATCTCCATGTGCAAAAACTGAAATTAGAACATACCAAAAGAAGTTTCTTGTACACAGGTCCAAAAGCTTGGAATAGTATCCCACAACCCATTAGAGATACCGAATCCATTGTACGATTTAAAAAAAAGCTTAAATATCACCTTTTGAGCTAACAGAAATTAGTTTTGCACGAATCCATGGAAGATCACTTACTTAGCGCCATTCTCTCGATATATACTTTTAATTTAGTAAATAGAACTTGTCATTGTAACTTTTTATCATAATTTACTTTAATTTACTTTATTATACAACTGACTGGATGTCGTGGATAAATAACATTAAATGAAATGAAATTACCAGACCCACCTTGAAAGAAAGACGTGGGAAAAGGACGAAAGACGAAAGAAAGACGAAAGAAAGAAGAAGAAAGACGAAGAAAGACGACCAGACCCATTTTCCCTTGGGTTATATGTAGGTCTGGCACCCAGGGTAGGAGCAAGCTAGACTCATTTCTAGAGTCCCTTGTTTCCTTGCGTTTTTTCACTTGATGATGGCACTGCGGTCGACTGCGGTAGGCCTTGTGTTCCTGTGAACAATGTTCACCACAGGGATACATAGGACTCAAGTAATCAGTCCAGGAGAAAGTCTTCCAAACCGCGAATCATGACCTTTCTTGTAAACTTGCCTTACGACATTGTTTTAGAAACAAAAGATCTTCAATCTGCAGCTGCTTCCGAAGACCCTCCTGGTGCTGGGCCGTAACAAGAGGTGATAAGTTAGTAAGGGGGTGGGGGGGGGGGCAAATTGTTTCAGAAATTTTTGAGAGACATGCATAAATTTGTAATTTTAATGCAGAATTACTTTACTTCTCCAAACCTCCTTGTTATTGCTAATATCAAGTATCAAATACAATTCAAACGAATGGCAATGCATCTTGCATCATCTATCTTAATCTTATAACGTCATACAATGTCATGTCTTCTCCTATCATACTCTATACTGTTACATGTTTTGATGTTCTGCCCAAGTTATGTCATATTTTCGAGTTGTGCTTCGTCATGTCGTGTAATGTCGTGTAATGTCGTGTCGTGTAATATTGTGTCGTGTCGTGTAGCGTGTTAGTGTATTGTTATGTCAAGATATACCATGCAATTTCCTGTCATTTCATGTCTTATCAGTCATATATAATGCTTTATCAAGTCATGTAATTTCGAGTTGTCACGTCTGTCCTATCAAGGCATTTCATACCCTGTCATGTCATGTCATGTCATGTCATGTCATGTCATGTCATGTCATGTCATGTCATGTCATGTCATGTCATGTCATGTCATGTCTTTCAATTTCAGATTGTTTCCATCAAGTCATTTGAACGTCTCTAATAACTCTAAAAATCTAATAAATATTACAAATTTATTTTTTAAATCATTTTTATTCGAATCTCATCATTGTTCTTGATAATTTATACAGTATTTATTTAATAATTATTTTGTAACTGCAATTATTCTTTACTGTCTATTTGACTTGGTTTCCATTCACCAAATTGTTCATTTCAATTCTGTCTTTCTGAAGTACAACTGCAGCAACAAAAAGCTCTCGCATCAGTGTAATAGTAAATTCTTTCATGACAACATCATTGCTTAATTGTTTTCCTGCGTTTTCTGTAAGACTTTCCTGCAGGAGAGAACGGGTCATTGTGTTATTTTAATCAACAACAAATGTTATCTAGTTAAAAAAGCCCAAAAATTATACTTACCGTGGAGCTTCTAAATTTTGTAATTTTATACTGGGTAAATCAGAAAATTGTTTAGACATTTGAAAACTGTATCATTCAATCTATTCATTAGATTCCTATAAACTGATAATATTTGTGTACATATCAACTTAGATAAGAATCAAGGATTTTAGGCCTATTTTGAAGAATTGTAAGATGAAGCATTTGTATAAAATCGCTTGTAATTTGAGAACGATACGACCGACTTGGACAAACTAAACCTTCGTGTCTAAGTTGAAATGTTAGCTACACAGGTATTATCAGTTTGTAGGAATCAAATAGATGGTTTTTGAGCTATAGGCTTTCAAACGTCTGGATATTTTTCTGACTCACCCGGTACTTTAGATAAACCCAACCTGTGATTTTAAAAAGCTGTAGCACCTCTCATAATTAACCAGTTTTAGTAAATGAGGTGTCTACATTAAGATTAGGCCTTCTACTTTTAGAGTCAAGTCACAGAGGCAACATTGAAACTATTACTTTTCAGCAGTGATGTTCGAAAGATGAGCACTTCTTTTGGAGAAATTCGGAAGAGATTGTAATAGGAGATTGTAGTTCGTTCACTTGGCTAAATAATCAACTGATGCTTCTTCTTCACAACATGTAAGGCCAGTATACTTTCGGAAACTTTGGTCGATAAAATCCCAGTGTAGAAGCTCTAGATAAACTAACAGTTCATTTTCTTTGTTTTTGAAATGTTCAACAGAAATTATTCTGCCTACTGTAAGAGGATGTCTAAGAAAGTCTCCACTTTTTGATCGAATCTTGAAGAATAGTGAAGATAGGAACAAGTGCGAAAGATTTGTGAGCCCATTTCGCAAAGTCTAACTTAAATTTTGCTACCTGTTACTTGCTGCAGATTAAGATTTCTCTGCTTCTAAAAACCTTCATAAATGGCGCAAAATCAAGATCAAATTTTCCTAATATTTCTGCCTTACACCAATGACTTCAACACGTTTTAGCACGTGTTACCCTCTTGGGAGGACAAAGTCTTCTGGAAAAACTTTTTATGCTCCTATTAGTAGCACTTTCACCCTCCCAAAGGTATAGCAAGTGCTAAAGCATGAACGAGTCATCGCTGTAAGGCGGAAATATTAGGGAAATTTGATAGTGATCTTATGTCGTTTTTGTATGTTTCTTGAAGAGGCTTTCTCGAGAAAGTCCCTCATAATTTCAGAACGGAGTGGCCGATTTCAGTCAGGTAAATTTCAAAATTTATTTCAATATGTCTTCTATTAAATAAAGTATTTGCCAATATTTTTGCCTTGATATCCAGGGAGCAGCGGCCTTTCTAACGGGGATGGTTTTTTACCCACCCGATATATAACCTCAGAATGATGAAATTTCAGATTAGCCTATTTAGGGTTTCAAATGAAAAAATAACATTAACTCACCAAAAACTTCTTAGTTTTGAGTTTTAAAACACTTGTAGATGTTGAAGTATGCTGATTAGCACTAGCTGCCGGTACCTGAAACAAACAAAACAATAAATAAATAAGCTCTATTTCATAATTTATTGGGATAAAATCTCGAGAGAACTGCTGCAAGACATGACAATGAATACAAGTCTTCGCAAATATTTGAAAGTTTTGAAATATCCAAAGAGACTTATTTTTGACTAATTGTTTATGTCGGAAAAAAGGAGTAACAGTATAGATTTATTTTGATTGACATGCAAGAACAAAGCTATTTGTGCGAGCAACTAGGCACAATGAAAATGAAAACAAATCAAGCTGCATTACATATGCTGAAACCTGGCCGGCTAAATAGGCCGTATTGCAAGTAAAAGGTGATTTTCTAATAGATTTACGGTTAGTTTTTATTTTGAGATTTAATTTTGATTCTATCGAAAGTTAATGAATGAATGAATCTATCTGCCGTGGTATTTTTTTATTATTGGCCTAAAACTTTGGATATATTTCATTTGAAGTAGGTGCAAGAATTTGTTAGAAATGTATTGCCTAAGATACCCCATTTAAAATCGGATGGCAAACAAAACACATCGGTTAGGTTTTTTAGCAGTTACAAAGACTTTGTTATAGTTTAAAAACGAACTTAGATGTAAAAATTGATTTTAGTAAGAATTTGGATGCCGTTGAAAGTTTTGGTGAATTCTCTCGACGCCTAGTTAAAAACTGTTTGAAAATAGGACTAAATATTTTAACGAAGTTGGACAATAACAACGACCTACGAAATCACCTGTAACTTGATGAAATAAAATGACAAAATACTGTTCACTTACTTGATGTTCAGTTAATACTTGCAAGGTAAGCAATGCATGTTGAACACTGTTGATGCAATTTCTTATTCTTATATTTTGCTGTCTGCTTTCAAAGTTGTAAGCGTCGATCATTGGTTGAACAAAATTTGTTACAACTTTATGGATACGAATCAAATGCTCTTGAACCTGACAATAAAGACAATTTTAAATGGGAAGGTGCTCCATATTTTTAACAGTAACAAAATACATTTATGAGCAAGGTTTGGAGGAGTAAATAATGTAATCATTGTTAAAAGAACACACGTATTCTTTTTTAAAGAAACTAAGAATTTGAGCCAGTACTGAAAGTTTCTTAAAATTATCAGATTCTCAGTACTCGGAGTTTCTTACGAGTTTCTTACGACTACCATAACAATCTTCATGTTCACTTCCTGTGCCCTCGTGAACATTTCAAAACGAAATTTTTGAAGCCTTTCCAATGTTTAGACATTACTCAAGTGCCTTCCAAATAATATGATACAGGAAACAAGTGAAAACAAGGTAAAAATATTCTAAGGATTTCCTTAACTAAAATAAATAGTTTCTTAACTAATTTTTTCCCAGTACTGGAGTTTCTGAAGTTTTTGACGATCTGAGAGTTGAGTTTCTTATAAGCAGTTTCTTATAAAAAAAAAATACGTGCACTGCAAAGCGTTCGCTTTCAAATGGTTTGTGCCACAAAACAGGAGAATACTTTTATCATTCAAGAACCATAAAGCCTTGTTATTTTTGGTATGTTCTGGATGCCAATGAAACTTCGTTGAATTTTCGATATTTTATTTTACCGCTCATACCTGATTAAATATGATAGCTGAAAGCGGGCCCTGGTGAGTCAAAACAAATTTGGACGGGAGTACTTTTTTGGACAGCTGGTATGTATGTATGTATGTATGTATCAATTTGCCACAAAATTAAAATTAAAATATTTACAAATTTTATAATATAAAAATAGATACAATACAATATATAAGGTTAAAAACGTAAAGAAAAACACCCCTAATTACAGTGGCAGGGGTAGCATTAAAAGGTCAAGCTGACCTTATTTCCATAATGGTCCCCTTAGAGGTGTTAGAGGTGTCGGTATAACGGAAAAATGCGAAACGTGGTTTATACGACCAAACATGATCGGGAGCGATAATGAAGGGTCTTAATAGAAGACATATATGTCATCTTCCTTTTTCTGTATATTTTGGAAAATAGGCACTTCTATTAACCATACTCACTGATAAATTAAGACAATTTGAACAATTCGGTGTCAAACCAAATTCCAACGTTTTAATTTTCCTCTCTTTGTATCTGCCTGCATCCTGCAAAGAGTTGATATGAAAATAAATACATAAGCGTACGGGAGAGCTTCACAGAAATATCGCCCACAACACTAGAATGGTGCAGCCGATTTAATGAATACACTCATATTTTTACTGGGTGTCTCAGAAAAAGTACCCTCTTTTGACAGGAAAAAGGAACGAAACAATAAAATGTCGGGATTTTTCGACTGCATAACTAAATTTGGTTATCTTCAACTTAAATGCACGCACCTTGCATTTACAAATCGTCCACGAAACACCGGAGATACGAGCTCCCGAAGTCACAATTTGAGTGCACCTGAAACCAGAGGTTTTCAAAAGGGTCTAACCATGATTTGATTTCTTGGGCATTTTCCAAAGGAATTTCGAACTTTTTTTCGTTAGTTCTTACTTTTGAAAATAATTCTACTCGGAGTTGTTTCAATGGTTGTTGAAAGAACTTTTCTTTTGAGGAAAAGATCGTTCCTTGCATTCCACTGAAAAATTATTTGCATCAAAGAAGAGGAAAAGGAGCGCATGCACGCTTATTTTGGAGATGTGGCACGAGTTTATTATTCTCGCCACATTTTTCTTCCATTGGGTCGTGGCTAAGCGTCTATTATTCTTTTCAAATGCAAAGACTAAAAATAACAGCTTAAAATTCCGTTGTAAATTGCTCATGATATCAAATCATGGTTAGGCCCTTTCCTCAAAACCTCTGGTTTCAGGTGCACTCAGAATTTTGACTTTGGGAGCGGGTTTGGGAGTTTGGGGCTCGTATCTCCGGTGTTTAGTGGACGATTTCTAAATGCAAGGTACGTGCATTTAAGTTGAAAATTAACAAATTTACCTGTGGAGTCGGAAAGTCCCGATATCTTATCGTTTTGGTCCTTTTTCCAGCTAAAAGGGGGTACTTTTTTGAGACAACCGGTATAATAAACCTCTTATAAGAAACTGTATTCAGAATATTAAGAAACTGTACTTAAAGCAATCAGAGGTCAATTAGAAGTTAAGAAACTTTCTCAATGTTTGGTGATGAGTTGCAAAGTGTTTTAAACAAAAAAGTTCATTACGAGCCCAAATAATGCTAAAGGGTATAATTCTTGTTTATGATTTGGTTCTTTCTTGTAATTACATGGGCTCAAAAAGCTATATTTGCGATGAATTATTATAATTTGTAAATGAAAGTTATGAAAATTAAGCAATTCTACAAGAAGCTTTTACCATAAGATCTGGCCTCAAAGTTAGGAAACCCGACTACTAAGTTCAGAGCAAAGTTTCTTATAAAAATTGAGGGTGATGCGTAATGAGAATTTTAAAAAACTTCAATAATGGTCGAACATGGCTTCTCAAAGACCTTTTTGAACCAACGGCTGATGCGGCTGATCCAATTTTATTATCAAAACTTCTACGCTAGTATCTTCTAAAATAAATCTGTAATACTTACTTTGTATTCGTTCTTGCAGTTTTCTGTTACAGTTTTGAATGTATGCAGCTTCAGTAAAGTATAAGGGAGCATTTGCGTCTGCTGTGCAGATGACTTCATCACCAAGACTGTTGTGATGACCAAGGTAGCAAAGAAAATTTCGGTAAACCACATTTGACCTAGGAAAAAACAACCCTTGATATTTTCTATCTTATGCAACTTTTGGGGTATTTTCTTTCTATTATGGCATATTGAAATCAAAGAGCTCGCATTTTGTTGCAACTTTAAATTCTTACAGGTTCAAAATTTAAGCAGGATAACCAAGCTGATTTAGCTGCGTAAAAGATTTAGCTGTTTTTTTTAATGTCCTAGCTACCCAATTGGTATTTTTTTGCAGTAAAACTTAGTTGTCGATTATGGCTCGTTGATGCAGGCCTATTTTAAATCTAAAAGCTTGCTCTTCGACAGTTTTGCTACTAAATTTAACAGTTTCCTTGTCTGTTAAGGGACGTCAGGGGTATCGATTTTAAACGTCCAAAAATGGATTCTAATAGCTGAAAAACCTTACCAAAAAGTAAAGATTTATAGAAGCATATATTCTCGAAAAAGTTCATGCCATGGTTTCTAGAAGACAAAATGCTTATTTCAAAAGGTTCAAGTCTTCTCTAGTCACTATTCTTTTCTAACAGTCATTTCTTAGATCTATAAAAACTAAAATAGGTCTAAAATGATCATTTCATAATCACAGACGGTCAAAAAGGCAACAAACTTACCCATTGTCAAATTTTCTTTGGATGTCTTCACTTCTTGCGTTTCTAACTTGTGATGTCTTCTTTTTCAGTGCTGGACTGTGTTTGCTCTCTTTTAGAGAATACGCCCCTCTTTTATACCTCTCCATTATGTCACGATGCCAATTTACAAGAGCATGCGAAAACCTATTCTTAGAACATTGTCAGTTACAGTTTCTGTATCGAAATTAGTTTCATTCTTTTCACAGTTAAATGTACCCGTGAAAACATGCAAGAGCAACGCTGCTAGATAAAAAGTTCCCGTGGCTCTCCCCCTTCTGTCTACTCGGAGTGCCGCCTTAAAGTTCCGAGAAATCGTTAATCCCATGATAATACCGCAAAGGAGCCTCGATCCATTGTATGGACAGGAAGTACAAAGTTCAATCCCCGTTCAATCCATTCAATGAAATAGGAAGTACCAATTTCTCGTTTTTTCCGTTCTTTTAACTGCAATGTAGGTGTGTTCTTGGAAACTATGGTACATTACATACTCTCTCAACTACTTCAGGGATATTTATACAATGTACTGTGCCCTTATTTTTTGTCATAAGAAACTTGGCCTTTGGGTTTGTAGTGGGTTTCTTAATTTTTGGCCTAATTCTAAAATAAAAAGTTCTAGCAGAGTTTCTTAATTTTTCATAGAATTGAATTTCACACCGCTTTTTGAATCAAGAATTACAAGAAAGAACCAAAACGTGAACAAAAATTACACTTTTCTGTGTATTTGTGTTGGTAATATATTTCCCGTTTGAAAAACTTTGCAACCCATAACCAAAAGTTATAGAAATTTCTTAACTTGAAATTGACCTTTCATCACTTCTAGTCGAGTTTCTTAATTTTCTTAGAGAGAATACCACAGTTTCTCACAAGTGGTTTCTTACAAAACATGAGTGTATCTTTTTTAAGATCTCATCTCCTGTGTGTATTGTTATGAGAATGTATACAAAAAAGATCTCATCAAATGCAGTACGTCATGAAGATGGTTACACTACAACCTGGTCCAAATTCTTTTTCCATTGTGGAGAAAATGTCCGAAAAGAAAGGCAGGGTTTTTAAGTAGCACATTTTTCAAAAACGCTCTTGCCATAGTGGAGTGGGAAAGCATATAAAAAAAGAAGTTCAAACCCTTCCAACTACAATAGAGTTCAGATCTGTAATGTTTCAAAGAAAACAAGTTCATTCTTTCATGAAAAATCAGCCTTTATAAATCAGCGTTTCCTAATTTTTCAAAACCTTATTTTCTTAATTCTAGTATAGAACCTTTCTGTCTTACAAGTGTTTAAAACCCATACTCTCTATCTCAATAATATACTTTATTATATTTCAAGTAACAGTTTTAGGGACCCTTATCCTAGCTGGAGCATAACTTCTCCACACTAATAATAGGTGTTAGTTTTTATGGTACGAAAAAGGGCGTTTTCTGAGGAACAAATGAGGCATAGCACCATCCGTAGACAAGCTTCCTTATCCTGTGTGCCTGCACATAACTTAAACTGGTTTCCAAAACTGTTAAATTTTTCAAATATCTTTTTATCTAAGATATATTTTCTTAAGTTTGCCACCTAATTTATGCAGGCTTCGTTGCTGAGTACATTAGAATATTTAGGAGACTTTCAATACTCAGTTTAAACTACTAAGAAACCAACGCAATTTGTAATTATTAAATTATTTTGTTTCAAGCAAAGAGGGTTCACAGGTAATCTGTAGACTTGCCCCAAGTNGTCATGGTGAGGGGCGCATTTCTCGCCAAAAGGGGGCGCTGAGCTGAGTTTTCATCGTGAAGGGGGGGCAGTTGCCCCCACTTGCCCCCCCCTAAATCCGCCACTGTACTTTATTATATTTCAAGTAACAGTTTTAGGGACCCTTATCCTAGCTGGAGCATAACTTCTCCACACTAATAATAGGTGTTAGTTTTTATGGTACGAAAAAGGGCGTTTTCTGAGGAACAAATGAGGCATAGCACCATCCGTAGACAAGCTTCCTTATCCTGTGTGCCTGCACATAACTTAAACTGGTTTCCAAAACTGTTAAATTTTTCAAATATCTTTTTATCTAAGATATATTTTCTTAAGTTTGCCACCTAATTTATGCAGGCTTCGTTGCTGAGTACATTAGAATATTTAGGAGACTTTCAATACTCAGTTTAAACTACTAAGAAACCAACGCAATTTGTAATTATTAAATTATTTTGTTTCAAGCAAAGAGGGTTCACAGGTAATCTGTAGACTTGCCCCAAGTCTATTTCATGAAGTTTTTCTGACCGATCCCTTTCCCATCGTTCCTGGATCCACCTTTACGGAATGTTGGATTAGCGGATCCGGAAACTATGGGAAAGGGATCGGTCAGACGGACTTCACGAAATAGACTTGGGGCAAGTCTAAGGTATCTGCGACTGGAGCCTTATCGCACTTCACTTTGATTTTTAGGATTTTCACAAAGCAATATCTATATCTGGCTTTGTTTGATCGTGCAGTGCTTGTACACGTATTTTGTTTATGAGAAACTGCTTATAAGAAACTCAACTTAAAGGAAATTCTAATGATGTTTTTACTTAATTTTCACTTGTTTCTTGTATCATATTACTGGAAAGGTGCTTTTGTAATGTCTAAACATTGGAAAGGCTTCAAAAAATTGTTTTGCAATGTTCACGAGGGCACAGGTAGTAAACCTGAAGATTGCTATCAAACCATTAAGAAACTCGTAAGAAACTCTGAGTACTGAAAATCTGATAATTTTAAGAAACTTTCAGTACTGGCTCAAATTCTTAGTTTCTTATAAAAAAAATACTTGTATTGTAAGTTTTTCTGGCAAAACGCCCATCACATTACATACTGAACTGAAGCATTTTCATGGAGCTGTGTATCTTGAAAAATAGAAAATCGAAACTGTCATTTTTTTGGGACAATTACTGGCTACAGTCCAAAGTAACACTGGAGCTCTGTTGGACGACAGTGATAGAAAGTGACGAAACACTTTTGTCATGATGAAAAACACACGTGACTAAAATCATGAGGTGAAAAACACACGTGACTAAAGTCTGTCTCAAATTAGATCTCACGTGAAATTTGCGAATTCGCAAAATTACTCATCCAAAACACTTAGATTGTTTTTATTCGCCGACATTTTCACGTGACATCTAATTTGAGACAGATCTTAAATCATTTGGAAAGTGAACATTTTTTTCAAATAAAAACAAAAGTATTTGTATTTTTGTTCAAGCTACTCCAAAAGGAGATCGCATCGTTCTATTTTGCTAAAATGCATAGGAATTATTTGGCAACTATTGTTGTCGAAAGTGTTTCCCAAGTTCTTAAAAAATTGTTGCATATATTCTGCACTCTCAATCAATTCCCCAACATTATGATAATTCCTCATCCAAGTTTCTTCAATATAAAGAAGCGAATTCGTAAACCGTTAGGAATTCATACCGAAACTCCGAAAGGGAATGTCGATGCGGAATAATCTACAGAGTTGGCAAGGAATGCAAGGTAGGGGAATAATTGCACCTGAGGAGAATTGAGATTCAATGAGGAATTCATATAAATAATGTACGCACAGGTGAACCAGATTTACTGTTGCTTTTTGCAATTTTTATTTTTTGGTAATTTATTCTATTTTTGTACTAAATCATTAACCTCCTGTTATTTTCCGTGATTTCTATTGTGCTGCGCAGGGAACTTCCACTGCCAAAGCTGCCAAGGTGCGAAAGGAAATAAACTAAGAAGGAGCGCGCGAAGCGAGGAAGAATTTCGCTCCTTGGCAGTGGAAGTTCGCTGCGCAGCACAATAGAAATCACGGAAAATAACAGGAGGTTAATGATTTAGATCTAAAAATGTTCCCTCCATACGATAGCCGGCTCCAGAAAAATCGGCAAATAGTATACTCCAGAACGGAAAAATTACACTGAGCAACATCGAAGATTGCACTGTGTCCATGTATGCTGATGATACCAGTCTATGCCACCAGTCTTACGATTTGACTCGGCTGAATGAGGCTATCAAAAGAGCGATCTTAGGAAGTTGGATACTTGACTTTTTTTTCATACTTTATTTAACGTTGGTAAATAGGTAAGGTAGCTAATTACATTACATAAATGCAAGAATCAGCTAATTAATACCAACAAACATGACATAATTAATACACATAAACATAATTAATAGTAACGTGGCAAAAACGAAACGAAATGAACATGATATCTAGATTTAGATTTTTAGTAAATCTGATTAATGTAGCCAAAATTCTGTAAATACGGGGTACAGGGCCTACAAATGCAAGGGATGGGAAACTGCTTTATTTTAGCTTTGAATATTCCTAAACTGCTAGCCATTCTAATTTCATTTGGAATGCTGTTCCATATTTGGTTGCATCTATGGGTTATTGTTTCTGTACCATATAAAACTGTTTTTGGAGTCCAAGATGAAAATTTTTGTTGTGAATCTGATTTCTACAGTTTTTGAATGTTTTACCCACTAAAGTTTAAAATACATCCAATAAAAGGCCCAAAGGTGACCGGACCTTACTTAGATGATAAACCCATATGATAATGAAACTTTGAGGCATTTTGCAAGGTATTATTCCTAAAAAAAACTAGGAAAATTCCCAAATTATGAATTCTTAAACGGACAAATGATGACAAAAAACTATTTTTGCCTTAAAATGTTTCACTTGCAAGCTTAAAAGAGGAAGAAATGGCAAACCTTTGACCTTGCATCGTTTTTAAGCAAAGGGAAAGCTTTCCGTTTCACTTTATCTAATTTTTATCACGAAATGTGCAAAAAATGTACAAATCATGCAGCAAACTTGCAAAATGAAAATAGCCATATAAATTTTTGGGTGAAAATTGGCACGATCCCTTTGGTAGAAACTTGCTACAAAGGTGTTTCTAATTTTTGAATTTTTTTTGAAGAGCATAGCGAAACCTATATTTTTTGTATTCAGCTTTGAATTTCATAATTTATTTTTGAAGACAGAAATTTGTTAGAAAAGTACCATTATGCAGTTGTCCAAAACGGTTATAAAAAGGCAAAATATTTGAGAATGCTTAACGTTGCCTTGTAGCACACATTTAGAGGATCAGAATAAGACTAAAATGAAAAAGATCGGTCAAGTCTGAGCCAAGAAACATAAAGTTGTAAAGTGCGATCAAAACAGTGCCGTGCCTCTACAGGTTATGTAAACAAAGGCCTAATCTAGGCCCAACTTTAAAAATTAATATCTCCGCTTTCTGTTGACCAATTCTGAAAATGTTTACAGCACATTAACCCCTAGGTTATGCTACATGATGCAAGCCCGAAATAAAGTTGTGATTCGGAACTTTATTTTTTGACATTTATTAGATGCCCTGGATCACAGTGCAACGACTGAGTTTTCGCCATTCACATTCAGTATTTTGGGTCTTTTGGGTCGTTCGTCCCAACAACGACCTCAGCGACTCCAACTACCTAATGTGAACCAGGTTTAAATTTTGCATTATATTTATCAGCGATGCCAAATCATGGACAGTCCATTCTTCCATAGATCCCTGAGGATTTCAAAAGTTTCTCAAATTATAGTAATCTAATCTCGTGGTATTTTCTTGCACGAAAAGCGGCCATGCTTGAAAAAGCAAAAACATCCTTGCCCAAACTAGCAAAAAAAATTCTCTGCATGCTATGTACGAGCTAAACTGTTTTGAAGTCGTAATAAATTTAGGTGGCTAAACGGCAAAACTCATGATGATTTGACAAGCGAAGTCTCAAAAGTTTTAAAATAACGCTACGCCACAGGTTACAGCGTATGGTTGTAGAATTCACATAAATAACTGTTATATACAACCTTCGTTCTCATTCTTGTCGTTTTTCTCTCTGTTGCGATGCTCCTCGTGTCTCTCACTCGCTGCACCAAAATACTAGGCCCATCAGTCGACCTGGTCGACCCAATCCCCATTCGACTGATGGGCCTAGTATTTTGGTGGAGCGAGTGAGAGACACGAGGAGCATCACAACAGAGAGAAAAACGACAAGAATGAGAACGAAGGTTGTATATAACAGTTATTTATGTGAATTCTACAACCATACGCTGTAACCTGTGGCTACGCCAGGACTATACGGTCTTGCAACATTGCTGCGTAAGTAACTTTTAAAATGGTTACCTCTACATTCTGCTCTTGCATCAAAATCAAGATCTTAAACACTTGCAGAACAAAATACACTTGTAAGGAACTGCTTACAAGAAACCTTGTTGGCCTCTTTCAGAAAAGTAAGAAACTCTACCAGAAGCGAGGTAAATTTGAAGTTCAGGAATTTTTTCAATCTTTGGTTATGAGTTGAAAATAAACCAAAATAATACCAAAGCTAGGTAATATTTTTGTTTATGATTTTGTTCTTTCTTGCAATTCTTTGGGCTCAAAAAGGTGTCCTCAGTGAACTATAATAATTTGTGAAATTCAATTTTAAGAAAAATTTAGAAACACTTTCAAGATGAAAATTGGACCCAAAATTAAGAAACCTCTTGAGTGTACTGAATGTGTACCCTCCGTGAATGTGTACTGGTAGGGTTCCAAATGAATTTCCTTCAGGAACATTCTCTGTTTAAAGAAAACTTATTCTTATGCGAACCCCTTCTCATTTTTTTTCATCCCCTCACGCCTCAAACATTCTGTTCCCGTCCATCCAAACAACAGGCCTTAGTAAAAAAGAAACAAGAACAGTTTATGATGATTATGATGCTTTTCTCGATGCTGCGGCACTATATTACAATTACAAGTAATAGCAATTCTAATTCTAAATACCTAAACAACTGGCAACTAATCTACCTACAGAGTACAAAGGATCATAACACACTTTACATAAAACTGAAAGTTTAGTATCGGTTAATATCAAAGGTTACAACACATGGAGTTTTCCACTTCTAATCTATTTACAATGAGGTAACTGTTTCAGGAATATAGAGAACGCGAGAAACTATGACCTTACTCATGTGCTGCTACAGTTCTTTCGTTTACATGAACACACGCCCTTCCAGCGTTACAAAATCGGGCCTCCAATTTTGACTTTAGTCAGAGCCCTTAAAATTCGAAAGGAACTTGAAAAATGGGACACTGACGGGACAATATCTTCTTTACAGCCTAAAGAAAACAAAAAACCCTTCTTTACAGCCTAAAGAAAATAAAATACTCCACCTGGTTACAAAAGTTTTTATTGACGAATCACATGCATATTTCCAACTGAGGCTTTAAATGCACGGAAACGAAACTTTTTAGAAATAGGTGGAGGATTTTATGTTCTGTTGGCCGTGAAATAGGCACAACTGGTAAACAATTCTAAGGAAGGTCTGTCTGTACCAGAGTCCGATGCCAGAAAGTGGCATAATTTTGAAAGATTTTCACTCTGTTCAGACAAGCAATAACTGATCAACTATAACGAACGATTCACCCTTTTGTCTTATTTCTATAACTTCGTCTGCCAAAAGGTCTGTCCCATTTTCATCTACTCGATTTTCCGTTCTGGAATTGGTTGTGGAAGACCCATATACAAGGTACCTAACCAAAATGCCTCCATGTCTCAAGCCTACATCATTTTAAAAGGCGCACACGGATGGGTCACATGCGAAATCCGAATTTACATGTTGCGTCGAAATTCAATTCAGTTAGGTAAAGGAAACCGAAGCAAAGTTGTGGTGGAAGCGGTGATCAAGATGGCAGTGAACAAGACGCAACAGAGACCAAAAAACCACCAGCCATCATAGAAACTTTATTAAAATCTTCTACCATCCAACTAAGCCACATATCAAAATCCTCGACAGTTTTCTGCACTGTTCGTAGCTTTGGCTACGTGGCTAGGGCTTGGTCCATTATGAACGTAAGCAACAACAAAAACGGGGAAATACGTCGACATTTAATCACGTGACCCATCCGTATGCGTCTTTATTGTTCAAAAATATTTAAACTATCGTTCATCGGTTTCTCCACAAAGTTACCTGCCTTTAAAATAATCTATAAGAAATTATTGACAACTATAAACTAAAAATGTTAGCAGCTCTGCTTGTAAGCAATTTTAAATCTACAAAACGAAACACTACAATGTTACAATATCCCAAAATAACTAAAATCTAAGCAAAAACCCGAGTGGCAAGTTACTTAATAACAAAAATATTTCCTATACTATTTCCTATACTATTTCCTATACTTCCTTTCCATTTCTATTAGCTATTAGTCTATTAGCTAGATTTTTTCAACAGCGAAAAACAATGTTTGTTATCGTTAAAGAACGCCGGTCAACCAGCATCCTTTGCGGTCACGCTTTGCAGAGAATGTTGTCATATGAAAATGGCCGCCGCAGTCGAAAGGCAACAAGCGAAGCGCGCAAAGGATGCTGGTTGATTGGCGTTCTTTAAAGGCTTTCATTTAAGATTTTTAGTACATAATTCTTTTTAGTCCCCAAAAAGGAATTCGTTGTGAGTCATATTTTCTGAATTCCAAAGAAAAAATATTAAAATATTTACAACTTGGTTTTCCTTCAAGTAATGCTTTACGCGATCAAAAATTTTTTTTTTTGCATTGTTGGCTCTAAAGTGTTGGTACAAATCTAGTTCTCGTGGAATAGGTCCCACTGCAGCATAGAAACGTAAAGAACAATAAAGCTCTTTGAAGCTACCTATGAGCCTAAATGCTCGCTAAGCAAAGCGCAGGGAAGACCATTAAGGGGCCATGTATGTTGCCAGATGGTAACTATCTTACTAAGCTATCTTACTAACTTATCTATCTAACTGAGTTACAACGAGGGAGCCAAGGTCACAATAGACAATAACACTAAAGATGGCGACAGAGAGCTTTTTACCAAGATGCATTGCGTTCTAATTAAGAAATTTTAACGACTCTATAGGAATTCGATTAAACAACGAAATGCATCTTGGTAAAAAGCTCCCTTTCGCCATCTTTAGCGTTATCGTGTATTGATCCATTCTTCGATCTGACGGGTGGAAACTTAGTAGAAAATGTACAAACAGTTTTGTCTCCCTCATCTGGCTACTTTCAGGTCTAGCGGTTTGCTGCAACAAAAGCAAAGATTATTTACACGGGATCTTGCAGCAAGCTAATAGTCCCATCCTTCTACAGCTCCAATTAAGGAACTTCTTCACGGGCCACGTACATTGAAAATTATGACCATCATTGTCAATACTATTGAGTCAAAATTCAAAAGTCATTCACCTCAAAAGAGGAAACTGCACATGGATGGTAGAGACATTTCCTCAATGCCCACAGTCTCACTTTCAGTTATCGAAGAGAGGTCGGTCACTTCCAAACTTGCACCCACAGCTCTCGCCAAGCTCGTTTCCAGGCCACTTGTTTCACAGAAAACAGAGTCTAACATCCTGTCTAGGCCAGAGTCTGACATCTGCCTCACTTCATTGTAGGGGCTAAGCTCACCACATGAACTTGAAGAGCTTGAAACTGAGGCACCACTCGAAAATGAGACTCTGTTTGACAACGAGGTCACACTTGTGATCATTGGCTGCATTGTGCTCACTGAACTTAGAGATGATGTTTGAGGAAGTGACGTACTCATGACATTGGTATTCACCGTCTGAAGAGGTGGCCTTGGGAGTCGGGAGATTGGGACCTTGCCACTCTGATTCCTCTGTTTTTCGGTTGGCAAATTCTCATTGTTAACTGATGTACTTTGGTCCGGCTTTTTCGCACCACACAGTATTGTTGCCATGCCAGCCAACAACTTTGCTTTATCATCAGATTGGACGTTATCCAGGGAAACAAGAAATTGCACAAATTCGCTCACGCATTGATTATAACCAGATCTGAAGTTTGGGTTTTGTTGGTACTCTGAAAAGGAAAAAAATGATTTATAAAGTAATTAAAAATACAGATATAATTTCACAACTTTTCTAAAATAGAAAATTTTTGAATTCTAGACCTCTTTATTTAAAAAGAATGGCACAAAATACTGCCCAGTCATTTTAAAAAATATTTCACTTCAAATACAAATTCAACAAAGCTCTCCAATTGCTATGGATGATTATGGAAAAGACTGACCACGTTCTAACATCGATTCAGCTAAGACACTGTTGAGATTCTACAGTAGAAGGCAATGAATCATGGTGAAATGTCCCCCGTCACCATGTCTGTGCAGTTGTCAGAAAGGTAAATTATTCTTTAAAAAAAATGCAACTTTGGGCCTCAAATTAAAATAGCAAAGAAGAAGTTTATTTAATTTGCCCAGTAAACACTATTTCTAAGTCAAGCAAAAGAAGAATTTTATGCACCAAAACAACGAAAAATTAGAGACATTTCATTTGGTAAACGTTTCCAGCTGTGTCATCCTTAGTGCAGTTGTCTATTGTATTCGCTGTAGAGTAGTTTCCTTTAGCGTAAAAAAGTAGGGTACAATGTTTGTAATGTAATTGAATTGGTTTATAAAAAAAAACATTTTATTTTTGTAGGCAAACTCAAGGAAAACTGTTGAACATACCTTTTTCCCTTGAATCTCGAACGAAATTCACAGTTGCTTCAAGAATGTCTGCTTTGTCCATCTTATCATTCTAAAGATAGAGCAATGTCACATTTATAACAAATATCGATCGCAAAATTGCAGGTTTAAATATTAAATGTTTTTTTTTCTTTTCTATTCATAATAAATTAAAACTAAGTAATATAAATATACAAATACTGTACCGTTCTTGGCGTAGGAAGACACAAGGTCATCTGGCCTCCACCAAGAACGGTACTTACAATTTTACAAATCCAACTTCCAAGCAAAAAGAAACAAAAAAAGAGACAACATACAAACGGTTTAAGAAAAGAAGGGGACTGGCAGTTTCACACCAAACCATACAGTGGGTCTAACCCTTATATATCATAGATTTTCATCAGTTTAGCACCATCAAATCTTGATGGTACAATGAAGATAAAAGCCCAGCACTTTGAGAAAATTTGGANTTCATAATAAATTAAAACTAAGTAATATAAATATACAAATACTGTACCGTTCTTGGCGTAGGAAGACACAAGGTCATCTGGCCTCCACCAAGAACGGTACTTACAATTTTACAAATCCAACTTCCAAGCAAAAAGAAACAAAAAAAGAGACAACATACAAACGGTTTAAGAAAAGAAGGGGACTGGCAGTTTCACACCAAACCATACAGTGGGTCTAACCCTTATATATCATAGATTTTCATCAGTTTAGCACCATCAAATCTTGATGGTACAATGAAGATAAAAGCCCAGCACTTTGAGAAAATTTGGATGGTTTGGTGTGGAACTGCCTGGAAGATAGAAAGGGGAGCTGCTACATGATTGTGTTATTTCACGAATTGATCTTATGTTAATTCACGGATACCAAGATGCCACCCAAGCGAAAGGACAAATGTTAATGTTTAATGTATAAATGTTAATGGTTAATCTTGAAGAAAAGACGAGAATGGTGTAAAGCCTAACGAAAAAGTGGCAAACATTATCAGAGTTTAAGCACATCGTTATGTAGACCTCGATCCAATAAAAACTTTACCTTTAAAAAGATAGGGTAGAAGATTGAAAATGTCACATGAAATATGTCTCCCTTCCACGTTATATGATACTGGGTGAGTAAAAAAAATGTACCCACTGTTTGAATAATCCTGCTGCAAAAACTATCAAATCGATTCGAAAAATACCAATCCCCGAATGAGACCTTAATCTAATTTTGGGAAGGTTTTATAATTTACAATGAATGATTTTGCTCTCTACTAAAGAGCTTCCAGAAAATTGCTTTCACTGGGCTTTGGCAAAAAAACAGATATGGTCCGCTCTATTTAATTTGCTTTCCAACAATTATAATAGTAAAAGAATGTTTTCGGCACAGGTTATTGCTTTATAATGACAAGGAAACTGATAAAAGACATCTATTTCCTCTAATCAATACTAGGGTTGAAAAATATTGTTTTGTGCCAAAATCTGTATCCGAGTGAATAGCAAATTTTTGGTTTTTTCGGAACAATTCAATTAAAGTGATTTTGGCTAATAACCAACTTTTGAGAAAAGCAATACATCCGAATCTATGAGGAAATATCAAAAATTACGTCGAAGCCCGATTGAGATGAAGAATTAGAATGTTAAATTTTACGAAATTGGTTGCCTAGTTTCTCAAATTTTCAAACAGCGGATACATGTTTTCGACTCACCCGGTATGTGCATAGCTCATTTAATTTTCGCATATAAGAAATTGTGCAAATTCATACTGAAGCAGAAATGAAGACACAAGTTGGTCGATATTTCCTGTAGTTAATGAAGGCATGACCCATTTCATGTAATAAATTTTAATCTTTAAATTTATCCTACAATTCTTATTTTGTTCTCGAATCATTCAAGACAAAAAAAAATTGCATTTGATTATTTGATTGCAGGTTTCGAGTCCTACCAGGCGCAGACATTTCATTTTTCCATGTAAAAAATATCAATTATCTCGTCGAGTGTCAGCCAGTCCCTGATCACCAAGCAAACATTTATGTACGATGAATTACTAAAATCGGTTGTACCGTTGTAGAATCATGAGCGATATATTCTGGAAGCACTTTTGAAACTGAGCAAGGACAAGCAATCATGAATTTCTTAGAACGTTGTCTTCTACGTCTTAGTTAGCTTTTCCATAACAAAATAAAACAGGATTCATTCAAATTTGAACACAATTCATGATCTCACATTTTGACAAGCGCTGATACTTTTTTCATTTATATTAAAGCTAACGAAAAAGAGGCCACAAAATAATGCTAGCAACAAATATGCATACCTTTTCATCTTCCTTCACAACCATAGTCTTCAGTTCGTCTAATGCAGTGTTTATCCGCTCCCTTCGTACTCTCTCCGTCTTCTGTTTCCTCGACTGAAATGGAAAGAAACGAAATTATCAGTAACTTGTTATCAATTCTACTTTTCAAACTTCCCCACTTTTAAATAACTTTAAGAGAAAAGTTGAAAACAAACTAGAAAAATGTTGTGTATTTTGTATGCGATGTGTGAGAAATTCTGAGAAAAGGAGGTTTTGACATCGTATTACTCTTTGGTATTAAGAATCTCTGGAAAAGTTAAAAATTGAGGGGCGAAGGGAGGCTCTTAGTTTCAGGAAAAGAGCTAAGCTAGCTACACAAACTTTTAAAATATTTTACACTTGGCGCCAAGTCTTTCGGAAAAGTAAACGACGGGACGAATATTTCCATCCATTCTTTACAGAGAAAATTTTGGGTAGTATAAATCAAAGTTATACAAGTCCTTTACTTCTGGAAACTTGCAAGGACTTTTCATTTGGTTGCAGAGTAACCTTAAAGGTAATGTGTCCATATATATGGTCAGCGTATACCCAACCTGTCAACATCCATCAAATTCTCGGCAAATGATTGGTTGCTATTCAAACTGATCACATGAATAGAGAAAATTGCTGTAATGCGTGATTGAAAAGAAATTTTAATTGATCACATGCCTTGCTCTGGGAGGCCTACTTGTATGGACACATTACATTTAATTTTGAAAATTTTCCAGCAGAAAATGCCTCGTGTCTAATAAGAAAGCCCGCGTCTAAAGGTCGAAAATTATCATAGTTCATGTGCGAGAAATCTGTTGCAAATCGAGATATCTGGAAACACAGAAGTTGGGAGGGAAAATTCGATTGCTGTTTTAGTTTAACAGTGTTGCACGACTGATCGAATGCGCAAGATTTTATGGAAACCTCTAAAAATGGGATTTTACCTAAATTTCTGCATAAAGGAAGAGTTGCGAAACAATCTGCTTTTTGCTTGCAAGAGCTTATGAATTGCAACCCAGAAATAGGTCTCATGAAAGATCTTGATTGATATGCCGAGCAACTGGATAAAAAAAGGTCTCCAGTCATAGAAGGAGTTAGCTTATAGGACAGAATTCATTTTATGGAAAACATCATGTGTTGTAACACAGAAATGAGTCTCGCAATAGATCTTGACACTTTGATGAAAGAAAGAATATGGCTACTGTGTGGAACCAAATACTGCTGTTTTGGTATGGTTATGGCGACGTATCGAATACATCGAATACCAAAGGTCTGCTGTCATAGGAGGAGTTAGCTCTTGGAATACAATTCATTTTATGCTTGTAAGATGTCATGTGTTTCAATACAGAAATGGGAGTCACAATAGATCTTGACTCGTTGGTAAGTGCAAGGACTGGACTGCTGGCTGTGTGGGATCAATCTGTTGGTCTTGGTAAGGATATGCCGAGCCTAAATTTCTGCAGTAGGGAGAGTTAGCAAGGAAAGCGGATACTATCTATGCTATGCTTGCTGCAACGCAGAAATTGGACTTGCCCAAGTTGTAATGAAAGAAAGGAAACGATAGCATCCCTCGCCCTTTCTTTCAAGACAACTTGTGCAAGTCCACACAGAACTGAGAATGATAATAGATCTTGACTCTTTGGTAAAAGCAAGGGTCGGGCAGCTGCGATGATCAATACCTCTGTTATGGTATGGGTAGGAAATGACGAGGGCATGCCGGGGCTTGGTCGACAAATTTGAATGAAATCAGACATGGTGCGAAATTTAAATACAAACAAAAAAAGATTTCACTGCAAAACATAACAAAATAAACACTTTGACTTGTGCAGGGGATAAAGAACTTCTGATAACTTTTGTGCTAAAGTAATCCAAACATGTCCTTTAAAACAGACGAGACTCTCAAACAACTTTACTCTCACAATAAAAGGATTTACAATTAGACAAAGGATGAGATTTTGGGGCCAGGTGTCTACATAAAAGAGATGTCTTATGATATCTAAGTATGGGGCTTAGCGGTCTTATTTCAAGGTTTTGGCTTTCATTCAACGGATCTTGAAAGAAAGAGCACAGGGGTCAATCAGGTATTGTAGTACTCACGTTTCAGTCCCTCTGGATTTCGTTGTTATGACTGATGCGTTTTCAGTTATCAAAACTTGAACGAAAATAAACTCTTGTTTTGGTACAAAAAGAGATATCAGAATCAAGAAATCGAATTTGTGGTCTGATTGGGTCATTCTAGAAAAAGCTTACATGTGCTGAAATGCCCACCCTCTACTACAAAAGCTTTTCTTATGACCCTCACCACAAGAAGCAATATTAAAAGGGCTCTTGTTTCTGTCCGTAACTGGCCTAAATCGACACAGCAGCAGTCTGTGGAACTTTTTGCTCGAGGCTGGCCAGTGCTCAACGTCTACAACATTCTAACATATGAACAAAACGCAGGGGAAAAACCAATATGGGAAAGATACGGAAATACAGAACGAACAAACGAAGCTTTTCGCGGGACTCACACCACAACAAAACTCCTTATCAGTAGCAGCAATGAACCATTAATTAACGGAAACCAAACTTAACCAGATCACTTTGATTGAATCTAAAAAGGATTGCTACTATTTAGAGCTATAACAGGTTCATCTGGACAGTTGCGACCACCCCTATTGTAACTGTTTAAAGTCTTTGAAGAATAAAAATGTTAGGATAGCTTGTTATTTTGAAACCAATTTGAATAGACGTAAAGCATCCTGGGTATTGTTTTCGAAGACTCCTCAAACGGATCTAACATCTGCATTGAAACAAAATTGTTCAAACAGTCGGAGACCTTGTAAGCGAGCCAAAAGCGGTGAGGCGAAATGAAAAAGGGGCACTTGACCCCTCTCAACTGCAACGCTAAATTTGACAACTTTCTACCAATATAAACAAGAAAGTGAAAGAAAGTGAAAAGCTTCTTGTTTGTCGCGTAAGGTTTGAAAATCTTCGAATAGTTCGGACAACATATAAGAATTTGCTCTTACGACTTGTGTAACAGAACACTTGGTACTGAAACAGGGGCAAACCTTAGTCGGCGATATGCTATGCTTCGAAAGTGGGGCATATCCGGCGAAAATGGAGGGGCCATGGTCCCAAGGGAGCCCACGGCTTCTGCGTTTATGCACGCTGCAAATTTAAAACTTCGACAGGACGACATGAAACCCCCCCCCCCTCCCTCCATATACTTACTCTGCTAGAACAACGATACATTTTGTAGCACAAAGGGCTCACATCGCAGAACATCTCCGATATGATAAAGCAATTCGATGCACTTGACGCACTAATGAATAATGTAAACACATCTCATTTCACTCAAACAATGCAAAGAAATCATAAACAAGACTGACAAATCATTATTTTTTTGGTTTGTTTATTTGCATTGATTGAGTAAAATCAGATGTGTGAAAACCATTCATGAGTGCATCAAGTGCATCGAATTGCTGTATCATATCAGAGATGTTCTGAGATGTAAGACCACGTTTATATTGTACTGGTACAGTTTTGATCCGTTACAAAGTTGTTACGGTTCAAGAGCGTTTATACTGCTCCAGAAAAAAGTTTTCTTTAGACAGAAGGAACAAAAGTGTTACGGATTTGCCGGAGCAGTGTAAACGGGAGGCTGGTCCGTTACACTTTTGTTACGAATCCAAAGTTGTACCGGTACAGTGTAAACAGGGTCTACGTTTTTTTAACTAAATTTAAACAAGCTAAATTTGTTTCGTGATGCTTTGTTTACACCTTATTGACTAGGCACGGAAATCGACAAAAGGTAAGGTTGCGTGATCGAAAGAAATTTTATTGGGTCAAAAGCAATAAATTTCTGGAAAAATGTTACCATGGCTCGTCACGATAAGAAAAAGATTCTATCCCTATGACAAAAAAGAATGAAATAACTTGATTAAGTTTATCTCAAAAGTTCCATTTTCAGAGGCACCATTTTTTAAGGCACACCTTAATTAACTTGTCGCGACATGCGCTTTATTTACTTCTAAAAAGCCAAGAATATTGGGGAAGGCAAGATCTTGGAAATGGCCAGGGTTTCACGTTTTCACCAAAATAACAAGGCATTAAATGTGTTCCCATATTATTGAAAAAGTGGTCTACTTAGTGACATGTTGTTCACAAACAACAGATACAAAGAGAAGGGGGTGTTTGTGACAAAATGTTTAGCTGTAACATAACATGTCGAAGAACGGTTACTTGAAGCCCTCAATGGCTGAGATGTAGGGTACAGAGTCTCTTTAGTTCTAATACTGCAGGTCTTTATGGTAGCTGGGTGGGTAATTGGCACCACAATTATGTCTATCATCCTGCAAGCGGCCAAAATTAAAAGGGAACAAGAAACTCTCATTTCATTTTCATTTTTAAATATTTATACAGGTTACAGATTTCAGTAATAAATAACTGTTTTACAAATTGACCTGTGCAAAAACGATAAAGCCTAAATTAAAGAAAATTACAATATGTACAATATTTAGATATAGCCTATATCATATACTTGTTATATCGAGGATAACAAAAGTAAAAAGAAAATTAAAATGTAACTCTCAAATGGTTTTTTTAAAGGTAGCCAGGGACGGTGCCAATTTAGTTTCCGTATTAAGCTCATTCCACAATTTTGCTCCTCGATAAGAAAATGCTTTTTGACCTGTGCATGTTCTTAACAGAGGTATCTGCAAATTTTTTGTTTCTGTTGAGCGAAGATTGCGATCACTACGCTCTGAACATTTAGTGAAAAGTTCCCCTAAATATTGAGGAGCAAGTGAGTTCAATGCTTTATAGGTCAGCGACACCGTTTCTTTTCTGATAAGATCTCTAATTGATGGCCAGCCAAGATTTTTGAGCAAAGGGACAGCAGAAGCATCGTAAGGACTATTTGTAGTTATTCTTGCAGCTCTATTCTGGATTCTTTGGAGAGAATTAAGTTTAGTTTCACTACAACAACCCCAAACAGAGCAGCAATAACTGAAATGTGGCTCAACAATTCCTCTATACATTTTCTGCAGATCGCCTGATGGAAGAAATTTCTTGGCATGCTTAATAAGGCCGAGAGCTCGTAGTGCCTTAGTCTTAACTTGTTCAATATGGCGATCCCATTGGAGTTTGTCATCAATTTGAACTCCCAGATACTTTGTATCGGTTATCATATTTATCTTTTGATCACCAATTTCAAAACTAGGCTTAGCTTCAGTCTGTTTTTCGATCTTTTGAATATTTGGTCTGGATCCTATTATCAAAGACTGTGTCTCTCCTCCGCAGTGGTTCATTATTTGATTTGAATAGGTGAAAGGAAAGCTCCTCACCCCCATATGCTGCTGGAGTTGGTTCATTCCACCCTTGAATAAAAAGGCTCTGTCGAGGAGAGATAATTTGTTGGCAAAAGGATCATAGCAACATTGCATCATGGGTAGTTAGACGCCACAACAAGTGTACTTTTATGCTTCTGCAACGGAAAACTTCATACTTCTGCGGAGGAGGTAACCACAGAGAGAAAGGACAGAAGAAAAAGGTTTATTTTTCGTTCCTTTCTCTCTTTTGATACCTCCTCCGCAGAAGCATACAATTTTTCCTCCGCAGAAGCACATAAGCACACCTGCTGTGGCGTCTAACTGCCCATGACATGGTTGGATGGCTTGGCCCTTGGCTGCACACTGCAAATGTTCTTTTCAAAAGATGCAATTTTGGCGCGCAACACGAGATAGCTAATTAGCTCTCAATGTTGACTGAGGTTTCTTTTCGCTTTTTCCTGAGTCGTTCAAGCAGAAAATTAGTCAAACGCTTGCTCGTGCCATCCGGGACCCCTAATCCCCCCATAGAAATCACCATCTAAAAGGAGCACAAATACCGACATGGAGGAGACAATGGGGGATAAACTATTTCTATGGGATAAACCCTTTACAAGACCGAGACAATAAGCGACGCGTGGATGGGAGGGAAAAGCAGTGGGAAAACTGATTAATATCTTAACCTTTTGAGGACCGTATCATGCCGCTGTCTTTGAGAGGGGATTTTTAGAAATCCATGTATTATCGAAATTCGCTAGGATTTGTTGTAACCCTCTTCGTGTCACAAAAGGCGCTTGATGATGTAAGCTATGTTGCTCACAATGAGGTACTTCATAGTACCGATATTCGAGAATTGCTTTGAAAAACCATAGCTTTTCGTCCGACACTATTCAGAGTATAAAGCATGTGAGATCCAGATTCTTCATACATATCAATTCTGATGACAGCGCTGTCCAGCTAACTTTCAAATAAATGCGATCGGTCATGGAATAAACCCAATTTTAGGGACAAAGATCGCGAAAAATGAAGAGTCCATACTCGCAGGGTCGCAGTGAAGAATAGACTACTTGTACAGGCCTATCAAAAAACTAGTTTTGAGGACAACAATTTTCGAAGTAAAGCTGAATTCACACTTGATGCGACTTTCTTTGTGCAATGCGGCACTTCGTTGTTATCTTGAGTGCGCGCCATGAAGGACGCTTCAAGTGAAGTGTGAATACAGCTTCAGGACGAAAAATGTAATTTCTGGTACATACATCGGACCACTAGTCCCATACCTCCATGCCCACCCTTGGAACAACAGGAGGAAACGCGATTCCAAGTTTCGTACCACATTTCAGTTGTCATTATGGCGGAGACCATTTCTTCCTAGGGAATGTATCACTCTTTTGAAAAAGTGCACGAGATGTGTTAAAACAATAAGATTTTAAGGACTTTCTAGGGCTTTTTCTTGAAAATAAAAGGATTTTGCCAAAGGCGTACGAAATTTTTATGGAGTGATATGTCCCTTGATTTCTCCTAACCCCAACCACGTAACCGCAACCCCAGCTAACTTAAACCATAGTTGACTATGCTTAAAATAACCCTAAACTCATTAAGCAGTTCTAATTCTATACTGCTGTAGGGACAATGGAACTACATTTGGGGTCGTTGTGGACTCCTAAATCCATGTTCTTGTCGATATCCCATTCTGTTGGATGCACAAGTTGCGCGGGCAACGTTGCAAAAGCCTGGGATCGAGTGCAAAAAGCGGGAATGTTTCTCGAAAAGTGGCGTGAGCAGAATATTCATTTCTTAGGCCAATACTATGTTGTTGTTGGACCCTGATGGTCAAAGGGGGCGTGACTAGCTTTGAATAGATCTTTTGTGATACTGGATACTTGTACCATGTAAAAAACGTACAAAGTATAGTCAACAAGCTAGCCGAGCTGGCCTACTTCCAAGTTGGTCAACAAAGCAATTCAGCTGCCATTTTTGCGGTGTTCAAGATGCAGAAGGGCGACTATGCCAGGACACGGAATAGACCTTTTAGCTATTCTATAAAAGAATCATAATCGAACGATATTTTCCTAAATTTTGCAGAGCTTTCGAATGTGCGCAACAGTGATAGATTCATTATTTTCGAGTAGTTTCGCTCCCCTAAAGTAATACGTCGCTGCAATTACATAACAGAAGCGACAACAACATTAATTCAATTCAATGAGCGAAAGTGAAGGGACTTAAATCGTGAGTCTACAACAGTGATACAAGCTCTGACGCCACTCAATCGAACCTTTCGTATAAAAATGTATAAAAATAAAGCTCGATCCAGACTCTTTTGTAAAATAGCTAAGAGCTAAGAGGTCTATTGGTTCAGGAAGTCTCGTGTAGATTTACGTTAAAAAGATCAACAGAAATTAACTGGATTTAAAGCAAGATGACGAAATAAATTACCCAAAACACAATACCTTAATTTTTTATTAGAGTTTTTAAACTTTCTGGAAGAGGCTACAACAGTTTCTTATAAGCGGTTTCTTACAAAATAATGAGTGTAAAGGCTGATTTCCAGTCAGTGGAAATTTCCGAGCGGGCGGACTTACGCCCAGTTTCCAGTCAGTGGAATTTTCCGAGCGGGCGGAAATTCTTTTGTTTTCTCAGTTGAATAGAAATTTAAGGTTGAATGACTTTTGATTGTTTAAAAGTCCGCCCGCTCGGAAAATTCCACTGACTGGAAATCAGCCTTTAACCGTTTCTGTTAAACTCTCTGCTCTAAAAGTTCTGCTACTAAAAACATGCCACTGCGGAGGAGCAATGCCACCCAAGTGTATATGTTTGCATTTTTCTAATAAATGTATCGTAAGCAAGAGCATTTCAAGAGCGAAAGGTCGTTCAGAATCAAGGTTGAGTTTCTTGAGAAGGAGGGGATATTTAAAGAGCGTAGGATGTTCGTCTGACGACGGAAGACCATGTTTGATCATTTAAAAAACGATGTTTACATTGTGGCGGATGATTTTTCGATTAACTCTATCTCATATCAATGTGCAAATATGACACGCGCTGAATCGCAAATAAGTGGCTATTTATAGGCTCATACCCGAGTCTCTAATGATGGCTAATGTGAAATAAGTTGACCAAAATTTACGTTAAAATCTATACTTAATGGTTTAGTCAAGAGTTATGACGTAATGGTGCGAAGAGAACAGGTGTACCCACTAAAAGATAACGGTTGCATCTTGGAACAAAGAGGTAATAGAAGCTGCAAAGGTTTTTGATTGCCGAATTTGATAGGGTGCTCCAAAAATCGTTTAAATTATACAAAGTCGTTCCAACCACTCTCCGCCGCAGTACCTTCGCTGCATATATGCTGGCCTCAGAATCATATTAGAACATGGGATCGAGATTGCAAATCATTTGAAGATCGCACTCAATAAGTGCACCGTTCGCATTTGCTTGAATGACGCCGAGAACAGTGAATTTGGTCAAAATACACAGCTTTAGGAAGCTTAGGCCCAGAGCTTGATGTTTCGTTTGGATCGAGCTTGATAAGATACTTAATGGTGTCTTTTCCTGATCTCCAGGTTGGGGTGGCCTAAGCATTGACAGCAGCTAGCTGGCTGGCTAGCAAGATAAGAGACAACACAGATATCTCTTCGCAGCTTAGGAGTTTGATAAACCTATAAAAAGCTGTAGGAAGATTGTAACTGAGGAACAATTCTTGATGATTTGTTTGATATAGCTTGAAAAGACATCTTGTCTTTCTACTGGTTTCCTGGATGCGGTGGCCTAAGTATTGACAGTAGCTAGCAAGATAAGAGAAAATACAGATATCTCTTAGCAGCTTAGGAGTTTGATGAACCTATAAAAAGCTGTAGGAAGATTGTAACTGAGGCACAATTCTTGATGATTTGCTTGATATAGCTTGAAAAGACATCTTGTCTTTTTCCTGGTCTCCTGGGTGCGGTGGCCTAAGTATTGACAGTAGCAAGATAAGAGAAAACACAGATATCTCTTAGCTAATGAAGTTAACAATCCTTGCACACACCCTGATCTCAAGTCAAAGTGTCCATGAAAAGGCGGATTACAAAGGCTGACCCTTTCAACCTGGAATGAGGTCGTGAAAGCCTTGGATAAAAACTACATAGAAGTGGTAAATTCCCCTTAGATCTATTGGGATTACTTCTTGTATTAATAAGATCTGCACACGTCTGGTCACTTTCTTGTTTTATTATTCTCCATTACACGGTGACAGAAGATTAATGCTTGATAAGACCGCAGCACGTGCCGCTTGTGTTGGCACAAATGGAACCGTTGTCACTGATTATGTGACAGTCCCTTACATTAGGACCTGAACTGTCGCGTATAAACGGAAAGCCATTTTTGACTCGTAATTCAATAACTTAGCGGTTCTGCCACGCGACCAAATGACAGCTGAAGAGCAGGCGTTGTCCATCACTTACGAAGTAAACATTCGTGTGTAGGAGTTGTAAATTAACCACGGCTCGTGCAGCAAAACGAGATTCTTTTCAAAAGAAAATTTCTAGGGAATTGATAAGAAAGTCACCACAAATTTCGACTTGAATTAAGACCTCTAGCAAAATAAATCTATTAGCTCGGTCATCGCTTTCAAGCGAGAAAGGCTGACATCCAGCACTGTTGCGGACCATTGACTGTAATGAGTCGTTTTCGGATTTTTCGACACAAAAAGGGTATGTCTTGGAAATATGAAAATTTGCCCTATATTTTCATGCAGATATAATGATCAAGCCTTCCAACATGCCTAAATTCTTTGTTGGTTATTTTGTGGAACAAGGCACTTCAGATGTTTTGTGAGCCCTGCAGTTGTGGGTGGGCTGGGCGCGAGCATCCCCCAACAGTTGGTTTCTCGATAAAACGAAGCACATCTCTTGAAAGAGACTTTTCATTCTTAGGTGTGCACTATCCTGCATAACAGAGAGAGAGAGAGAGGCATTTGGTCCAGAGGGGCGTAAATCACACCCTAAAAATAGGGAGGGGGGCGAGATCTCTACAGAAACGAAGGATTCCTCCACGTTTTGAGGGATTTATTGGAGAAGAAAGACAGTTCGAGGTCCGTCTCTGTCTAACGTGACTGCGATGTGACTCAACGGTTAAGGGCTCGTGGAGTTTATCCACCAACTGACAAAATAGTTTCCGTGCAAAGTTATTAACATTTAAAGCTCACGATAATTTCCAGCAAACAAAAAGAAAATAATCGAAGATAAACATATTTTAAAGTTGATTGAAATGAGTCGTGTGTCGGAGGTTATGAAAATTTATAAAGATTTACTTGTTGTTATGAAAAGCACTATGTTTTGTTAATGGAATTTTGTGATTTGGTAGCACACGCCGATCATTACAAGGGGTGATCATTGTTCCCCTGTGTCGGTCATTCTGAACGATTCGCAGTTACACTACACTGTGCTGCTTTTATAGTACAAACTTGAAGTCATTAACTCGTTATTTCAAAGGACTCGTGCGGTTACAAAGGGAACGTGACCGGTGTTTATATTTAGCAAAAAATAAAGTCTCAACGGGAATGTCCGAAGCATGAGTCACTGATTTTCTTAACTCGCCAGACATGTCTGACAGCTTACTCTTTGGTTGTACTACGAAACTGATTTCTTTTTCTGAAGCTCAAGTCCAAGATCTTGGTCCCTCACAGGAAACTTGGCTCAGGCCTAACTACACTCATTTTTTATAAGAAACTTGGCTCTGAACTTTCTAGGACGTTAAGCAAAAGTTTCTTATTAGATTTTAGTAGAGTTTCTTAATATTTCATAAAGTTGAATTTCACAATTTAGCATAATTCATTGAAGACTGCTAATGTGGCGTTTTGAGATCGGAGAACTACAAGAAAACAGCAAATCCTAAACAATAATTATAATTTTTAGTAGGGTGGGAAAATGGGTAAGCTTGAGGTAAAAAGTGTAAGGAGGAAAACATTCATAAATTTCGTAAAAATCATGGTTCAAGATTTACCATTTTTCGTCCATCAACACTACCCATTTTACCCCCAGCCTACCCATTTTACCCCTGCAGACCCTAGTGAGTTACAGTAGCAACGCACTTTTCGTTTAAAACACTTTGCAACTCATAACGAATCGCTTCTAGTAGAGTTTCTTAATTTTCTGGGAGGGGTTACTTCAGTTTCTTAGTTATAAGCGGTTTCTTATAAAAAATAAGTGTAGAATAGGACAATTTTCCGCACCAAGAAAACATGTTATGACCGGTTCTCACAAGCACACAAACATGTCCCTTGCACTGTATAAATATTTCAAGAAAATGTTTTCATTCAGATTGTTTTCATCAACGAATCAAGATAGTTGTACAGAGACTCAGTACCTTATAAATTGACGTATTTAACAGTCTTAAAACCAAACCGCGACTGCGACTACTTGACAGTAATCATGAGAGCATAAGCCAACTATTTGATCTCGAAAACCAAAATTTGTCCTCTTGNATTTTCTGGGAGGGGTTACTTCAGTTTCTTAGTTATAAGCGGTTTCTTATAAAAAATAAGTGTAGAATAGGACAATTTTCCGCACCAAGAAAACATGTTATGGCCGGTTCTCACAAGCACACAAACATGTCCCTTGCACTGTATAAATATTTCAAGAAAATTTTTTCATTCAGATTGTTTTCATCAACGAATCAAGATAGTTGTACAGAGACTCAGTACCTTATAAATTGACGTATTTAACAGTCTTAAAACCAAACCGCGACTGCGACTACTTGACAGTAATCATGAGAGCATAAGCCAACTATTTGATATCGAAAACCAAAATTTGTCCTCTTGAGCTGAAGGCCGATCTTTCTAAACTTTCAAGATCCTTGTCTGTCTGGATTCTCTTTCGAAAATCTTGAAAAAAACTTCCAAGCTTTACGGGACCCTGTTACCGCCAATCAGATACGGAAGGCTTTGCGCCCAGTTGCGCCCGGCATTGCTTCTGTTGCACAACGCACTAACTGTCTTGTTTTTTGCACAAACAACTTGACCCCTAAAGTCTCGCCCACCTTGCAGCAACAATAAAATCGAAAAGCCGACAACGCTTGCTGAATTCTTGCCCTTACTTAGTAAATGATTTTCCCGAAGATTGTCCCCTCCCCAATAAACTTCAATCCATCAACAACCAACGTCTGAGCGCTTCTGCAGCGACTCAACTCCCCCCACCCCCTCCCTCTGAGCTCCCGCCTTTAGAGATAGTTTATGAAAATACGCCACAACTTTCCAAACGGAGAAAAAAGGGCGAAATCAAATAACACTTTTCGCCTTCTCACGGATCCGACTTTCCCTTGTGCACTCGTCGTTTTTTTCTTCCCTTTAAATCTAGACGGGACGCCCACCAAATTCCCTCACCCCTACCAAGAAAGCTCCCTAACTTCCCCTAATACCCCTCTCTAACATAATCTCTTCCTTTCCCAATCCTTCTATAACGACACGACAGAGCGCTCCCCAACTTCCCTTACCCCTACCTAACGAGGTCTCTTCCTTTCTCCCTTCTTCTCTCACGACAAGCCGAGCGCTCCCAACTTCCCTTCACCTAACGAGATCTCTTCCTTTCCCTCCTTCTTCTACGACAGGACCGAACGCTCCCAGCCCAACTTCCCCTTACAGCTAACAAGAACCTATTGTGTTTTATCCTCTCTCTTCTCCTCTCTCCTAAAACAGGTTTATTCTGTGTCATAAATACCATTAAATACCCACAACGTAACATTATCTCTGCAATCAAACTCTCAGCACTCCAAAATATCCCTTCGCGATCGACCTCACAGCAACCGATCCAATATTTAGAAACTGGCAGATTCCTCCGGCTCACTGTGTGTATGAAATTGCAGACTGAACTGAACAGTGAACAAGGCTTAAAAACATACAACAGGTCAGGTTTAAAAACATTTATTCAGAAGATCAGAGCCGTTTCCTGTGTTAGAAAAGTTGAGAGGATATTTGCCTTGGAAGCCCTTTTGACAGATCGACTAAAAGGAGTTACGCGAACAGATCCACTAAAAAAAAGAATCGAGAGAAACCGCTTCAAAGAAAAATCGGTCAAAATTTACAACAATTTGTTTATCTTAAAGAAAAAAATTGGTATGAACTCTACCACTTTAGTTGGAGTCGACGTGTTCGCATAGAAATTCTATAAAATGATTTAATTTGGTCGGAGAACTGAGACAAGTTGACGGGAACGTCGGATTTGGCCCAGCTTAGGAAAATTTTCCCTGCCTTTAAAAATGTTAGCTCCGACAAAAGATTTCGCAGAAAAACGAAAAATACTAGCCGAAACTAAAATAGTTTGAATAATGAAAAGCGCTGAGTTGAAAACAAAATGTTTACCAAGAGAGAACACAAGGAACGCGATGTTTTACTAAGAGAGAACATCGTACAGCGCCTTGAAAAACTTGTTTACGAAAATACGCCACAACTTTTCAAAGCGAGAAAAATGGGCGAACAGTTGTTATAAGAAAGCACTTGTCACGCAGAAAAAACAACTTCAGCTTAAGACAACATCACCTAGAAATACTCTCCGATGATTAAAGACTAAACAAAATGATAGCTCCTCTAATTCCAATATTTCCGCTGACCATTTTGCAGTAGATCTCTTCGGCAAAAATATATTCCCGCCAAAAACACACAGAGAAAGAAAGCATCCCCAAAGGCGTTAACGGTGGCGAAAGCAACTTGGTCAGCGGACGAACACAAACAGTATAAAAATGTTGTCATAAAAATTTTAAATCACAACTTACAAGTCTGAGGTTTCCTCGTGAAGGTCTTTTTTCTAAGTTTCGTGTCTCCGACATGATTTCTCCGGGCTGAAAATTCCGTCTTCTCTTGCTCTTTAGAAAACCGAGTTCCTCTAACTCTCCAATCGTGGTCTGCTCATAACAGAGGCAACCTAGAACAATGGAACACGAGGCCTATTATTTGAAATTCCATAACATCATTCACAAAACAATAGGATATTATTCCACGCTTTGTTCTCGCATGTTAGCCCAGGTGTGGGATTTTTGAATCGTTTGGAATATCAAGTCTTTAAATCCGCAGCCCCGACCTAAGATAGCCTCCGGCCACGCTCTTCTCTTTTTATAACCTTAACCTTACATGTCTAAAGTGACGGACAGCTAACAGAACAATCTAGCGTCCCCAAAGTGTCCCAGTCTGGAGATATGTCCAAATATCGGAAGTAAAGTATCTTTTCGAAACCAATTGATAATCTTCGTAAAGAGAAGGACTTATGAATGAGATTTTTTCAGGTCAAACATTAAAATTGATCAGAAAAGTGTCTCTGAGAGCAACGTACACGTATTGTTTACAAGCAACTAAGAATTTGACCCAGTATTGAAAGTTTCTTAAATTATTAGATTTTGAGTACCCAAAGTTTATGAAGACTTTCTCGGGAGTTTCCTCGAATCTTTGATATTTACATCCAGTGAACATTTCACAACGAAGTTTTATGAAGCTGTGCCACATTCTAGAAATGTACCTTCCGAGCAAGGAACAAGAAAATCTTAAAAAGAACTTCTTTATGAAAACTATGCGGAGTACTTTAACAAAATCTCGTACGCCATGGGCGAAAATGTTCTTGTTTCAAAAAATATCAGAAAGGCCTTCTGAACCTTCTGTTCCAAACAGCAGAAAGTTTGGAAGACTTTTGGGAAATTTTCGTTTTCATTAGCAAACCCTGGCAGTGAATCCGAAACCTACCGTTTCAAGATTATTTGTGCTTGATTGGGAAATATATTTCCATCGCTGCGAAGTCTACTGTTTTCAGAATTTGGTAGGTTTGGAATTACCAATCAAAGACACCCTTCTTGGTTCTGCTCTGCTCTTTCGGGTGTCGTCGTCACCTTTTATGATCAGCAATATGCCCAGTGGAATTGCCCAAGAAAGAGCAAATAACTTCCAAGATATTTTGAACAGTTATTTCAGGCTCACTCCTTTGTTTTGAATTCAAATGTAGTTTTTCCCGCTGTTCCCAAGTGCGAAACACAACTGTACAAGGTGAAAATGTTCTATACCGACGGGGATACAGAGAAATCCCAGGACATCGCTATGATGTCGGTGCCCATAAAGTAGGGCTCTAATTTTTAACCCGAATTCTCATGTGCACTTGCTAGATATATGGCGGGAAAATAATCCATTATCAAGGGGGAATCTGTTCAATATAAACAATCGAAAATCGAATCATCAAAAGTTGCTGCAAAAAGCTAAAAATAGAGCGAACCCAACAATAACGACGAATTTCCGAGAGAGCATCTTTACGTAAGATCAACAGTGTTTCAAAGGATGGATACCCTGCAAAAGCCCTACTTAGCCCCCTTCTCTAATAAGGCCCTCCCTTCTCAGTCAAATTTTTAAATAAGCCCCCCTCTCTATTAAGCCCCCCCAATTATATCAAATGCGAGAGGATACCAAAGATTTTCCGTTTACACGTATTTTTTTTTAAAGGAACCGCTTATAAGAAACTCAGCGCTCAGATCGCCAAAAACTTAAGAAACTCCAGTACTGGGAAAATATAACTTAACAAAATATTGATTTTAATCAAGGAACTCCTTAGCATATTTCTATTTTATTTTCACTTGTTTCCTGTATCATATTACGCGGAAGGTACTTGAGCAATGTCTAAACATTGGAAAGGCTTACAAAAAACTTTGTTTTGAAATGTTCACGAGGGCACAGGTAGTCAACAGAAGACTGTTATGGAAGTCGTAAGAAACTCATAAGAAACTCTGAGTACTCAAAATCTGATAACTTTAAGAAACTTTCAGTTGGCTCAAATTCTTAGTTTCTTATAAAAAAATACGTGTATTTGCTAAACAAGTTTGGATGTTAATTTTGATATGATTCGGGATTAAAATTGCGTTGAATTTGTGTATTTGACTCGTAAAAGTGTATGTTGATTCCGCAAAATATGAGGTAAAAGACCTAAAAAGCTATCGTTAATAGCCTTGTCATTTGACTTTGTGAATAAGCCCTCCCCCCTCTGTAGTCACCGAAATTAAAAAGGCCCCGGGGGCGTAATAGAGCTTTTACGGTAGCTTTCGTAAATTTGCGAAGCAGCTCATAGCTTAATTTCAAAATCAAATCAATAAGCCGCAATAAGCAAGTTCATGAATGTTTGGTTACCTCTGTAAAATTATCTACGCCACAAAACGAGGACTGTAGCCTTATTCATGTGGCAATCATCCCAAAACGCATTTTACACCTTGCAAACAAATCCTTTAGTGGGCCTTTAGTTACAGTAAAATATCTGAAACTCTAAAAAGAATTTTTTCTCAATCAACACTTTCTGTCGATTTTATTTGGTGGAGTCATAATCCCCGAGGCTTGCCTGCTTGCAGGACTGAGCGGTTGAGCTGAGAGCTGGGCGAGCTGCTTTGCAAAGCAATAGGCGGCCGCTGAGGGGGCCATCGATGGGGCCACCGCAACTCGTTCCAAGACTCCTAAAAAGATCTTGCACTATATAAATAGGCTTGCACCCTTTAATCATCTTTAATCACGGTGGTTTCTTGGCCAAATAAGGCCCTGGTAATTTTACTGTGCTGAGTTTACGGTTGTAAAGACATACAAAGCCAAAAAGAAGCAAGAACCACATTTAAAGTGCCGTAATGTCAGGGAGTCATCGATATGCCTCCCTGGAGAGGGGCTGCTTTTTTCTATAAGAAGCTAGTCGAATGATGTTAAAAACATTTTTAACTCTTGACACGTTGCTTATGAAACAGTCAAAAAGGTTCAAAGTTAAAGAAGACTTTAAGTGTTATAATTTTGAATAAGCAAATAGGACTCGTGTATAATGTGTTGATTTGTATATCAAGAAACGTATGTGTAGCAATCATAGAAAATGCACCAGTCAAAGAAACTTTTAGTACTACTTAGGGAGTGTTTGATTGGCAATTCCAAACCTACCAAATTCTGAAAACAGTAGACTTCGCAGAGACGGAAACATACTTTCCAATCAAACACAAAAATGTTAAAAACGGTGGGTTTCAGGTTCACCATTGCATTTCGCTAATGAAATCGAGAATCTCTCTGAAGTCTACCAAAGGAGCAGAAGGTTCAGAAAGCCTTCCAAACCTACCAAAACCGGACCAAAACTACCGTTTTGAGAATTTCTGAGTCAATCAAACACAAATTTCGAGTCTACCAAGTCTACTGTTTTCAGAATTGGTTCCAATCAAACAAACCCTTAATGTAATTTTTTACAAGAAACTAAGAAATTGACCCAGTACTGAACGCTTAAATTGACCCAGTACTGAACGCTTCTTAAAATTATCAGATTTTGAGTGCTGAAAATTTCTTATCAGCTTGTAAAAGGCCCGTAAAAGGCTCATCGAATTCACGTTGTAGTTATCGGTCTGCGATTTCGCACAATTCATACCAAATTTTATCAAACCACTAAGCAATCGGAAGTATGTTTCAGATTCTAGAAATAAAAAAATAAATAAAACAGTTTCTTAAATACTATTTTTCCCGTATACGAGTTTCTTAATTTTTGGTGATCTGAGGGTTGAATTTCTTTAAAGTGAAAGATGCGTATAATAATGTGGAAAACTTCGTCAAAATTAAAAAACCTTTTCAGCATTATTGGCTGATCAAAATTTCTTATAAAAAAGGTGTACACGCTTTAAGCCCTCGACCATAATTTGACATCCCGAAAAGCATTTTGCGCCGGACACTGCTCACAGTGGGAATTTTCTGATAATAAAATGGATGTTTTTACTATGGACAGCGTCTCAAGAAAAGCAATCAGTATCACATTTTGGTTGCAGTTGCAATCTTAGATACCGTTGTACCATCGTTTTATCGTGTTATCCTACGGTAATTTTTGAATCAACGAACGGTCATATAGCGATTTAGTCTAAATATAGAAAAAAAGGAGAACACACGCCATTAATGTTCCTATTGTTTTCATCAATGGAAAACATCAAATACAGTAGGCCATGATTAGATAGCCCCAGTCCCCTAGCTAAGCTACTTTTAACTCCGTTGATTCACTTTATAACGTTCATTGAAATTTTATCCACTGTCATAATCAAGCTATTTTTAAAATGTTTAAATTCAGGGGCTCAAAGCTTCTCTATTTCAAATCATAACATTAAAGCTTATCAACCACAAAATATCACACCCACGAAAGGATTATGTCTGGATTTCCACTTCTTGGTTACAAAAAAATCCCTTTAAATAGGCCAGAAATTGGAAACCTTACTCCTTCTAATTTAGATAATATCCTCTAAAGAAGGATGATGCCAGTAAAAACGCAAGTAATCCAATGATTCAATAAAGAAATTGATACAAAACAAACTATCTAAATTAAAGACCTCTGGAAAGCTTTGAAAAAATACCACATGCAGTGAAATCATGCACGTGGCGAAAAATATCACAGGATTTAAACGCGGTAGTTGTGTTCATATAGCAGTTTTTCCTCCCTGTCTCCCTATTATGCCCGTGAAGGTTGTTGTTGTCAAATTTGCAGGACACAGGGATACAAGGAAAACGGGGCACAGGGAAACAGGGAGGAATAAACTGCTGTAGGAACAACAACTACCGCGTTTCTTAACGCCCATGAAAATATCAGACATCAACTTTATCTAAAGCGTTGTTTAACTTAACAATTTTCGTCTGACACTGGTCACAGTAAAATTGTCAGTTGTGATCGATAGGGGAACAGACACGACTTGTAATACACTAATTTGTTCATAACATAAGAAACTTAGCTCTGCTCTGGGCTTTGTAGTGGCGTTTCTTAATTTTGGGCCCAACTCTAATAGTAAAGTTTCTTGTCAAATTGCTCAATTTTTCATAAAATTGGATTTTAAAATATATCAAAATTCATCGAGGACCGATTTTAAACAAGAAATTATAAGAAAGAACCAAGTCGTAAACAAAAATTATACTTTTTAGTATTATTTATACACTTTCTGTTTCGAAACACTTGTCAAGGTATACGTAAACAAAATTGAAAATGTTTCTTAACTTAAAATTGACTTCACATCGATTCTAGTAGATATTCTTAATGTTCTGGAAGAATCTACTACAGTTTCTTATAAGCACCCCGTAGAACGTCTGTGCAGTAGACCAGAGGCTATTCAGTAAGGCGGAGGTTGTTCAGTGCGATTGGGGGGTAGCATATTGTCGTTGGAGGGATAGCATGCAGTAAGGTGGCGGCTATTCAGTTAGTCGGAGGGATAGCATACAGTAAGGCGGGGGGATTACATCTTGTCGATGGAGGGATAGCATGCAGTAAGGCGGCGGTTAGTCGGAGGGATAGCATACAGTGCGATGGAGGGATAGCATCTTGTCGTCGGAGGGTTAGCATCAGTAAGGCGGGGGATATTCAGTTAGTCAGAGGGATAGCATGATGTCGTTCGAGGATTAGCATCAGTAAGGCGGGGGCTATTCAGTTAGTCCGAGGGATAGCATACAGTGCGATGGAGGGATAGCATCTTGTCGTTGGAGGGTTAGCATACAGTAAGGCGGCGGCGGCGGCGGCGGCTATTCAGTTAGTCGGAGGGTTAGCAATTAGCATACAGTAAGGCGAAGGGATCATGTGCACTGGTAGTAAAATGATCTATTGTTTTCGAGTCGGGGGGTTATCGTGTGCTCGTAACACTAAGGGAGTTCAGGTAAATGTATCATTTATGCACCTTCTTCGTATTTCTTGTGAATATAACATTGCAAACTTGTGCTGTATCGATTCAACGTAAGTAAAAGTTTTGATTTATATATTCATGCAAAAATATTCTGCTAACTCTTGCATAAAAATGTTTCGTATAAAAAATGAGCGAACTTGAAAAATCTTACCCACTTCAGCATGAGCTTCAGCACTACAGACTCCTTTGAAACAGACCAAACCACACACACTCTAATAGCTAAATGGAGTCAACGATTACAACTCTTATTTATACACAAGCACTGAAAATGATTCACGTATCGTTTAACCCAGGCGTTACTTTCGAGAACTTCTTAAACCCACGCTTTGGATTCCAGAAAATCCATTTTCAAACCAGAATTATCATCACAGAAATTCAATCTACTGACCTGAGATGATGACGATTTTCGACCTATGTTCCTCTCAAGATATACAAACATTTCTACGAATGAGTGTCTCCATAAGTGCATGGGAAGATAAAATCTGGGGGGGGGGCTGCCCGATAAAAAGTCTGCCCGGGAATTTTTTCCCCGACTTAGGGTGGAATTTTGCCCGAAAAAGGCTGATTTTGGTAAATTTTGCCAACGTTGGGGGGGCTGCCGCCCTCCCAGCCCCCTTTCTCCTACGCTTATGAGTGTCTTACGACAGGGTGAGTCAGAAAAATGTTTAGAGGTTTGAAAGCCTGTAACCCTCAAACCATTTATCAGATTCCTATAAACTGATAATACCTGTGCAGCTAACATATCAACTTAGAAAAGAAAATTTAGTTTGTCACAATTAATCTCAGAATCCTCCAAAACAGGCATAAATCCTTGATCAAATTTGCTAGTAGTCATCCATTTTTGTGTACTTATTTTGGCACGGTAGCCCCGTCAATTCATCGGAACTGCTTTTCAGGGGGCCGTTGTAAGAAACAAATTAAGAAACTGTCGGTACTAAACACGGGGAATTTCCTGAAAAATCAAGAAACTTTTAACACAAACGAAACACGGTCCTTCACTGTAAGAAGTCGTACGGTTTAGGCCCCGTTTCCATTAATCCATTTTCATATGAAACCGGAGCAGAATCCGTTTTCGATACTAACGAAACCCCCGGTCTTTCATAGTAAGATTACGTACGGTTTAGGCCCCGTTTCCATTACTCCATTTTCATACGAAACTGGAGCAGAATTGATACGTTTTCGAGTTTGCGTTTCCATTAAAACGCTCGAAAGCGGATACATTTCGAAACTCTCCCATTAACAAATTATGAACAGATCCCTTCTGGTTTTCGTGCCGAAATGTTTACTTTGGCGAAGGAAGATGCCGTGAAAATTATGACGTAAATGGCGCTAATCTTACTGGACTTTCTTTAAAGAAAGTGTTGGCTAAAATGGCAGACGTGCCCTACATATACCTTTAGCCTTTTTAAAAGTCTCCGTTGGAAAAGACATTTTGAGGTAAATAATTAGAAAATCACCTCGAGTAACGGAACCATCTTTTTACGGACCACGGAATCACGGACCACGGAATTGCGGATCACGGAACTGCGGAACATATAAAGAAACCTCACGAAGGAGAGTAGAACCATCTGCAAAATATTTTTAACTAAAGCTGCACTTTCTTCTTCTTTCATTTCTTTTCTCTCATTTTTTGCAATATTTTTGTCCCTTTACTTTATTTTTCTTTCTTTGTCTTTATGCACCCTTTATGGTCTTAATGATGCGAGCACTCTAACCTTATTAATTTATATCGCTGATTGTAGGAAAATCAGCGCACTCTCACAAACCGACATCTTCAGTACCAGTGTTCGCATCAGGTTCACCCTAAATGTGTTGTGTTTATCTATGTACTGTTTCTATGTTTGCTTCCGAGGAGATGTGCCGAACACACCCTCTGTGGTATCGTCCTCTCTTGTTCTGTGTCCTTGTAGTAATGCATTACATCGTGATATCGTAGTATTGTAGTAATTCAGTATTGTCGTATTTGTAATATTGTAGTATCTTTTCTTGCATCTTAGTATTGTATAGTGTATATTATGTAGTAATTAGCATTGGTTTATATAAAAAAAATTTTGTCGCTCACTGATCACAAAAAATCGTCAGATTATCGGCAGTCTCCATTTTCGGTTTTCAGACTCAAAAGTAAATGAACGTAGATATAGCGAACTAGTCTAAACATTGTACTTTGAAACACCTTTGGGAGCTCTTTTAACAAAAATAGATTAATTCTATATTCAGAGCTATAAAAATTCAAGAAACCAAGAAGAAACTTTCGGAAGCAGAAATGGTCGAAATTTGAAAAACTTGCTACCAGCCCTGGAACCAAGTTCCTTTTAAAAAATATGTGCAGTTGTATACATAATTGTTGCAGGGAAGGAACTTTACCATCAAACAGCAAGCAACTTTTAAGCAGTGGCAAGGGTAGAATAGGAAGATATATGATATCATTGAAAATTCCTTGGAAGAAATTTAATACACTCAGCTATGACAAAGAATTTTAAGTAAAGAAATTGACCCCCATTTGTGTTATAAACTATACATCCTTATCAAGCCACAACCAAATCAATCATCACCCTCATCAATTTAGATCTGGTATTATTTCTTTCCTGTTAAAACTATTTCGGGCAGTATTATAAAGGACAAATGAAATTAACTTAAACTATATCATCATCTAAACCTGAATTTATGTGGTGCTGTGAAACAAGTAATTTTAACAAGAACAAGAATTCAGTGTTTACCAGCACACCTGCTATTCTGGTCCAAACTGAAACAACCACCAAAATCCTTGTATAAACAAAAGGCTTCTCTCTATAAAATTCATGTTAAGTAACAGAATCAGTTGCCAAAAATTGTCATCTGACACTGGTCACAGCAAATCATCAGATAAGATCCAAATAAGAAAAGGGTCCGACTATAAACTGTGAATTCACTTTAAATTAGCCAATTAGGCAGGCCTTGCAAAGAGAGGCACTCAAGGTCAATCAAGTGCCTCCACATGCACCTGGAAAGTTCTCAGAGCTCGATAAAGCGAGCACCTGGGTTGAAAATCCTTTTTATACAGTGATATAAATTTAACTTAAAGATTCTGTTTATACTCAGCCTGTTCTTGTCATTTTTTTCAGTCATTTTTGCTGTGTCATGTATCAACAATAATTTATTTATTTTCAGGGAGCAACTTTTTCCCAGGTGCTCAATCGAGCACCTAGAATCTTTAAGGTTTTCTAAGGGCCTGATTATATGAGAAAAAACGTCCCGTCTGGCCGGGACGGGACGTTTGCCGAGATCCTACTCTTGTGGTCAAACCCTTATGAAAATCAAGTTATGATTACATGAGAAAAACGTCCCGTCTCGGCTAGACGGGATACTTTTCACAAGCCGGATCCCGCCTTTCACCAAACTGGATCCCGTTTAGACGGGACGTTTTTTCTCATATAATCGAATCATCCCGGCTAGACGGGACAAAAGCCGGGATACTTTTACCTGTAGTGCGCATGCCTATCCCAAAAGACACGAAAGTCAATGACTTTTGGGATACGCATGCGCACTACTGGCAAAAGTATCCCGGCTTTTGTCCCGTCTAGCCGGGATGATTCGATTATATGAAAAAAAACGTCCCGTCTAAACGGGATCCCGCTTGGTGAAAGGCGGGATCCCGCTTGTGAAAAGTATCCCGTCTAGCCGGGACGGGACGTTTTTCTCATGTAATCGTAACTTGATTTTCATAAGGGTTTGACCACAAGAGTAGGATCTCGGCAAACGTCCCGTCCCGGCCAGACGGGACGTTTTTTCTCATATAATCAGGCCCTAATTGTCACGAGCCAGTATTTTCTTCCTCGCAAGGCCTTCAATCAGAGTGCACTTTAATAGTTCAATAGAAAAGGTCCAAAGACTAATATTAAGTGAGTCATTCATAAAAAATTCCCATTTTTTTCCCTAAACAGATCCCAAAACAACTAAATGCAAAGGCAACCACTTCCCTGTGTGAATCCAGAAAGAATGCTTCTCTGTGTCAAAGATTACATTCATGGAAAACAACCTTAACTTCATTTTAGTGATTGAAAACCAAGCTTTCCTATTTTACATTGAACTGGTCCACAGAGTATGGCACATTTTGACAAGATATCCAGTCTGCATAACCAAATTTTGTTTGTTTCCTAAACCTAATGCACACTTCGAAGGTGTTGTGGCACCTTGATGTAATCCACTGACTTTGCAGCTAGAACGGTCAGGCGGATAGGGTTCAAATCCCACCAGCACCTCTTGCATCATGACAAGGGGTCACAGACTCGATTAGCATTTAGCTACTTCTGCGATCTCAGCGCTTGGCGCTAAAAACCGCAACTTCACCTTCACCTTCACTTGTGATTTTTATCACTGGTGACGACGATCGTTGTCTCTGGTGACTGAAGTTTGTGGTCCGCATACTTGCAATTTTTCTGTGGTGGTCAGTTATTTTGGTCTCCCTTTTATCACTTCATCACAAACTTTGAGGGAAATCCAGAACGTTTTTTTGACAAGACTGTTCTATTTTTAATAAATCGAAACAATGGGCCATTTCAGCCATGGTTGCATATTTTACTATCCTATCCTATTGGCAGATTCTGGCAAGCTCATTGCGTAAAGACAAGGTCATTCATGCCATCATATATCAACCAAGGAATCTTCTTTTGCTGTACTCCATGAAAAAACAAGTCCCCAAACTTGCTCTCCCTAGCTTCAACCCCATACTTGTCTATCTTGACAGCAGCTTACCATGTGCATGCAAGATATTTGTTTTTGTTGGTGACAAAAAAATTTCAGCTGTTTTCCCCCATATAAACCATCAATTTTTGTTGCTAATGACAAACATCACAGACGCTGGTGACAAAAATTGCTAGTGAGTGTGCTAAGCTTTATTTTCTAACTTGAAAAGCCCATTATTTTCTTCAATGTGCAAGAGCCATATTATAATTATAATTTATACCTCCATCCACACCATCTCATCTGACATAAAAATTTGAATTTTTTATGAATATGGAAACAGCACAAACAAGGGTGTCATCTGGTGATGGATTGGTGTTGAAGAACAGTGGGGAACTGAATAAATATTTTTCAGACTACTGCATGCCCACATGACATTTGGCGCCAGGGATGTGTGTATATGGGCCTAAATTTTTCATAAAATCACATTGGCTCTTTTCGCCTAAACAAAGCTTCATTTGTGCAAATTATTGAAAGTAAAGCAAAAGACGAGTCTTACCTCATTATCCAACAATGCACGAATTTTCAATCTTTTCTTTCCTTCCTCCATGCTGACCAGGCGATGGATGGGGAGGCGAGGTTTCTGGACTTCACTTTTCTTCCCGCTTCACTGGAGCAAGTAGGCCCAACCTCCTCATTGTTGTTGTTGTTATTTCTGCCTTCTCTATCGTATCGTGGCGCAGGCACTAAATCTTGATTGGCGGATACTGATAAATTAGACACACCTCACCGAATTGGGCCAATCACATCGCGTAAAATTGAAACAAAGTTCAATTTGGGCCCCTTCTTTGCAATACAACTTCGGTTGCAGGCTAATTTATGTTGTCAAAAATGATTTGCATGAGAATGGAGGGAAATGTTCTCCATTGATGATGGAACAATGACAATAAGTGGCGTGTGGGTATCTTTTGTTTTATTTTTTAGCCTAGATCGCTTTATCTCTGTAACTTGTAGCTTAACTTATAGTTTGTATCTTGTTTGTTTATGTTTTGTTCTCTCGTCGTATCTTCGCATGTTGTTCTCGTATTGTTTTCTGTTTCATGTTATGGCCATAGGGCAGTCATGCCTTTTTGCTCCCCATGGTATCTTCCCTGTAGTGTTGTATGGTTGTATAGTAATTAGAAATTATAGTAGGATGTAACATGTATTGTAAATTTTTATATGAATATAAAAAAGAAATCTCTGTTCAGTTATTTAAAAACACTTGTTCCAACTCTTCTAGAGCACAAATCTAACTGCGGGAAAATTTATCCCAAGGTTTAGAATAATTCTTAGCTTGCAAGACATTTTAAGGAAGAACATAATTTCAACATAGGACGCTCATAAACTATATGCCCTGTGATTTGAAAGATAAGTTTCGGTATTTCACAATTTTTTTGATACGGGAAAGACTAACTTAGATGTGGACAAATATTTCACGTTGCGAAAGAATTACATAATAAGATCTATTAAAGTTAGTTGACGGAGCTAAGAGGAGGTAATCTATAAATAGGACAAAAGAGCACCCACGCATATTATTGTTCCTCTAGCTAAATGATATCCACGCACGTGTCGCAATCATAAAATACAATAGGCCACAATAGGCTAATTTTAGACCTGCATATGCAGCTCTCGAGTTAGCTATTTATCTCCGTCAACTAACTTTAAGTCATTAAAATTTGAGCAGTTGAAAAGTTATAGAGAACTTTGCAAGTTATCATCAAAATCCGCTTTCCGTTAAAGATTAGCGGCAACCACAGACAGACAAATAAGTCGAATTACGGTCAGTCGCGTGCCGGTAATCCTCTTTTTGAACTGCTGAAAAGTTCTGTTGACCAATCCATACCCGGTCCATTGAATATGACGTAGTTGTGATTGCCTTTCTTGCCAAATATTTCGGCAAGGTTTTATTGGATTTTAAGCTAACGCAAACTTCAGTAAACCAACAAAATTTAGATAAAAGATTCGAAAATCGGTAGGCAATCACCAAGCCAATTCACAAGACAACGCGAAAACGACGGCAAATAAACTTAATATAATGAGCCAAATTTCACTAAAGCGTAAAACAAATATGGTAGATTTGACACGTCACATTTTGCTGGTTCCGTACTCTTAACTTCTGGACAAAAATTTCCGATGAGACACATTATCAAATGGGTTTACTGCCAGCCTACGCGCCGACTCCACCATATGCCTCATAAGTCCGACCCTGGGCATATGACACCTTACCAAGTCTAGAAGCTTCTTCATTTTTCCTTATTTCATTTTGACATATACCCATTTTTTCTATAATCTTGGCTCTGCACTTTGTACAATTTTTATGGTAAAAGTTTACTATAGAGTTTCTCAATTCTAATAACACTGAATTTTTTCACAGTTTATCATAATTCATTGAAGACCTTTGGTATACAAGAATTACAAGAAAGAACCAAATTATAATCAAAAATTATAACTTTTAGTGTTATTTGGGTTGGAACTACGTTTTTCTGAATTTTTTCACAGTTTATCATAATTCATTGAAGACCTTTGGAATACAAGAATTACAAGAAAGAACCAAATTATAATCAAAAATTATAACTTTTAGTGTTATTTGGGTTGG
>REGM01000039.1:339244-350165 GCA_004194415.1 Aurelia aurita
TACAAAATATGCACTTCTTGGTCCCGTTGCTAAAACTGCCTGCTATCTGTAGGCCCAACGGTAGGTTAATAATAGCTGTCAAATTGAGCTTTGAGAATAATTTTACCCGTAATATCATGAATACCTTGAATCAAATGAATAGATTCAGAAAATTATAACCTGAATCAAATTTGTGTTATTATTGCAGGTAAGATTTGCAAAATTAGATTTTGATTCGGGCAATTTGCAAGGGGGTTACAAGTGACCATTTTCACAAAGAGAGAAGTTTTCGTCGAATGTTGAAATTTTCGTGACTGGTAGAAAAGAAACCTTATAATCGGTGTTTCATTCAGATAAACAGATTTTGCAATAAATATATTAGGTACCCAATACTTTCGTTTCAAATAGCTGCCAGGTTTTGAAACATACTACGAAAGGTAAACATATTTTTGTTGGAGCTTTTTTTATCCTTTCCCAATTTTAACTCTTTCACCACTCAAAAACGTACAACCAGATTAAGTTCTACATACAATATGTCTATCAATTAATTCATAAATTGATGCTGGGAAGCAAAAATATTTGATACTAAATTAGGCCTAAATCGTCGATGTCAAATGGACTTCAATGTCACGTACTGGATTGTTTTAGTTCATTTTGATTGGATGAGAGTGACGTAATGTCAATCAAGAAACAATTCCTTTGTTGCTGAACAAAGGAAATTTACTGTGCCTACCGCTGTAACAGAAAAGCTGTTTGGTTGAACGTACTAAAAACAGTAATTTCTTGCCTCAAAACTTTCTAGGATGGAATTGGCATGCATTGCCTTGCCATTCCTTCAAGAAATTTTAGTTTTATTTTGGCCGTGAAACAACTGCTACAATTCAACCTTTGGAAAGAATTTTCACAGAGAGAAAGACCTAAACAGCCACATGTATTTTTATAAGAAATTTAGGCCCAGGGCTAGTAGCGAGTTTCTTAAATTTTAGGACATTTTTTTACCAAAAGTTTCTTATCAGTCTCTTAAATTTTAAATGCTCTAAATGTAGAATTAACTCTTTGCTAAAAGCGCTACCAAAGCACCTAGTAATATCTCAAAACAAGTATTACCAGAGTTGGCACTCAAAAACATTTGTCAATACTGCACAGTGTCAAAGCATTTTTGAGTTACCTGGGGAAATTAAAGCTGCAAAAGTTTCTTAGCTTTTCTAATCCAGGTAGCACCGCTGCTTAATTTCTGAAAAATTAGCGTAGAGCTTCTTATAAGCGGTTTCTTATAAAAAATCTGTGTATCACTGAATTTTCATTTTTGATAAGGAGCCTACAACAACGAAAAGGTGACCCCCTGAAATTACCGGTGTGAAAATAGAAGATATTTATTGAATACTCTCAAAGCAGCAAGTAAAGAAATTTGCCAACTTTGATATAAAGAAAGGTATTTTGAGGCAATTCAGCATATTGTGGACTCTTCTGGAAACTATCTAAAGCCATTTGGATACAAGTTTGTACGGCCCACTGTAAATCAGTCCTTTGACTGGCGTGGCTACCGTGTCTAAAGAATATTAAATCAAATCAAATCAAGTTTTAGAAGCTGGAGAGTTTCCTTGGAGAAATTTTCTTTGCAGCTCCTCGTTGCAAAATATCTAATGGTCAAGGCATTTGGAAGTTCTGCGAAGTTCTAGAAAAAGAAACCCTTGGAGGAGAGCGAGCTAACACAAAATGAACTAGAAAATGCATCCATACAGGAAAGAGATAGTGAGAAAGTACAAGAAAAATAAATTTCACCTTGAATTACGACACTAAAACTTGAAGCTTTATAACCTTAAAGTTAATTGTATGGAACCAATTTAAGGAACTGTCTTGAATTACATAGAGGCCTAAAGCACAGGAACAAGAAAATAAAAAAGTCATAACCTTACAAGTTGGAAGAAAACAACCAGTGTAACACAACGTAATTTGCAGTCATGATCGAGTTCGACGAACTAGACAGAACGTTGCTGAAGCACTTCTTGAGGCTGTGTCTCTTACGTGGAGCGTCAGTTTTTGGCTACTATTTGATGTTCATGGATGCTTTTATGGCAGCTTTTGTACGTTACCCCGATTTACTCAAAAAATACAAAGCTGGAAACTTTGGAAACGTCACAAAAGCCAACAGCAAAACTCTTTATTGCGATTTTAGAATCAAATGGAAAACTAAAGATTTAGAGACACAAATGGCAACATATAAATTCAACCTTTTTCTGCTCATGGGGTTCATGGGTTTCATTGCTGTGTGTTTTTTCATGAAGCTTATTATTTTCATGCGGTTAATTCTTTGCCCACTTACCCCCATGGTTGATAAGAAAGGATTTCCTGTTATTAGCAAGTGGGTCAAGTTGAAAGATTTTGTATACCGTTTCTCAACGCTGGTTGGAGATTTACCTGGTATCGCTGTGGCAGTTTCCATATATGGTAATATCAGGGGCAAGACAGCGATTGCATGCTGGGAGTGCTTGATAACAAAAGGATGCATAAATCTAAAGACATTTAATAAACTAATTCATCCAAGTGAATTGGCGATTGATGTACTGTACCCAGCAGTGGTGTTTCTAACCTTCTATAAGATATATTATGCGTACTATGTTTGGAGTAACCCCACATTATGTGAGTGCTATTGTGAGTGTCTGCGATGCATTTCGGGGTGCTTTTTAGCAACAATGTTGACAATCATGATGATGACCCCCGGTTGGATGGTGCTTAATTACGGTTACTATAACAAACCTGGAGTAGTGAAAGACATTTTTTCATCATTAACTTCGATGATGATGCTCATAGGGGCTGTTATTTGGGCTGTTTTGCTCCTTCTGTCCATCTGTATTCCAGTCAAAAATGTCTTGCTTGCAGAGAAGAAAGAAAAGAAATAGGAATAAGGAATCGAAGAATAACTACGAGGATGGCAAAATGCTACAGGAAGGACGAGACGAAGACATATATGCTCATTGGGGCTGTTATTTGGGCTGTTTTGCTCCTTCTGTCCATCTGTATTCCAGTCAAAAATGTCTTGCTTGCAGAGAAGAAAGAAAAGAAATAGGAATAAGGAATCGAAGAATAACTACGAGGATGGCAAAATGCTACAGGAAGGACGAGACGAAGACATATATTCTCATTGGGGCTGTTATTTGGGCTGTTTTGCTCCTTCTGTCCATCTGTATTCCAGTCAAAAATGTCTTGCTTGCAGAGAAGAAAGAAAGAAATAGGAATAAGGAATCGAAGAATAACTACGAGGATGGCAAAATGTTGTTAAATGCTGAAAAGGAGAACGGACGAGAAGAAGACACATAGACAGAGAGAAAATGGCACCAGTTTTCTATCATTCTTCTAAGGAATATTCTTTCGTCCTGAGAAAGGTAGAGGATCGAAAACAACGAGAAATATCGAAATTTGAAAATTAAGAATTTAACAATTAAACATATCAAAGATCAAGTTGAAGTTTCATTGACACGAAGGATTCACAATCTTACGAATTGGTTCTGTAGTATTTGCAATATGATCTTTCAAACAGTGGATACATTTTTGACTCACCCGGTAGTACTAGTAGTAGATATTTTACGAGGATGCTTTCTGTGCAGGGCTGTGCAGTTATGTGGTGCAGTGTACAGGGTGACCCATAAAAATTGTGCCCCATTTGCATGACTGCTGCGGAGGAGCTGTACATTCTATTGTTCTGTTCTTGATACAGTTGCTTAGGATAGGCTTCAAATTAGAGTTTGAGACCTTGCTTTAGCCAATCAGACTAGTAGTTGCTGATTTATGGCACAAGAAAGTCGAAAAAGTGATTGCTTCAAAAACAGCACTTTCTTTGCTCTCCAAATTTGTCGAAATGACACAAATTTTGAAAGAAAGGGTCCCATTCCATTGTTCTAGTTGCATTTTTCCTACATCTAAAATGATTCAATGTTCTTGTGTTATCAATAACAAATAAAATTAACCTTTTTCAAACTGTAGACAAAATTCCAAGACAGCACTAGAACCCTTCCTTGCAGTATTTACTTGATTTTGGCATTTTTGGAGAACACAAAAAGTGCCGTTTTTGAAGCAATCACTTTTTGACTTTTGGGTGCCATAAATCAGTAACCACTTGTCAGATTTGCTACAAAGAGGTCTCAAACTCTAAGTTGAAGCCTATCCTATGCAACTGTATCAAGAACGGGACAATAGAACGTAAGGCTCCTACGCAGCAGCCCCACAAATAGGGCAAACAAATTTTGGGACACCCTGCAGAAACTTATTACTATTGAAAGTTGAAAATAAAATATGCTTTGATTGAATATTCGAATTTAAGAATTTATGTTAAGAATTTAATAAAATGAAATAAGAATTTACTAGCTGGAGGATTTGGGCGACTTTTGGTGAAGGAAAATTTCACTTCTATGTCACATGTCACATCAACATAATTGAACGCCTTTCCTTTCGATTTTCTATTCAAGCAATTGCTTTTCTGAATACATTCTACGCAAACAATTTTCAGACGCTAACATTTTTGGTCATTTCAAAGGCCCGAAATTTTTTTTTAATTTCCGAAAGGTTGTGTGGTCCGAAATATTTACTGCCGAAATTGTTTGCTGTATAGAAAAATCAAGCGAGGTATTTTATTGTTTACTGCAAAAACGTAAATTCTTGTCCACGAAAAACTTCGCATCATAGAGAAAGAAATGTGCAGACTTTTAGCTTTTAGCAAAACTTTTAGCAAGACTGTTAGCAAAACGATTAAATCTATTTCAGCAATCATTCTCAGCATCCTCAACAATAAAAATATGTTTGTTGCGTGTGGTATCATCAAAATTAAAGACAATATAATAAATAAATGACTAGAGTACCATAAATTAGCGTAGATGTAAAAAACACGACGGTTCGAGCAAATACTCGTTATCAAGTCCTATTAAGTCAGACTTTTTTTATTTTTTATATTCCATTAAAAATTTACAAGACATTTTACTCATTACAATACATACAAACTACGCTACAATACTACAGATACGATACCATGGGGAGCAAAATACTATGTCTACCCCTGGCCAATACATGAAATAGGTAAGAATAACATAAACTACGCTTAACTACTACTGCTACTACTACTACTACAACAAAAGGAAATTTACGAAAAGGGACATTTGCGAAGAAGTACTTGGTGGTTGAGTGACGTATACACTAGGTTTCAAGTGAACTCAATTAAACCGACCAGTTTTGTGGATGAACTGCAAAGTCAACTCAAGTATATTTCTATTGNTACCATGGGGAGCAAAATACTATGTCTACCCCTGGCCAATACATGAAATAGGTAAGAATAACATAAACTACGCTTAACTACTACTGCTACTACTACTACTACAACAAAAGGAAATTTACGAAAAGGGACATTTGCGAAGAAGTACTTGGTGGTTGAGTGACGTATACACTAGGTTTCAAGTGAACTCAATTAAACCGACCAGTTTTGTGGATGAACTGCAAAGTCAACTCAAGTATATTTCTATTGAGGTCATCAGAAAGGTCTTGATCACCATATAATAAAAGTTGCGTTAGAACATCATTTGAAAGTTAGACTTGATAACGAGTATATGCTCGAAATGTCGTGTTTTCTTACATCTACGCAAATTTATGGTACTTTAATCATTTATTTATCATATCATCCTCAACAATAATTATTCAAGGGAAAGAGCTTTTTGAAAGTGTAAAATAAAGCAGGATCTGTAAACTTAAAGGGAATCTAAGCACATAGAAGTCTTTGGTAAAAATAGCCATGCAAAGACAATTCCGATTTGTTGAAGAAAACGAACAGTAATGCAATTCGCCAACGAACATACTTTGGGATGGTCGCCGCAGAGCTATAAGGCGGGATCTATAAATAAGACAAAAACCCCTACGCACGCCATTGTTTCTTTGGCTTTCTTTCGTTGGTGCACGCGTCGCGATTATCAAATTCAATACGCTATTTATAGACCTACGAGATCTCATCTTTTATATCAGGTCATTCATTTTCAATCCCGTATTTTTCAAATATCATTTGTTCTTCAATTTGCCAATCCGTCGAATCATCATAATCAAATCATAATAACAATTTCATCATAAAACAAAACAAGCAAAGTAGACTGTAAATCGATCGTTTTTCACAGTTGTCCCAAATTTCTGCACAAACGTCTGAAATTCCGTTATAAAACGTAAAAAGTTTTTCCGAAAATATTTTGTCTGACATTATTCATCCAAAATTTGTTGCGTTTAATGTAAAATTCATCGAATAGCTTATTGATAATATCTTAGAGGTAATCGGAAAATTGCCTGATGCACGTATTTTTTTTTATATAAGAAACGAAGAATTTGAGCCAGTACTGAAAATTTCTTAAAATTATCAGATTTTGAGTACTCAGAGTTTCTTACGAGTTTCTTACTAGTTCTGTAGCAATCTTCATGTTTACTTCCTGTGCTCTCGTGAACATTTCAGAACGAAGCTTTTTGAAGCCTTTCCGATGTTTAGGCATTCCAGCTGACCTCTAGAAATCTTAGAAATACAGCAACTGACCTAAGGTTACCAAAGAAAAACTCCAAAAATGGACAGAAATCTTTTTCGTTTAGAGGTGCCAAGTCTTGGAATGGCCTCTCAGCTGAGTGTAAGCTGGCATCTTCCTTAAACGGATTTAAACAACGTATATAGGGGTAGCTTGCTGTAAATAATGTGTTTGCCATATGGATTTTCTTTTATTGTAATTATTTATTTTAGATTATAGGGTTTTTATTAATATATTAGAAATTGAATTGTATTAGGTTATTTTAGGTCATAATAGTATTTTAATTTTTGTAAATTTTGTAATGGAGGGCCCCTTGAAAATCAGTATTGCTGAAGGGCTACCCTCCTTAAATATTTGAAATCAAATCAAATCAAATCAAATCAAATCAAATCAAATCAATTACTCAATTAAGTGATATCCTACTGATTTCCTATATATTAGATAAGTAGTTTCTTAAGTTATATTTTTCCAGTACTGGAGCTTCTTAATATTTTAGCGATGTGAGAGTTGAGTTTCTTACAAGCGGTTTCTTATAAAATAAAATACGTGTAGAACTTTCTTTGTACCTTCTTTTGGTGTATGGGAAAGATCAACGACTGGTAAATAACATGACTCGAAAGTAACTATTCGAATGATGATTCGAACTCTTGATTCGAATCGAACGCAAACAGCGCGTACATGATTGTCTCGCCGTTCTATCTTCCGAACACTTTTGTTCGAGCACTTGCTTGCTTCCAACGAAATTTCACAACACGATCGCAAAAAAGATGGCTGGTGAAATCATGTGAAAGGTTTAGAAAACAAACCACAAATCTTTCACCAAGATGAGTTGGGTCAGTGAAGAATGGAAGACTGATCTTCCGAACAATGTTCTTGCGAAGATATCAGAGCTGGAAGATGACCGAGAGAAGCTCGCCAAGGAGAAGAAATGCTTGCACTTTCAAACTGAAAGTTTGCAAGCAACTCTGGATAACTTTCGTGCGGCTACGAAAAAGCAGAAACAAGAAGCTGAACGAACCTTGGCAAGCTTCATGACAGAACTTGATGAAACGAAAGTTGGCTTGGAAAAGGCGAAGTTGATGTTGAAAGAAAAAGATGTCACAATAGTCAAGCTAACAAATGAAGCCGCCTGCGTCAAGAAAGAAAGGGACACTGAAAAAGAACAGAGGTCAGAAAAAGAAAAGGAGATTGATAGATTATCAAAAGAGCTGACGGTATGTCAAGCTACCTTGTTGAAGTCACAGACTGACTTGCTCAACGCAAGGGAAGGTGTGAAGGATATAATTTCAAAAGAAGACAAATCGGAGCTGCTGAGGCTGAAAGAAGAAAATACGAAGTTGAAAGAAGAAAGGCAGTTGGAAAGGCAGGAGAGGGAGAGGATGGATACGAAATTTGACAACATTGATGTTGAAGATGAGCTCCTCAGCCAAATACAGGATTTGCAAAAATGTCTGACTGAAAGGGAGGAAGAAGTGCAAGGTAAGGATATGGTAAAATCAAGTTGAATTCATTTTCTCGTTGTCACAACATATTTAAAAGAAGCAAAAAGCGATTGATTTGATAATGGTGCCAAATGTAAAGCCATGTTAATGGATTCTTCATTTAAGTTTGCGTTTGTTTCTAAATATTTGAAAATTGATACTGGATGTTGAAAGCTAAAACTGTCTGATATATCTTGCCACCTATAAATCCCATCAGATCCCTACATTAAAAGTCAAACTTTTGGACGGTAGAATCTTTAAGAACACCAACAATTATGATAAAAACAATTAGGCCTAGCCTAGATGTTTCTTCAAAAAGATGGGATGGAATTTTTCCTTCAAAGTTCTCATCCTCACAAAATTACACCATAATAATTTCTTAACGAAACTCCTTCTAAAACACTTTGGATCAGAAAACTATGGAAAACGATCCCTACACTATCTATAAAAAGAAGGATAGAAAAGACAATTTTGAAGAACAGTACATACAATTTGCTTGAAATAGGAAACGTAGGCATAGAAAATAATTTTTTTGCACAATACTGTCCTAGAAAGAGTGGTGTAAAACTTTCATAAGAATGTTCAAATTTCATCAGAAAAACGTTTTGTTCTGAAATTCGTCGTTCTAAATTCTAAATTTCTTAGTCTCAAATTATGGGCTCTTGTGCAACCCTAACTTACCCCAACGTACAATAACTAACCCTGACATATTCTAATTAACCTCGTCTTAAAACTTAGTAGAATATTCATAGATGGAGTACCACTGATAATCTGGTGGGGGGAGGGGGGGGGAGGGTGTTCGATATCAAAGGACCTTACTTATCTTTATACTGAACTCACTGTCTCGATTTTCCTTTCTCTAGAAATTTCTTGCGAAAAGGAAAGAGAACTGCTAAAATATTTGGAAAAAACTCCAAGGCCTGCTTTTTTAGCTCAAAGCTCCAAAATTAGCTTCTAAAACGATGCACATCAGATCAGGTTTCCATCACTTTCTAGTGCTTCAAACCAGATTCGATGTAAAATTCTTTCAAAGTAAAGTACCACTGTAATTGTGTTACATTGAAAAGAGAATGAACCTACTTGGTAAGAACCGTAGACCAGACTGATCCTCATTTTTTTTAGTCAAACAATTTTTAAAATTTTTGATGAAGATCTTTGAAATATAATCTTATGGCACCGTTCCAAAATTCCCCTGAATTTCTCTAGATGTTTGTCCCTCTTTTTGGCCACATCTGTAAATGATTCTTTTTGCATTTCATTCTCATGGGAGTTTCTTCATTGCTCCTAACTTTTTGAAAACTGGCGTCTTCTGAAATGGTGCCTGTCTCTTTTCGATCTGTTCTCACTTTCAGTCGCTACGTATTCTAGTGTTTTCAACCAGCTTTGCTTTGCTAGTTTGAATTGACCTCGTATCAAATTGAACTATAAATTTGGAATTTCTATTTTCACATTTCCAATATCTGACTTAGATATTGAAAGCTTTAGCTTGCACACTCTCTGAGTTATGTTCTCTGAGTTATGAGCCTCCGAAGATATGTCAATAAAACACCGGGTGTCCCAAAATGATGTACAGTATCGGAGTTTGCCGAACCGTACAATCATGAACTGCTTACCGATTTAAATGAATCACCTATCATTTTGAAGCAAAAAGGCTAAATTAGATGTAGAAATTTATTTCATCAAAATCGATCATATCAATCTAGAATTCTGGACAAATTTATTTGCAAGCTACTTTTTGAAAAGTTATTTCTCTTTGTGAAGTATGTTCAAAAATAACTTCCAAGCAAAATAACCCGTAACTCTAGAATGGTATGACCGATTTTAGTACAATAAATTTCTTCATCTAAGTTAGGCTTTCTGCTACAAAATGATTGGTACTTCATTCAAATTGGTGCATACTTCATGATAGTACATTTTGGCAAATGCCGATACATCATTTGGGACAGCCGATATTTGAAAAGTTTATAAGAGCACACAAGAAATGTCAAGCAAGGAATATTGCCGACATTTGTCTGTTCAGATGTGACGTTGCGATACCTCTTGCATTTAAAAATTTCTCAGTTTCTTACATAAGAAAAAACTGCTGCAATTTTGAAAGCATTGAGACCTATGTTTCGATTAATGATAACATTTAGGCCGAATTTCTAGGCATTCCACGAATCTTACCATTCCGACGATCACAAAATTCAGCACTCAAACCATGGCAAAGAGTAAGGTCTCAAATTTCTAGTTAGACGTTGAAAAATGGGAATGTAAATTTTTCTCCATTTTCAATGTTCCAGGAGTTTTTGACCAAACCGAAATTCGTTTATCATAATAATGCTGAAAATTGTTTTTAAGTCCTAAATCAAAGACTAATTAGTTTTAGCGAAGTTAATAGCCCGAGACATGGCTTTAAAGTTCTGTGCAATAGACGTTTTAGCTATTCTTCAAAAGAGCCTTGATCGAGCGATACTTTTATCCAATTGTATTCGAAAGGTTCGATTGAGTGGCGTTAGAACTACTATCATTATTGTGCACATTATGAAATTCGTCAGATTTCTCAAAAGTGTATAAAAATATCGCTCGATCCAGACTCCTGTTTAGAATAGCTAAAAGGTCTATGTGACTTTTGATTTGTGCATCGTCACAATCTTACTTTCTGCCATAATGAGCCATCTTAGAAAAGTTTTTTTTAGACAAAGAGCATAAAATTCTCTGTAACTTCTTGTATTATGCTTCAAACCAGGTAATTCACAAAATTTTGGCTTAAGCAGATCTATCTTTTTGTCTAAATAACTTCTTTAACACTTTAACATGGTTGATTATGGCAGAAAGTAATATTGTGCTAATGCACGAATCGGAAGTCTAATTAAGCTCTTGAGAAAGATCCCATGGGGGGGGGGGGGGGGACCCCCAGCCACAAACACAAACAGAGGGGGGGGG
>REGM01000039.1:350801-365712 GCA_004194415.1 Aurelia aurita
GGGGGGGGGGGGGGGGACACTCAGCACATACACATACGAGGGAGAGGATCAGTCTCAGAAATTTTCAGACAACCCAAAGATATCAGTTCCTTTTTGTAAAATATCCCCCAAACAATGCAAAACTGAAATCTGGATTGTCTTTAACGAACCCAAAAATATCAGTATAACTATACTTGATTCCAAAAATATCATGGCTATAATTTCAGTTTATTTGGACCCAAAAATATCACTTTCGGAAATATTCTGATCCAAAAATATCGGACCTCCCCGTATGTGCATGCACTGAGTGTCCTCAGTCTATCAATTCAAAGTCTTACAATGGCAAGAGCATTTGTTACTATTACCGAAAATTACTGGCCTTTTGATATAACTTACAAACAGAAATTTTAAAGATTAGTGGAACATTTGATCTTAGTTGTATCTTTAAACGCCGAAACGTTTTCTGACAGATGTGGTATAATGGTACCCTCCTTTTGTCGTAGAGCTGCGAGATAAGCTTGGAGATCTTGGTTATGAAGTCAAACTGAAAGATTCGAAAAGTGAAAAGATAGCATGCCGTTCATCACTCTCTGCTTCTAAAATGTCTTCGTTTGATATTGCTGGCAGTGACAGAGAAGCAGAAGAATTTGTCAGGGATATTTCAACGATGAAAGACCAAATCTTCGAGCTGGAACAAGAGAACAACAACCTACGCGCAGAAGTGAGTGACCATCGAACACGCGTGGAAACGGAGCAACATGTTTCAGAATATGAGGCAGACTCCATCCGTGAAAGCCTGACAGAACTCAGCGGACAGCTTGAAATATCCGAGAAAGCACGCGAAGGTATCGCGAGACAGCTGAGGGATGAACGCGAGACTTTCATGGCTTCTGAGAATGGAATGAGACAAGAGATTGCTTGCCTGAGGGAGGAAATGGAGCGGTGCAAAACACATTGGCAAGAGGAAAGAGAAAGTTTCATGGAACAAGAACGGCACATGAGGGATACTATTCTGCAGCTTAAGCTCGGGCTGAACGCAGAAGATCCAGCTCGAATCAAGCGCCTCGTAGCGGAGAAGAAAGATCTAAATGAGACAGTCGCTGTTCTTGGCAACAAGATAGACGACCTCGAACGCATGAAAGCAAATCTTGAGAAGGAGAATGCTGACCTGACTGCCAATATTCGCAAAGAGAAGGATCATTGCTCGGATGTGGAGGAGACGATGAAAGATGATATCGATTCTATAAGGTCATGCCTGCAAGATAAGATCAGCCAGTTGGAAAGCGCCAACAGAGAGTTGCAGAGTAAGTACAACGTCGCGTCAGTTTTGAACAAGAGTTCTGGCGAGCTTCAACGACAAGTAGCAGACCTTTACACTGAGCTAGATGCAGTGAATAAGATCCTAGCGAACGAACGCGACAAGAGGAAGAAAGTCGAAGCAGAGAACTTCGAGTTGAAGAAGAGAGAACGGGCATTTGAGAATGCTTTCGCAGTCAATACTGATGGTGATGAAAAGGGCCAAATTACAAGCAGTGCAAAGAGAAGAGGTGAACGCTGGGCTGCTGATGCAATTGAGCTGAGAAAGAAAGTCGATGAGTTGGAGAAGAAGAACCGAGAATTGACAAACACGCTAGATAGGAGATCATGTTCTGTGGAAGCATTGAGACAAGGATATGAGTCTAAATCGAGGGTAGGTGATCTTGATTCATCCATAAACCTTCACATTTATTGGGTGTGCCAAAAAAGTTCACCAGCTTGAACATTCCTAAAAATACAAGATGGATATACGGATGAATCAACTTCTGCCGACTACATGAAGGCTAAATGAATTTGCCATGTTTTCCTGTAGGCAGATAGATTAAAATTTAGAAAACTCGTTGTTTTCTTAAAGCGTGCATCAAAACAATCTCATAGAAAAATACAGAAAGATATTTCATCCTCTTCATGAGATGCCTGAAAGCGCAAATCAAGTTCGTGGACTATAACCCCTATAACTAAAGGAAAGTAGCTATGTGCTTCTACACGAGGAGCATTCTTTGTGATTTTATCGAAGTTATTGTGCTTCATTTTCTCTATTTTGAAATCATCACTATTTCTACGAAATCAAGTTCTTTTACTATCACCCAAAGGTCTGTTCACGCAATTCCATTTTCTAGTGATTTTATATAACATGGTTTTTCAAACTGGTCAAATTTTTCTGACGTACTTGAATGCAGGTGTTTTGGATGAGTAATTTTGTGTTATCACAAATCTCACCAGACGTCTAATACGAGAAAGACTTTAAATATGATAATTCAAGTGAAATGTTCTATAATACAGTGCATCACCCGAAGGCTTCCTTTGATTATTAAAACATCAGGATAAAACTGTTTGTCTCCAAGTCAGACAGTTTCTTGACATGGCAAAAGAGCTCGAAGACGTTTGTCACAAACTGAGTGAGTAAAAAGAACAATCCCCATTCGAAAGGCTTTCACTCCCGGATTGAAACACTCCCGGGATATCAAGACAAATATATTGGCAAATATATTATTCAATAGTGGACATTTTGAAATAAATTTTAAAGTTTACCTGACTGAAATTGGCCATTCCGTTCTGAAATTATGAGAGATTTTCTCGAGAAAATTATCTCAATAAACCTGCAAACACAGGCCTAAAATCACGATAAAATTGTCCTGCCTTACAGCAATGACTTGAATACGTTTAGCATGTGTTACCCTCTTGGGAGGACGAAATCACCCGGAATAATTTTGTTATGCTTCTAGGGATGGCACTTTCATCCTCCCAAAGCGTAAGCGATAAAACGTGCTGAAGCATGCACAAGTCATTGCTGTAAGGCAGAAATATTAGAGAAATTTGATCGTGATTTTATGCTGCAAATGAAGTTTTCTTGAAGGGGCCTTCTCGAGAAAACCCCTCATAATTTCAGAACGGGCTGGCCGATTTCAGTAAGTAAGGTTCAAAATCTATTTGAACATGTCCACTGTCAAATAATATATTTGCCAGTATTATTGCCTTGATATCCAGGGAGCAGTCACGTTCCAAAAAGGACTGTTTCTTTTTACTCACGCGGGATATAAAGCAAATAAACTTTATTCTCTCGTAGGATCAACTCAGAAAGGGCCCAAGGAACAATGCCACACCAGACAGGCCAGGTTCCAGTCATGACATCCCAAGATTAAACACCCCACTTAGCAGGAGATTTGAAACAGTTTCATCGCTGCCAAATACACCACAACAATTCGAAGTTGCACTGCATTCCAAAGAACAGAAGATTACACAATTGAACGAGAAAGTACATTCAATTAAACAAGATAGAGAAGACCAGGGAAAGAAATATGAGGCGAAAGTCAAAACACTTGAAGATGAAATCACTTTGCTTAGGCAGCATATTGAAGGTATTTCATCTACTAGTAAGCCACACAAAACTCGCAGCGCGAAGGGACTGCAGACGACCATCGTACAGGACAGTCAGCGCGAGGCCAGCACAGCTACCGATTCTGGCCTTGCAACGCAGAACATTGCGCCTACAAGTAGCAGTAGATCGGATTCGATTGGCGAGTTGAAAATCCTAGTGACGGAATTCGAGAAAGAATCTTCAGAGCTGCAAGAAATAATAGACGAATCGAAAGATGCCATTATTGAATTGAAGAAAGCACTGCAGGGAAATGATGGCCTATTTTTAGTTGACTCTGCGAATGTGCAAGAAATCAAGAAACTTGCAAGTCTATCGTTGAGTGACTTTGATGAGACGGATAACAAGGCTAGTTTAAAGCGGTCATTCATCGACGTTCCATCTGAAAAGCAGTCGTACGTGTTGTCAAGGCTTTCTTTGACTGACGTCGACGTGGACGGAGTTCTGAGCAAGTTGAGAATCGCTGTCAGTCAGCTCGAATCAAGATTGCAGAAAGTGCAAAACGAAAAGGAAATGGCGCGAACAAAGCTTGAAACAATAAGGAAGAACCCACGACCACACCTAGCATCAAGCAGCGCAGGGGAGCTCCGTAGTGGAACACCAAGCAGCAAAAGCTCCTTCTCAGAAATTGCGATGAATGCCAGTCGATCCGCAGTTATGGACATTGCAAGGGCTCGGGATGCCACGATAATCGATGGGACCATTGACGATATTGCACACGAGGAGAACATTAGGCCAAGGGAGGATAAAAACTTCCAGCATGGGTTAAGGTGCAAGTTACTATGGCAGCAGTTATGCGATGCTAGAGCCTCGCTTTCAGGATATGAAAGAGAGGTTAGCAGGCAGAAGGTTCTGTATGAAAAGCATTTAGCTGAATGTCAGGAGGCAGAAAAGCAAGCTGCAAGCGAAGCAAATTGTAAACTAAACGAAGAGAAAGTTGACAAGAAGGAATCACAGAAACAGGAGCAATATATAGCGGATTTACAGTCTGAATTAAGAGACGAAAGAGACAATTCGCAGCGTTTGCAAGAAGAGGTGGACAAGTGTCGATACGAGCTAGAAGCGTCGCAGGACAGCAACTCAAAACTTGGAGAGAAACTCGAGGAGACAAGATCATTGCTTTACAAGCATCACAAAAGCAATGAAAAGAAACTCGATAATATAACGAGTTTTGTTCAAGAGGGTTTGATGGAACAGCTAAAGGGACTGTTGGAATCGAGCAGCAGGAGAGTGGAGTATGCTAGAAATTCACCATCAGAGCTGAAACCTCTCGGACACTCGGGAAGCAGCAGCAAGCCGGGCTCTAATAACACATCATTCTATTCCCCTGACGCGAATATGCAGGCAGAGATATCAGCAAAGAAATCACGCTCTCGTCGAGGAAAAGCCATGGAGTCGCAGATGTACAGGACTGCATCACACGGGTATCATACCATAGATGAGTTAGAGAACCTGAAGGGAAGACTAAACAACGTGCAAGAACACGTTAAAAGCCTTGTTGCATCGGTAGACCAGGCACAAAGGGAGAAAGGCAAGCTTCAAGATGAGTGTGTTCGTCTGATGCATCGGCTAGAGCAGAAAGAAGAAGAGATGAAGAAAGTGCATTCGAATCTTCAAATAGAGCAACGCAAAACAAGAGACAACGAAATCGATTATAAAGCAGAAATGGAAGCACTTCAGGCCGAGCAACTCGAAGTGTTTAAAGAGTTTAGAGAAATCTGCGAAACTGTCAAGAGAAAGGATGTTGAGCTGCTAAACAAGACGAAACAACTCAAATTACTTACTGCTGAATGGAAGGAGAAAGAACAAGGCCTAAATGCTCAAATTGAGGAACTGAAGAGAGAGAACAAGATGGTGTGGACGGAGAATAATGAACTCCGTGTCGAGGTTGAAAGATCGAAGAATGTCTCTGAAGGAATCGCTAGAAAGATGGCGAGCTCCGAAGAACAGTTAGGCCAATTATATCAAAGATTGACGCATGTTGATAGTATGTTTTTCGAATGCAGGCAAAAGGCCATGTACAAATAAGATGGATAATTTTGAACACATGAAACATTGTAATTTAACTACATTGTAACATTGTAAGACTGATGTAATACTGTTCGATGTGAACGAAATTTTGGATAGTTTATACGTGAACGTTGAAAGCACGTTGAAATGATTTGGAAAGTCTTTCCTCTGCCAGTCGGAATGAATATTTGATGAATGGGGAAGTACCAGAAACCAAATATCCTTGGGGACCATACATTTATGACGTTCCCATGAAGGGGGAAGAGGACAGCCATCTACTGCATATTGTCTTTTTTGCGGATAGAGGGGGGGGGGAAGGGCCTGAAAATCGGCAATTTCTTGCGGGCGTCATAAATGTATGGCCCCTTAGTAATTTTCAGAAAAGAGTCACTTGTAGCAGATAGGTCAAAATCAACAGACGACTCCCCCAAAGATGGCTTCAAGGGACTTTTTACCATGATCCTTTGCGTTCCATGTTATACCAACCAATCAAATCAATTGAAATTCTTTCAGATGCAAAGGATCATGGTAATAAATTTCCTGACACTATCTTTAGCGCAATCCTCTATTGGCGTTTGCCGAAATCTACCATAATTCATTCAATTCATTATCGATAAATTTCTATGAAAAATAGATTGTTATGTAGTGGAAAGATTTGCCCCTCCTAAGAAAGGGTAACTTAGACATGAAAATCTGTTTTACAAAATTGGTCAGGCTGTCCTTAAGTCATTCTAAAGCCTGGTCCACACTAGGGTCGTTGCAGTCGCTGGAGTCACTGGGGTCGTTGGTAACGAACGATTCAAAAGATCCAAAAGACTGAATGTGAACGGCGACTCAACGACCCTGACGACCCCAACGACTGAGTCGCTGGGATAGAGTCAGTTTCTATCCCAGCGACTCAGTCGTTGGGGTCGTAAGGGTCGTCGAGTCACCGTTCACATTCAATCTTTTGGGCCTTTTGAATCGTTCCTTACCAACGACTCTAACGACCTCAGCGACTGCAACGACCTAGTGTGAACTAGGCTTGACTATCATTTCAAAGATGAAAACCAGACGAAATTTTGGTACAAATTCCTGGTCTTGTTTCAAGCATGTGTCCTATAATTTTAGAATGGCAAGACTAGCTTTGAGAAAAAAACTTATCTGATTTATCCTTTCCACTATAAAACAACCATTGGCTGATTGAAATTCATAGAGCATTCATTATTTTACATATCGCCAAACGCTAAACTTTGACTTTCCGGATAAAGGCTTGATCACATGGGACGACTAAAATTTTGCTAAAATATGAACATTGTTGAAATTTTGGCTTATTGGAATTTTTGAAAGCTACCTTAGAATTTGATGAGATCAAGAGTTCAGATTTATAATAAAGAACCAAACAAATCCTGAAGGCTGATAAAAAACCGTCCAACTATCTAAACTGTGATCGGCTACAATCCAGGGGCAAAATAATTTCTTCAGAAGATCATAAGAGATTTTTAAACAAGGATTTCTTCAGAGTTTTCATGGATTTTTTTCTAATCCAAATCTAAAAGCATTTCGCAGAAAGCATACAAGACTTTTTGAAAATCTTTCTTGTGCCATTTTGTTGATGCTAGATTTTTTCGAATTTGAAACAATGAAGATTGGAAAATTGCGTTTTGTAACGGAACAACATAACAAATATTTTCGTTAGTCACTGGTCAAAGCAAATCTCCGGAAAGATTTGAAGGAGAAGAAACGAGAATAAAACGACAGAGCCCACTAAAGTCTTCGTATGTTTGGCCATTGGGAAAAGCGCCATGGAAACAAAATTTTTGTTAAGAGTAAATCTATTCTTTGTCGACAAAAACAATTTTTACTCTTTATGCAGTTTCCTAAGTCCAAAAGAGGCTTAAATGNCAGAGGCTTAATGATATGTTCTATTTAGACTTGGATAAATATAAATGGTCCCAAATTGAATATAATTCCGCAGCTCCAGAAGGGAGATCATGGAACATATTACAAAGTTTATCGGAAAGAAAGTTATTTCTTTTTGGAGGGATTGATACAGATGGGAATTCATTGTCAGACATATGGCTATTTGACACTGAGACATGCGTTTGGAATGAAATTGAACATGTAAAAGACAAACTTGGACAAGAATCATCAAGAATTTGGCATACTGGCACTGGGACGACAAACGGCGGACAAGTGCTCATATTTGGTGGTTGTACAAATTCTGTCTTCTTGGAAGAACCAAATCATCATTGCAATTCTGTTGTGATATATTGCATAGACCCTCCATCACTTGAACAATTGTGCATCAAAAAAATTCTAGAATTTCTACCATTGCTGAGAGACAGAAATTTAAAATTGCCAAGGCATATTCAAGAACGTATTTACCCTCATATGCATGCAATGGGACTATCAGTACACTCTAGTGAAAAAGTGCATGGATTTTGTGCAATTTTGTGAGAGAGCAAACTAAGGTTGATGGTTTATAATTATGTTGAATAACATTCATATGCAAAAAACTTCATTTGATTATCATGAATTAAACTACAAATTGCATAATTTTAGATTTGCAACTATGGCGTAAAAATCTTTTAGAATCTGACCTAATAATATGACCCTAGACACCCACATCTAAGCGCCCCTGTGAAGGGTTAGATGTTCCCTGTGGTCCTGGTGATTGAGAAAAAAAAAATGGTGAAATTTTCATCGGGTTGGTCCAATTTTATACAGAGGAAAGTAGAATTTTTGGTGGGAAACTGTATCTGCATGAAAATAATTTCTCCACTGGGTTTGCAAAATTTTTCACATGTGAGTCATTTTGTGATAAGAGATTCACGTAAATAAAAATTGATATACATGTAAAATGCCTTTCAAGTAACGAATTTCCACACCTAACACTGCACTGGTTACTTCTGACAGAGTTCGCTTTCTACTCCGATAAATTTTCCTTGAACAAGAAGTTTGAAAATTCTGGACTTTGCATTTTCCATGTTTGACAACTTACTAATTGAGGAATTTTCTAGTCTGGGGAAATTCAAGATGAAGAAAACTAACCAGAGATAATGTGGAACCATCCAAAGCCAATTATCATCAAACGACATCCACCTGCAGTGCATAACGTTTACGAAGCACAGTCTTTGCAAAATGCCCACTTTCCAAAAAAATGCAAGCAAAGTCCTAAAACATGTTAAAAGCTAAGCTCAAAGTATTGATGGAAATACAACACTTATTGGCAGAGACAGTGGACAGAAAATGAACCTTTTTCATCAGAAAGTTATTTACAATAAGAATTCTAAATAACCCAACTTTCATCAAATCCAAATGTTAAGTTAAGTTATGATGAGTGACTACACATTTTCTGTTTTTTAAGCTACCAGAATCTACAGTATGCTTATGTCCCGTTAAATTCCTACCCTAACCATCCCCCTGGCAGCCTGGGGGTCGACAAAAATTGATTGCGCAAATGCCTGGGGGCGGGGGAAATTTTTTTGGCGAATGCCCGGGGGCTGGGCACTGAGAACATGCCATATTCCCAGTAACTGTATAATGTAAAAGCTCCTGGTGTTGTCAAATGCCCGGGGGCCGGGAATATTTTTTGTGCAAATACCCAGGGGTGTCCCGGGAGGGGGATGGTCAGGGTGGGAATTGAACGAGACATTACAAGGATATGCTAAATACAAGGTCTGTCACTACAGAGAGTACTCCATTCCACCAGGTAATCATCAATATGTACCACTAATAGAAGCACAATAAATTATTACAGGGAAGGTGACGGCGAGGGGGATCTTCCCATAATAATTTGCATTTTATTGTAGAAACTCTATAGAATAATGAATTCTGGGGTATCCAATGCCCTAAAGTCTGCTACTGTAGTTGGTTTATAAAAATTCAAAATCATGCCTTGTAGCCAATGAGAAACTAATAAATCTCGTTTTCCCCAAACCTCCCCTGAAGAATAAAATTCAGATATCCCGTTAAATTTGTCTCAGTTTTCAAGGAAGAGGGGCAGCCAGAATAGGGTGTGGTTAGCCAATAGACAATAACGCTAAAGATGGCAGCTCCAAAGACTCTATTTTATTTTGCTGCAAAGCATGCTGGTAAAAAGCTCCCTGACAACCACCCAACAACCCAACAATATAAAATTCGGTCTGCGGTTTTGACTAGCTAGCTTGAATTCAAACCGACCTTGAATTCGAATGCAACATGGTTCGATAGGAAACCTTTCCAAAGTAGAAAAAGTAAAATTTTGATTCGAATTGAAGTTTTACTTAAAGATTTGCGTTCGCATTACAAAATTTTCCTATTCGCTTACATTGATTACTTGTTCCGAACTTTAGAACAGCTAGCTAGTCGAAACGGCAGACCAAACTTTTTATGTCGTTAGGTGGTCGTCAGGGAGCTTTTTACCAGCATGCTTTGTGTTTCTGCCATCTTTAGCTTTATTGTCTATTGCGGGAAGACTATTATGTTACAAGTAGGCATTTAAACTCTTTCATTTTTCTGAATTCCAAAAGATGAGACATTGCACACCAATGGGTTTATCAAATTTTGTTACTATTTGGTAGTATTCTAATTCTTTGGGCCTTCCCTAATGCAACTTGCAAACAATAAATTTGATGACGTCCTTTGACAGTGCAAGTCTCTATTGCTAACCCCATATAGAATATGTCTTCCTTTCTTTATTGTCTCTTTCATCCATCAACAATGTCCTGCAATCAAATGTTTTATCTTTGTTTATGTTGTTTATATTTTAAACACATTACATTATTAGTTTATCAATTAATTTGTACCAGGTGTCCCAAAAAAGTACTCGGGTTTAAAAAATCACCAAAACTCGATTATCAAACCTATCATAAAATAGTCTTTTTGATCTCTTTTGTCAATGATGCAAGTGTATTTTAAAATGATAAAATGTTTGTTTTAACCCCTTAGCAGGTATAAAATGACAGGTTGAACAATCATATTCTGAGCTATACTCTTTAAGCAACATCGTAAATCTTGCCAAAAAGCCATTATTTTGAGATTTTTCATTATCCTTTGCCTACAATGATCCTTTGTGTTTCATTCTGACATTTATGACCGAACTAGAAGCTTAATATACAAAAAGAAATTTATCTGGTGATCATCAGTACTTTCTGCAGTATGCTTTAAAACCAGGCAGCCCTAAAGAGAGCTAATTTTGCTAATTTTAAAACCAATAACAAAGTCAGCTATAACTGGGAAAATAATTTGGTCTTTGATCTACTTGCCAAGAAAAAATGTAAAGATCGGTCATGCAATCAAATTTTGGTGATTTTTCAAACGGGAGTACTTTTTTGGGACACCTGGTATTTTACCAGATGTACCTGGGTCAGGGTGTCGCAAAAAACTTGTGCCTCAGTTGTGCAGCTGTTGTAGACGAGTATGGTTTCTGTTGTCTTGGTTTTGAAACTGAAGTTATTCATTCACTTTTTAAATTTGATTGCCAACAGTAGCCATTTGAAGTAATTTGAGAGAAAAACTTGGCCATTTCTTATTGAGAAATTGGTACAAAAAAGCCAAACCAAGTGAAAGTCTTCCATAAAGACAACATCGAATGAAATTCTGTCTCACATGAGATGTCAGGTGATATTTGCGATAACGCAAAATTACTCATCCAAAACTGTTTGTTTTATTCGCGAATTTTTGCCTGACACGTAATGTGAGACTGACTTTAGATCAGCTTGGAGCTCTTTTTTTTTTCTTTCTTTCTATATTGCTACCTAGCATCCGAAGGTAGTTTTAGGACACCGAGAAGCTAAGCTTATCGAAGCAATGTCCTGGTCCTTCCTCTCGATGTGACCACACCTCGCGATTCCTTTAGCCTGGAATTACAGAGAGTTGGCGACTCTCCTCACTTTACGTAGCAGGTTCGACAGGGCGGGGACTCGAACCATCAACCCTCAGGTTGGTAGTCAAGCGCGCTACCATTGAGCCATCCCCGCTTGGAGCTCTAACACAATACCGAAACGTTGTCATCTTGGCTTAGATTTCCTTGTACACCCTTTTGGTCTACTTTGTTTCACTAAAAGTGTTCGGTACGTTCAATAAAATACTCCACTTTTGGGGTTAATTTTCTTCCATTTATGTCCATAACAATGTGGAGTGGCAACTTTTGAGCTAATGAAAACGTACAGAAAGGGATAAAAGTCTAAGGAAAGACGCGGTAGAAAATAAAAACAGACACAGTTTTGAAGAAGGGGAGCAATAATTGATACCAAAAGAAAATTGGTCAACATCACTGCGATAATTATTGATAAATTTCTTGGCTTATTTATTCATGCTTTTGTTGTTATTTATCAGGCGAATGCAAATGTATTTTCTTGTTAAATAATTAATTTATTCCCGTTAAACAATTTTAGCAAATGTAATTCTACTTGATAAGAACAGTATTGTATAAATTTCGCTTTACAAATCTCGTAGATTTGTGGATTCTTGATGGGATTGTGACCCTTATGTGATCGAGAGATTTTTTAAATTTTCAGGGAATTACTGCACTTGTTTACTCTTTAACGATTTTCAGGACTTTTCACAGGATTTTCGACTATGGGATTTTCACATATTTTTGGAAAAGTTAAGAACATTCTTGAGAGATTCACTCGTGGCGTATGACTTCATTTTAAAGCTAAAAAGTGGAATATCATGATCCTGATAGTTAAGTATGTCGAATTAAGCGAACGAGAAGTGACATGCTCGTAGACACTACAGCTCTTAGCAAGTTGTTTGGACTACCATAGCATCTGATATTGTCTCATCTTTGAACCACTGATTTTGTAAAGAACAAAAATATTCAATGGAACCTTGAAATGCAGCAACTAAGCGCAGATCAAATGTATCTACTCAATACAGCAAGAACGGGCATCAAGAACAACTTAAGGCCACTGGCTAGACGTTTGGTTTCAGGTGAAAAGAATATTTTGCAACAAACAGTCACCAGTATGAAGCATGTGGTATAAAGTAGGTCTTAAAAATTTGACCACGTTGCCATTCTCTGATTAGATTTCCCGCCGTAGTTATCGCTATTGGACTATTGGACTGAATCAATGGATGATCCAACTAGGACTTGTTTGCGAAGTTAGCTGCGTTGCATCTATAGTCACACATCGTAATTTCAGCGTTCAACATCAAAATTAATAGCGATTTGAAGACGATGTAGTCAGTCCAATAACTGACATAAAACTCTTTCAGGGTAGGATAGGCTTGAAAAGCGAAGATGTACCGCAACACATGTCAAAAGAATTCAACCATCGACAGATTCCCACACCTCTTTACAAAATAACGTGGCTATGGCCTTGCAATATCTCCTTCCAATCATGCAAGAAGTTTTTCAATTTCTAATTTTTCAGATCTTAAAATTTTAAAACATACCTGAAAACGTGTGGTCATCGTTTCATTTTCTGCTTGTATTTTTCCAAATTTTGCTAACAGAAATATACGGAAGAATTATTACAAAATTAAGACATAACCTTTGATTTTAACTTGATTTAAGTTGAAAAGTGATAAAAAAAAAGTAAGAATAATCGGCAGGTATCATAAACTTTTCAGGAAAATGTCTTGGTCGGGGGCAATACTTTGAAAAATTGAAAAAATTTAAGTGTATTGTTTTGGCCTGGTTTCTGGGGTATGCATGTGAACTTGTTGTCCTCGCGTGGATATGCCTACATTTGTATTTTAAAGACAAAAATGCAACTTTCACGAAACGATATGACACCGAAATCCTTGCCCCATATCTTTTGAGATGAAGTTAGCAAATGTCGTGACCGAGTGCATGTTTTTAAACAAGAAACTCGTGTATAAGAAACTAGAATCAAGGAAGGCAGAAAAGTTAGGAAACTTTTAAGAAATCAAACCTTTCTTCGTGAAATGTTTGTGTTGAGCATACAAGAACTTTTTAGTTGTCAAATATTGTTTAACATGCCAAGAAACGTAAATCTATAGCAGTCGTGGAAAATACATCATAATTCTTACCCCAAAAATAAGAAAAGAATTGGTTAGCTTTCAGCTCTAAAAATGGGACATCTTCATTCAAAATTATGAAACTTTTAGTGTCTATGGCCTGATCCAAGCTTGTTATATTAATAAAAAAGATGTGTATTCTTGCTTCTAACACAGAACAAAGAATACTTTCAAAAACCACACTCACCTTATGCAGATCTGACATTTGTTGATGTTTCGTTAAGATTTCTTTGTTTGGAAATTGCCTTTTACACAATAGGCATGTCAAGTTACCCCAATCAATTAGCTTTTCATTTTGATCATCATCAGAATCATCACCATATTCCGCAACGAGGCTTGATGCTGAAAACGAAGCAATTCAAAGTGAATGACCTGATCCAAAAGATATGATCTCATAGGTCTATAAATAGCCTATTGCATTCGATAATCTCAATGCGTACACCAACAAAACTACGCCAAAAGAAACAATGACGTGTTTAAGTTTCTTTNTGGGCTGATCCAAGTTTAATGCACAGAGTTTCATGATCACACCTTTTTAACACTGCCGATTGCCTTTAACGGGTGATACAAAGAAAATAATGAGGAGAAACATGGCAAAACCATGCCAAGAACAACCTTAAAATTCAGTCATGAGGAATGAATGATAACAAATTTGCAAACAAACTGCATGTTGACATACCAAGAACTTCAGTTGAGATAAAACACACAACATCTGGGGCGAACAATGCGTTAACATTAATCAAAGCCCTTCAGTTGGGCAAATAGGACCAAATTAAGAATCAAATAGGCGAGAATTTAGTTATCTACATCATTTTGGCCAGCATTACTAAATTACACAGAAACTGGGTAACGATTTGTTAAAGTTTCATTTTTCATAAATCAGTTGGGCCACCATTATTAAATTACACACCAACTGGGCAAACAATTTGCTATGATTTTCTCAGGTACTTCAATAGGGCCACCATTAAATTATGCACCAACTGTGCAAACAGTTTAATAATATGTTGAGGGCGACGTGTGGCAATAGTTTCAGCAAAGAAATATAACAATTCTGTGTTAAAAAAAACTAAATGCCAAGATTGAAATACACTAAACATATCAGGCATAAGCCTTCGTCAGCATTTCAGTTGGGCCACGATTACTAAATTACACACCAACTGGGCAAAAATTTTGTCACAATTTACTTTACGCACTTCAGTTGGGTCACCATTATTAAATTACACACCAATTGGGCAAGCCATTTGTTATAATTTACCTACGCACTTCAGTTGGGCCACCATTATTAAATTACACACCAACTGGGCAAACAATTTGTCACACTTTAATCTACGCACTTCAGTTGGGCCACCATTACTAAATTACACACCAACTGGGCAAACAGTTTGTTACAAATTACTTTACGCACTTCAGTTGGGCCATCATTACTAAATTATGCTCCAACTGGGCAAACAATTTGTTACAAGTTACTGTACGCACTTCAGTTGGGCCAACATTACAAAATAATGCTCCAACTGGGCAAACAATTTGTTACAATTTACTTTACGCACTTCAGTTGGG
>REGM01000039.1:373148-398378 GCA_004194415.1 Aurelia aurita
CACCTTGACTGCTCTGTACAGATGGTTGATCTGCTGCTTGGCTTGCATCTACAAAAGAGCAAAAAATACGTATTAGAGACTTAAAATGGCAAAATAATACGATGTTTTTTCCTCCTTCTTCAAAAGTCGGTGCTCTTTGAATAGTCCAAATACCGTCAAATCTTGGAAACAGCGTTTTAGGCAATCCTTAAACAATCAATCGTTTATTTGCGAACGAATCATGTGTTTTCTAAATTCATGAATGGGTTCCTGGCGGTTCCTAAAAAGCCTAAACTTTGTACCGGCTGCAAATTTGTGTGTGTGTCACTTTCAACATTCCCCTTCAACGAAAATCTTCTCTTGCTGTAATCTCATTTTTTTATGAATGCTTGCTCCAATTTTTGCAGCAAAATTTCTTCAGGATATCAAAATACAACGAAATTCAAATGTGAAACAGAGCTAAGATTCTTTTGTGCACGACAGTTTGTCATAACAATTTTGACCTGAACCCTCAAGAATTTTGAGGCAGTTGGCGAAATAATTACCGCACTTTTTCAGTCAATGTGGACACAAGGAAATTCTTTGGTGACTGTAAGGCAGTTTGTTAAACGAAATGACAACTAATTTGCCGTTTTCCTGACTGTTAAAAATGCAGAGGTAACCTAGATATTAAGTCCTATTCTTCTCCCACACATTTCTCAAAATTCAATATCAACAATGATTTCTTCTTTTGTGAAACAAAGCACGCATACTACCGCCAAACGGTACGAGTACATCCCATAATTCTGCTTGTTCGTGATTTTAGGAGAATGTGTTCTTACTGTACCTTTCATGATGTCTTACATGAAGTTGCATGTTAAAATGGCTGCATACCTGTAGCCTGTTGAGTATCTGACGCGGCTTGAGCGTACTGTTTGAGAAAAGATGCGAAAATATTGTCAACAAAATCAACCCAAATGATAAAAAGTTGGATATCTCGTTCCTTGGCCTCTGCAAATCCCAAATGTCTCGGAAGTTGAGGCTGACATTGCAGGAAGATCGGAGGAAGGAGCACTTTTTAGGGGGCAAAACTGCAAAGTCAAGTTCAGAAGATTTAAAAAAAACCAACCCAACAAAATAATGCTTATAGCTAGTTCCTTGTCCTCTTCATATCCCAAATATGTCTCGGAACGTGAGACTGATCTTGCAAGTACATGGGATGGAGAATACTTTTTGGGGCGAAAATGCAAAGTTGGGGGCAGAATGTAAAGAATTTGGATCATTTTGAAGGGACCAGGGACAACAGTCCCCTAAAAAGGGACCAGGGGGCAACAGTACCACTAATCATATATTAAAGATTTAAAGTATTTTGCTGTGGCCCTGATATCCAGTGCCAGCACAAACAAAAATAGCAAAATATATTTTGGAACACAAGTCCTCATATCAGATATCTTGCAGCTTATTTCTTGTTGTAATAGAGAAGTTTTATATCGTTAGGAAGGCAGAGGGCTACAATGCAAACAAATCAGTTTTTGTCCTTTGCTGTTTCTTCACAGAATCAGACATAAAACAAGGATCCTATACTAGATAAATCCTAGGCTAGTCTGCACTTTAGTGGACCAGCTTTCAATATCAGCAAGTTGTGTGTGGGTAAGGGTTAGGGTCAGGGTTAGGTTTGGAAAAGGGGTTTTTAGGGTAAGTTAGGGTAAGTTAAGGTTAGTTAGGGTAAGTTAAGGTAAGTTAGGGAAAGGTAGGGTTTAGTTAGGGTTAGTAGGGTACTTGGTCAAATACATACCCTGAGATATGACATAAAGCTGGTCCGCTAAAGTGCAGTCGTCCCAACCAACACCTCCCTAAAATATCCCCTAATAAAGCCGATCGTCCAAAGTCCTCAAACAAGAAGGGACCATCAAAATTGTCTACGTAGAATTAAAGTATTCACCTGTTGTTGTTGTGCAGCTTGCGCCTGAGCAATGGCAACACTAGCCAGATTAACATTCTTTGCAGCCTGTGCAGTGTCTGGTGCACTCCGCGGTCTGTGGTCCGGCCTGCAAGAAAGGGAAAAAACGTCATCAAGCTCTTGAATCGTACAAATTAGAAGACCAATCAATTAACGACCACTCTAGCACTGCGACAACGGCCGGTAGCAGCGTCACTATGACCACCTTTAATGGGTTGTGGTTGGTAAAGCTCCAAGCGGACGACTTTCGACTCTAAGCAAGATGCTTCAATACAACGTCAGAAGATCATTAAAGGAAAAATCCCGGGTTGGTATGATTGGTGATAAAATAAAAGATGTTACTGTTATGAATAGTGTGGAAAATTAGGTTTCCACTTAAGCCGCTAGTGTGAACGTCACCTTCCTCAAAAGATGGTACATTGTGACGTTAAAATTTAAACCAAACGAGACCTATCTATGGTTTGGGATGCGTCTGGCGTCACAATTTTGCCTCTAAATCGTGGCTAGCCTCTCAGTTGTGCAACCGAAGAAACTCGCGCCGAGAATTAGGCAGGCCAGTTCAGGCCTATCTTGTGAAAATCTTTCGAAGGATAACAGGAGTTAGAAGCGTGAAAAGGTAAAAAAATTATTGAAATCATACCAGAAGGTGAGCTTGTTTAATATCCTTACTTGAAATAACTTCAAATGCAGAGGTGGAAAAAGTGCGCGAAGCCGCGAAGCGGCTTCGCAGGGAGCTTTTTACTCTGGCAGGAAGAAAAGAGGGATAAGAAGGAAAAAAGAAAAGGAGACGAGAGGAGAAAGAGAGAGAGAGAGAAGAAAAGAAAGAAAGAAGAAAAGAAAGAAAAATAAAAGGTAAACTAAACTAATAGAGGGAGGGAGGAAGGGAAGAAGGGATGTATGAGTGAGGTAGTAGGGAGGAAGAAGGCGCGAAATGAAACCAAACAAAGGAAGTAATGAAAATAAAAGGGAATGAGAATGAAAAGAAAAAGAAGAAAAGAAAGATTGAACGAAGGACAAATGGAAGGAAGAAAGGAACGGAGCAGACAAGGGAAGCGACACAAAGAAAGGGAAAAGACAAAATTTGCAAACTGAAAGAAGAACGAGAAAAGAACATAGGACAAAAAACAGAAAAAAGATTGAGAAGGAAGGAGAAAACAAATAAAATAGAAGGATGGCGAATGAAGAAAGTAGGAAATGGAGAAAAGGACGAAGGAGAGATCAATAGGCATATTGTGACAAGGCATCCAAAGTCCGTGTTCATAAAATCGTCCAGCCATTCCGGCTCCCATTTTTTGGACTTGCTTTTGCTTATGTACAAGCTTGTATTGAAAGTTCTTTTATAAAACAAATTGAAGGCTTCTGTCTGTATTCGAACAAAGGTAAACAGAGAGCAGAATTGCCACTTTATTTGCAAAATTCTAACGTACTCTAAACAATCAGTTTGCAACTTTATTACTTGAAAAGGGCACCACATGGGTTTTTGGGGGGGTCGTGATTGACCCTGTTTGGGGGTCCGTGATTGAGGGTCGTCATTTTTCCTTTACTCGAGGGCAAATAGATATATTTCAATGCATGTACATGGATGCAAAAATTGGACATATTCGGACAGGAGATCCACGAAAAGTCAGGCAAAATATTAATAGGCAATAGCTTTGGTTTGGGGCAGCCACTCAGATTTTATCTTCCCTTACGCTTATGACAAGACCTTAGACTTAGATAAAATGGTAATAGAGAGATAATTGAAAAAAAGCTAGTAGGAATGCCAGCATGCAGGAATAGACGATTACGGAAAAGATGGCGTAGGGGGCATTTGAACAAGATGCATTGCGTTCTATAATGGAATCAACAGTGATTCTATAGAAATTCGATCATTAAACGCAACACACAAACTACACACAAACTTTGATAAATCACAGAAAATAATTTGAAGGTCTCACTTTTTGGAACAGAAGTTATATTCTCACGAGAGTCCGGTGTTGTCACTTTTAACGGTGTGTCATCTCAAAAGATGTAATGTGTGTGTTGTATACAAGCAAGAAATTTGCTAGCCAGTTGAATTTTATTGACAAAGTGGTTAAAATATAGGTTTTTACTTTGTTTTTGTTGACTGTCTAGTATGAAATGGTTAAACGACAACTTGTAAGAAGTGACCTGGAATAACATGATAGGATGCTTTCTGGAAAACTGATTACAACTGAGACCAAGACTTGTGCTATTGTAGATGATTCGGAAAGATGAAATACGTTCGTTTCAGTTGCTCAACAGAACTTTGAAAAACTGGCATAAATGAAAATCCGATAAAACAATAGGAGGAAGATTTTTATTTCGAACTCGCTTCGCAGGAAGGCAAAGTTTTTTTCCACCACTGTTCAAATGTATCCTTAAAGAATGCTAATTTGAACTTATACTAACCCTTGCTTTGCTTTAGATAGTGGTGGGTATGGAGTATTCCTTGCAAAGCCAGCAGTCACTCGTCTTCCTTCTATAAAATATGCTGGATCAGTTCCTTTTACTTTCTCTAACAATGTTGTTGCATCCTGTCAAAAAAATCACATACTGTAAAAGCTCTATTTAGCACCCTCACTATTAAGCCCCCCTCCCTAACAAACCCTCCCTTCTAAGCCAAAATTTCAAATAAGCCCCCTCTCTATTGAACCCCTATCAGTATCCAATGCAAGAGGTTATAAAATTAGATACAGTAAAAGCTCTAGTAAGCACCCTCACTATTAAGCCCCCTCTCCCTAATTAGCTCTCCCTTCTAAGCCAACATTTTTAATAAACCTCCTTCTCTATTAAACCCCCATTAGTAACTAATGCAAGAGGTTACCAAAGGTTTTCTATTTATTTAGCTAATACAAATTACATGTTACTTTTCGTGTGGTTTTGGATTAGAACTGCGTTGAATGTGTGTATTTGACTTGCAAAATTGAATGTTGATTCCGAAAAATATGAGGTGACAGACCCAAAAGGCTATCATTTAGAGCCTAGTCATTGACTTGTTGAATAAGTACTCCTCTCCAGTAAGCCCCACTTTGGAGTCTCAAAAATAAACCCCCCCCCCCGGCGCTTAATAGAGCTTTTACGGTACGTCAGAATTGGACAGGTGTGAATATCCTGCTATTTTTCTTCCTTAAAAACACTTTCTTTGGGTGGGTTATGCTGAGGCCCTTCCAGGAACATCGTATGCATTCTCGTAAGGATTGGCGGAGTTAGCTTAGTTTCTATGGCCAGTCTTTTTTGGAGATTTAGGACATGAAAATCTAACTATGAATAACTATGAATAATTTTTCAACAAAATTCCATGAATGATGTAACAGTTATTCCATGATATTCATTAAATCACATCAGGTGAAGTTGTCTAAATTCATCAATTATGCAAAAAGAAAGACAATATTTCTACCTCAGTACTTCCGAGTTCCACGAAGCAAAATCCTCTAGAGATACCAGTGATTTTATCTTTGATCAACCTGACGTCATAAATTGGTTGACTTGTCAGCTCGCCTAAGCTGTTTCTTATCTACAAGAAAAAGAGACTTAGTTTCCACAAAGGCATCAACACCTTTGGGGGGGGGGGGAGATGGAGGTCAAACATTAGATTCTCTGACAAGGCCATTTTTTCAACGATTGAAACCTATTTGCTTTGGATGAATGGCCGAAATCTCTCACAGTGCCTTGTTTCCAGTTGATGTATTACAGGACATTTTTAGAATGTACAGATATTCTGACAGAATATTGGGATGCAAACGTGTACGGCACATTGATATGCCAAAATTATGAAACGATGTCAGACAAAATAGCGGGCAAGTAAAAAAATTTTAGATGCTTGAAAGCTTGCAGCTGTCAAACCATATATCAAACTGATAATGCCTGTGTAGCTAACATATCAACTTAGATAAGAACATTTAGTTTGTCAAAATCGGTTGTATCGTTCTCAAATTACAAGCAATTTTATACAATGCTTCATCTAAAAATCCTTCAAACCAGGCCTAAAATCCTTGATCGAATTTGCTGGCAACCAGCCTCGTGATAATAAAAGGATGATAAAAGGATGACAATAAAAGATAAAAGGATAATAAAAGGATGACAATAATGATAATAAAGTGATAATTCTATGACAATAAAAGGATAATAAAAGGATGACCAAAGAATGGAATGGGCAAAATTGCACATGCAAGATCTGCAGTTAAAAAAAAAGTTGATAATGAGGATCAGAAATGAACTTTTTTGTAATTTTTTCTTTGTTTGTAAATAGTTGGTTTGAATTAGTTTTATTACTATATATTGTATCAACTGTAAATAATTTGATAATAATAATAATAATAACATAATAATAATAATAATAACAATAATAGAAAATAGACAAACAAGTTTATATGGGTTATGTTGTTATAATAAACCTAAAACCTAAACCCAAATAACCTCTGCGTAGCCACCATATCTAACCAATCACGTGTAACCTCTCTTTTTCAAATCGTTGTACATATTTTAATCGTAAACGTAGACATCGTATATCCCCCTTGAAGAAGTCATGCATGGAAGGACGACCTATTGGTAATACTTAAATTCATATATATTTGCTATTGTTGTTTTTGCAATGTTGAGGTGTTCCTGCTCACAAGTTTATAAGTCTAGCTCTTTCCATCTGGATGCTCAAAAGATTAAATAAGAAAAATGAATGAAAAGTTCTTACGGCTTCTTCTGATGTGTTAGTGTCCAGTCCTTTCATCATCAGTACTGCGAAAAGGAAAAATACATTTAAAATGTAACAGTTCATGCCAAAAATTGCAAGCTGTACATCAGACGTCGCTTCACGCAAACAGTAGGTAAAGCTAAAAAAGTACTCCCGTCAACCTTGAAATGCAGTTAGTTTGCACACAGTAAATCCCCGGATATGAGAACCTACTATTTTGAGGGCCAGACTGAATTAAATTCCTATTTGAAGGTCCTTTGATTAATCTGAGGGTATAAAGGTTCTTATTCGAAGTGTCCTTTATGGGAATATTTTAGGAGTCATCACCAAGAGATTTTGAACCCTGTTATTTGCTTTCGGCAATGTTATTAATGACCTAATAGCCAGTTCTAAGCTTAGAATATTGACAACAATTTTGGCCTTTAAATAGGAAGTCAGGATGTTCCGATTTTAACAGCTAACAGCGACAAAACATTTTGTCAACGACCCTCAAACACATTGACATAATTATATCAAGTTTCCCAAAAATTGTACCTTGTTTTTGAAAATCTGGGAGTACATAAGGACCATCAAAAATTCAATTTTATTACCCTTGCAATAAGACCATATTCTTTTATCAAANCGAATGTGAAGTTAGTTGTAATGTAATAAAAGTTTAAAAGCCAATGTATTCGTTTTGAAGAAAATTAACCAACTCCGAGTTGGAGAATAGAAAATTTGATTAAAAAGGAGAAATCGGCAGCAATTCACAAAATTAAAGCAATTAAAATACAATTTGTTGCAATTGCGCATCGCCATAAAAAACAAAACTATGGATTTCAACAAAAACCATCTGAGACTAAAGGATCTGTTTCGAAGAAAATTAACAAACTCCAAGTAGAAGCATAGAAGACTTGATCAAAAAGACGAAATATGCAACAATTTACAAAATGCAATAAATATACAATATTGCTGTCATTGTCATGATAAAAACAAAACTTTAGATTACAGTAACTAATGAGAGGTCTCAAATCTGTTACGAAAGCTTACTGAAGAAATCCACAACGGTTAGGAATTTCACTCCCGGACGTGCCATTTGGCCAAATCTTAAACAAAGGAGGTTTTCAGGAGGTTAAGTCTTTCTAGATCTTCTTGCTTCAGTTAGAAGTTTCTGTAGTTAAAATTCATCTTATGAATAGACTGTTATGATCTATGAAGCCCCCTTGCAATATGACGATTTTATTTAATCTGGTTGTTAAACCAGTGGCATGCATGACAAGGCAAGCCACTTGAAAGAATACATCACAATGATTTGTCATTACCAGCGGTGAAGAGCGAGCTGAACTGAAAGGTGAGGCAGGAGGCAGGATCAAACTTACATTATCGCAATTGATGTGATATAAATCAGGCAACAGGAAAGAAAGGAGTTAATGACAGAGAGACAGAAGAAACATTGGCAACGACTACAGATTTGAAAGGAAATAAGCATAAAATGTTTTTGTCATTACCAGAGGCAAGAGTGAACTGAAAGGCGAGGCAGGATCGAACAAACACTATCAGAATTGATGAGATTATTTAAATCAGGCAACAGGGAAAATCGGCCACAACTACATGTTTGAAAGGAATGAAACAAAAAATTTTTAGTTACGAAGTGTTTATGAATCGACGAAAACTACGTCTTAATGTTTCGAACTGAAAGTATTTGCGAATTTTATGTACAAACTGAGAGCAGAAAGACAACAGATGGAAAGAATTCCGTCAGAGTAAAAGAACAAAGCAACTCCAATTCTACGAGTCGTCAAGTAAATGAGTATAATTCTGTTTAGATTTTGTTCTCATCTCTATACCAGATGAAAAATCCAGTTCCATTTAGTGGTACGAAAACCAGTTAAAAATGGCACGTTTTAGATAAAAATGAGTTTTTATGCATCAGAATTCGCACCTTACGAATTTCATATTAAAATGATGGCAAAATGAATCACATCCTATTGTCTGCAGATACTAGAAACAGTTAAATTGCTTTCCAACTCACAGCAAAAAAAGATTAGCAAAAGAAAAAACAATTTTCTCCGAGAGTGACCAATTTTAAAATAGGCCACACATTGTGAAAACGCAGTCGCTTGTTATAGGTTCTGGTCCAAACATCCGTAAGATCGAAAACCAGCTCAACCATCTTTATCAATAGGTGATCAGGAAATTGAAATGGTTACCAATACTAGATACTTAGGTGTTCAGATAGACAGTCAACTCAACTGGGACAAACATATCGATATTACCAAGACCAAGGCTCTTCGAGCCCTTGGACTAATTAAATAATCTAAGGAATATCTTCCATCTGACATGCTCAATAAAATGTATAGAGTTACTGTTGCTCCATATGGGGCTGCTGCATGAGTCGAAAATCAACGTCTTGTAAAATACAAATAGAGCAGCAAGGACAGTAACAAGCAACCCATACGATGCTACTGCTGCCCCACTGATACAAAATCTTGGCTGGCCAACTATCAGCAATCTTATAAGAAAAGAGACAGCCACGCTAACTTACAAATCCTGGAATTTGCAAGCCCCTGATTACCTGAGAAAATTATTCACAAAATGTTCTGAAGACAGGGATCGATGTCTTTTTTTTGAAACTCTGGGGAGACAAGGGGGGAACATTGTGCCCCCCCCTATTTATTCTCAAAACTATAAGTGCTAGAGACTTGAAACTTGGCACAAGTAACAAACAAGATATGGCAAACAAGATGACGTCATGTGTTTTTGTTTATGTCACGTGGTTAAGTGCTGACGTCAACAAATGTTGCTAAATTAGGTGCAAAACCACCCGGACTTTGACATGTTGTATCTCCAAATCTATTAAATATAATGATATGAGATTTGAAACATACAAAGATTATATCCTTAATATTCTTATTTTAAAATTTTTGGTTCGTATCATTAATATTTTTGCTGATGTCAGCATTTATTTATTTTGTTCACAAAAAAAAGAAATTTTTGCCTAAAATCGGTTACAAATTGGTTTAAAAAATCGCAATAGATGCTAGATGTACATAAAAAGACCTGTTGCATCCTATGATATTGTTATTTTTTCCAAAAGTGAAGCTTAACATGGTTTTCCCCAAGTACGCATGCGCAACAACGAATTATTGATGACGTCATCAAAAATCAACAAACTATATATCAAATGAAAGCCCATCTTGAGAGGAGATCAGCTATGTTCGTTTCATTGTTATAGAACAAGTGGTTCAAAAGTTATGGCTGAAAAGGTATTTATTTTGCCGAGCACTCAATTAAAAATTATGCGTTGACCCCCTGAACCAGTGTCAACATTTTTGAAATTGACATGAAAGGATGTCTCCTATATAGAAACTAAAAGTCACAAAAAATCATGGTTATCGTAGTAGAACTCAAGGAGTTGCGTGGAAAAATTCACTAGGGGGGCACTTTGTGCCCCCCCTAGGCTGGATAGGGTTAAGGTACCCTTATTAAAACCTGGCAAAGGTCAAAAGGCTTTTTCGTATCGCGGGGCTAAACTGTAGAACGGCTTAGAAAGAGAAACCAAATTGGCACCCTCCCTAAACATCTTCAAACAAAACCTATCGACGGAGGTGTAACTTTGATTTCCCGGGGGGGGGGGGNTGCAGAAGTCATGGGGTTAAATGTATGGCCTTTCTCGGGGGGGGGGGGTACTTAGTATATTTGTCCGACGGGGACGTGCCGTTTTTCAGGGTATCGTTTTCGCCTCTTTTTTCTAGCGCCGGGTATCGAAAAAAGGCAATTTTTCTAAAGCCGGTTGTCAAAAGGGTGTATTTTCTTAAAACAGGTTGTTGCTTGGCCAGATTTTTACGTTTTGGAGTGTACTTTTCGACGATTTTTTCTAGAATCGGCTATCGTTCGGAGGGAAAAATTCTGGAGCCGGGTAAAAATGTTTGTCTTTGGTGGGCACACCCCCGTACAATTGAAAGTCAAGTACCCCCCCGGGTTTGATTTATTTTTCTCTCTTATTTTTATTTTGGTTTTTGGAAGTTGTATAAATATTGTAAACTAGACTTAGTAATTTCTTTATGTTCTTAATTAAATGATTTTCTTTGCTTTTTGTTAACAGGTCAGTTTGAAAACATTTACATGAAACTTTATCAACCGGTAAAAATATTTCAACATGAAAATAAAATGAATAAAAGATTGAGGTGATGCATAGAATAAGCTTAACTCAAGTAAAAAGAAACTGCTTTGATGTACAGCAGCAGCCTAGAAAGCGAATCATTGAGACAAAAACATTCTGTAGTCAAGAAGAAAAGCTGAAAAAATTTGCATGCATCTGAGACGAGGATGAACAAACTACATTACTGGAAAGCAGGACCAAAAAAGGTCTCGTGCAGCGAGTTTCAGTAAAACATACTTAGATATTGCGAGAAAACATACAAAAGAAACTGCTTTGATGTAAACCGGCAGCCTAGCAAGCGAATCATTGAGATAAAGACATTCTGTAGTCAACAAGAAAAGCTGAACGAATATTTGCATGGGATTTGTTTGCATGCGTCTGAGACGAGGATAAACAAACTACATTACTGGAAAGCAAGACTAAAATCGTGCAGCGAGTTTCAGTAAAACATACTAAGATATTGCGAGCAAGAATCGCTCATAAAAAGCAAAACAAGAGAAGGGGATTATAATGGTTTGATCTTAAGGCAATCCCAAGAGTTGTAAATCCTCAAAACAGACGGTTTGGAAATACAAAACTTTGTGAAAGAACCGAAACGTTTGGAGCACATTTTCATCCACTGAAAGAAAAAGGTATAGCCACTAATTCTTCTAAATCGTCAGCCCTTTTTAGAACAGCTTTCTGAATGTAGAAAGTTGGAAACTTTGATCAGTCGAAGGATAATTTTGGCAATCCCAAGTGTTGCAGACCTTTAAAGCAAAATGATGCTCAACGTAACAGCAACAGCAGCAAACGTTACAAACAGCAAACCAGGACAAGAGCCAATGAAACACTTTAACTTGGAACCAGTGGACATAACTATAAGCTTCCTCGCTGTCTTCTCAATATAGCAGAGCTTGCATTTATCTGTCGTTTAAAGCGAATAAAATCGTTTGAACGGATCTTATGTAGCCTTTGCTGCGCGGATATTTTCGTGGTGGTTTTCTACCTCGTGCAGAAATTTTACGAAAACAAAACACAGACATTCCTCTTAGGCGATTTAGATTATCTCCTTGGATTTACAATTATTTGTTTCTCAGTCATGTCCTCAATTGCAAATATAATTATTCTCGGAGTCGACCGCGTCATCGCTGTTAAATATCCGTTACGTCGCGTGATGTGGATGACAAGCGGTAAAATTCATGCCCTCATTGCAACGGCATGGATTGGAGCGATCGGATTGTCAGTCATTGCTAACGCAAACCGTTTTGCCGCTCAGCAAAAACAAACGGAAGCCGCGACGAACGCCTCAGTTATCGTCTACACATCGATTATATTTACATCAAGCTTGGTTATCACGATTTTGTATGCGGTAATTGCTCAGACGGTGATGCGGAGACAAAAGCAGATGAAAGATTCAAGAGCATCCGCGCGGCATAATCAAAACAATGAAGATATTGCAGTAACGATAACATGCGTACTTGTTGTCCTGGCATATTTACTTTGTTCACTGCCGTATGCGGTTGACAAGTTGTTGAATGATAAGGCTTCTTCATTACCAATAAAAACCATTCTTTTAAACACCCTGCTGGACCCCATAATCTATTTTTTCAAAGGGTACATTCAGCGGAGAATGAAGAATAAAACTGAATATACAACTTCATTCAAAGCAAAGTCTTTCAGGCTTCAAGGAATGGATTCATCGCAAACATCGATTGTGCAAGGCTAAACTTGAGCGGATTTTCAACAGAACAGTAGCAAAGAAGAAAGGTATCAAAGATCAGAAACAATGGCAAGTAGAGAACCCCCGAATTAAGATAAAAACTCACAGTGTTTCCGACAAAATTATCCAGAATGTCAGATCTTGAAATGTGGTAGCCTGCGTCACAGACCATAACGAGGGAGAGCTATGGTCTGTGTGATGGACTCAGTTTTGTTGTCCCAGTTTCGCAGAGATCTTGTAAAATCTGTTATTCAAATAATGATATTGGCTTGTCTAGCTCTTTGTTTGTTTAATTTATGCTGAAGTCGTTGGGACAACAAAAGTGAGTCCATCATACAGACCATAACTCCCCTCGTTATGGTCTGTAACGCAGGCTAGAAATGTGGAACAGCGCCCTAATTGAGAACAACACTTTGTGCCCAAAATCTAAATAATTTTGTCGATGAATCCTCAAACGCCTTTGAAGAAATGCTAAACACGTCAGATATCTAAAAAATGGAGAGACGGCCAAAGAGATACAACACTGAGACAAACTAACAGACAGCATTCAACTCATACCCCACATAGACGTTACGGAATGCTGGAATGGCGGATCCGGGATCTATGGGAAGGGATCGGTCAGACGGACATCATGAAATAGACTTGGGGCAAGTCTACACCCCACAAGACATATTATTCAAACATACGGATAATTTTTTCGCATTTCAAAAATCGGTAAATATGAAAGTTCACGACGAAAGCCAAAGATAACAACTGTTGAAATTCTCAAACTGGTTATCGATTGCACTCAGCTATAAATCTACGTACAGTACATGTCTTTTATAATTTCACAAAACGTCGTAGAAAACGTTCGAAGAGTTACGGAAAGACTGTAAACTTTCGAAAAGAAAAGAATACGTTCAAAAGGAGTATAGCCTCCAAATCTTTAAAAAACATTGCACGGATGGGTAATGCATGTTTTGTTTGACTTTATGGCGTGAAAGGAACTTCAGGTAAGTTGCTATAATCCAATATGTAGCCTTTCTAATATCTTGATTGTTTTCAGAATAACAGCTGTTTTCTTTTTATTGAAAGAACTCGTGAAAAGTTTTGAAAAAAATTAAAATATTCGTAGATCCTAAATGGAAATATGAAAAACGGTACAATCTTCAAGAAAACTATAGTCTATGAAGGTCTATAATATGGCTGCAAGCAAAAATCTGTAGCTTATCTAGTTCACGATTTAGCAATTTGATGACGTCACATAATCAAAACTGGCAAAGCAAAGAAGACGCTGTAATTCTGAAAATAATCAAGATATCACAAATATTACATAAAGGATTATAGCAAAGTACTTGAACTTCCTTTCAAGCCATTAAATCAAACAAAAGATGCATTAACCATCCGTGCAATGTTTTTTTAAAGATGCCAATGATTTGGAGGCTATGCTTTCAAAAGGAAAACTAAAGGGACTTGATAACGGACTTGTCAAATATCTCTCAAGACTGCGGTTGTCTGAAGGCCTATCTTGCTCGAACTTGAAAGTAACTACAGGGAATAAACACTTCTTGACGATTAATCATTCAAGAAATTAGGAGATTCTTGTTCAACCTGCCTTCTCACAGCATTTAGCGCAACCGTCTATTCCATTTAGCTTATGCTGTATTNGGATTATAGCAAAGTATTTGAACTTCCTTTCAAGCCATTAAATCAAACAAAAGATGCATTAACCATCCGTGCAATGTTTTTTTAAAGATGCCAATGATTTGGAGGCTATGCTTTCAAAAGGAAAACCAAAGGGACTTGATAACGGACTTGTCAAATATCTCTCAAGACTGCGGTTGTCTGAAGGCCTATCTTGCTCGAACTTGAAAGTAACTACAGGGAATAAACACTTCTTGACGATTAATCATTCAAGAAATTAGGAGATTCTTGTTCAACCTGCCTTCTCACAGCATTTAGCGCAACCGTCTATTCCATTTAGCTTATGCTGTATTTAAAATGAAGTGACCAATTCAGAAGCACAATTGTCTCGTTGTTTTCTTTGTATGTTGTTCTAGTAGTAGTGTATTTGTTGTTGTTGCTATTGTTGTTTCATGTAATAACCACAGGGTAGTCATGTAAAATGATTACCTAAGTCCTTTGCAGTATATCTGCCGTAAACATTACTTGCTGTTGACCGAAGCGACATCATCAAGTGAAAGAGCACAGGGAAACAAGGGACTCAGGTAGTCAGTCTAGTAGTCATGCTCCTTTGCTCTCCATGGTATTGTCCCTGTAGTGTTGTACAGTTGCATAGCTATTAACAAGCAGAGCAAGTCGTACCATCTAAATATAAAAAAAAATTCTGGTGAAGCAATCGTTTAAAGACCGACCATTGACCAGCATGCTTTGCGCGAAGTCAGTGATTTTGCTTTCCACAACTCCGTAGTTTCTGACTGTCAGAAAGTATTGAAAAACAAAAAAAAAACGATCGCAAAGCATGCGGGTCAATGGTCGGTCTTTAATACTCTTGCCTTGTATTGTACCAATATAAGTAATAAAACAAACTTTTTACCTTGCTACAGTACCAGTCAACGTCATGTTGATGATATGCTGAGGGGGGAGCTTTTGATTTGCTGTAATCTAATGTGAATTTGCAGTCTCCAATCATCAAAGTGCCCTATAAGAAAAACGGACGTTAGGTATCAGTTACAAGTTACAAGGTTTTTTCTGGGAAGGTCAATAAAATCGTTTTGGACAAGTTCTCCTAAGAGATACATCGATTGATTAGTGGTCTAAAATCTAACCTTTCACAAGTCATGGCTTCAAAATTTAAAACTACTACCCAAATTAATGAATTCAAAATACAGTATAAAATGCATATCTACAAATGAATGTCGCTCTGAATATCCCTCTGAAGTGAAAATACCTCTGACCGATTACGGATGGGCTATCACCATATGCTACAATTATCTCTCACTTGTGAACTGTTAACTTCAAACTATAAATATCCTATGTTTAATCCAAGAGGTAGACAAAAATATACTAAAATTTGGGAGGCTGACGAATGTCCTTACAAAAGCATATAACAATGGCCAAGTCCGCATCAATCTTCTTCAAGTGTTAGCTAGAAAGCATTTTTGGTAAGGGCCTTGAATTCTTTTTTAATTGATGAATATTGTAAATAGGTCTATATTATATATTTAGTTATTATCAAATTCTGTAAAACAGTATTTAAATATTGAGTGGATTACCATGGATAAAAAAGTTATATGAAAATGACTGGGGGTTAAATGTAATTTAAGCCTGGTTAATACGGCTCAGGTAGTTTTATTGAGTATTTTCGTATGCCGGGCTACCTCCTTGCCCCAGGATCCAGGGTCCGGATTTTATGGACCGTTCTCTCTTAAGGCCGCTTTTAGTAACTTGGAAAATATCCATATTTGCTAATTAAATCTGCAAGTGATTAGATGCCAAACAGTGCTCAGGAAACATAAATCAAGAGGCAACCTATCGGACCGCCCCTTCAATATCGTCAGTGTCTCGTCGTAAGTGTTTGATCTTGGGTGGTCAGCCAAACCAAAATACTTCATTAAATAGCTCATAGGGAGGAATCGGTCAGTTAGTTTACGAGAGACTACAAGCAAGACGAATTTCTCCCACCCTCCTCCCTTCTTATGCTATGTTATTGAGTTTATTGTTTTATGGGTTACTTCTTAGTTTTCGGTTGTCCAGTCGGACTTCCTGACAGGTGCATTAGCCGGAATTTGGTATTCCATGTCTATCACCGACCGTAAAAGCTACCCCCGTTCAGGCAAAGGGGCNATCAATCTTCTTCAAGTGTTAGCTAGAAAGCATTTTTGGTAAGGGCCTTGAATTCTTTTTAATTGATGAATATTGTAAATAGGTCTATATTATATATTTAGTTATTATCAAATTACTATTTTAGCATGGCTCCCCGTAAAACAGTATTTAAATATTGAGTGGATTACCATGGATAAAAAAGTTAAAATGAAAAATGAAATGAATGTCCCACATTCTATATCAATCGACAACTTACCTTGGTTAAATTCATCCACTTTTCTGCAGTTTGCACATCATAGAAGTCCACAAAGCCAAACCCTCTTGACTCACCTGGAATTTGAAAGGGAGATCAGGTGATACTCGCTAAAAATACTTGCTGTTTAATGTCGGTTTCCCATATAACTTGGTGTATGTCTTGTTGAATATCCAAAATAGATTTTAGAATTCATCCTGTTGACATTTGACTTTTTTTCCTGGTATCATTAGTAATTTCCTAAAAGAGGTTGGCTAAAAAAATTTGCAAACTAAACATGGCCTCTAGAAACAAGAGTACAATACCAAAATGACTTCCACTCCAATATTTCATCACCCAGCATAGGTTCCAAATCTTTGAAAAGGTCGGTGTAAAATTATATGACCTACTTTTTTTAATTGAATGGTTTGAAAGAAATTTTAGCTACTTTTGCTATAGTTCTACCGTTGGATTTTTCAGAAACCCTCAATATTTTCAGAATTAGAGGGGTTTTCTTCTTTTTAAGAATTCAAGAAAATTTTTGAAAAAAACTTAAAAACATCGTAATTTCTAAACTTTTTGAGGAAACATGGAATAATCTTCAAGAAAACCATACCGGGTGTCCCAAAAAAAAGTATACAGATTTGGTTGGGTCCAGCGATGTGAATTTAGCTTTAATCAATGGCTAATCTCTCTCAAAATGTTCCTCTGTAGTTAACTTGAACATTGATACCTCGTTTGTTGGTCTTGGTGCTTTGAGAGCAGACATATCAATCTTGAAAGCTCAAATTTGTACCCACGTGCAAACCAGAGCTTTGGCCTTTTGGCCTAAGCAAATTCTTAGAGTACATCAAAATTGAAAACCGAAATCAAAGAAAACTCAAGAATTGCCCAAATGGGTGATTGGGGGATGACTTCTGGCAAACAGAATATAATAAGATCTAACATTATTCAAATTGTATCAAGGCTATCGCTGATTTATTCGCTGTGCCTCTATGAATTTGTTTAGGCCAAAAGGCCAAAGCTCTGGTTTGCACGTGGATGTAAATTTTAGCTTTCGAGGTTAATATGTCTGCTTTCAAAGCACCAATAACAACAAACGAGGTATCCATGTTCAAGTTAACTATCGAGGAACATTATGAGAGCAATTAGCCATCGATTAAAGCTAAATTCACATCCCTGGAGCCAACCAAATCCGTATACTTGTTTTTGGGACACCCGGTAGTCTATGAATGTCTACAATAATATGGTATAAAGTACAAGTCTTTCACTCTTCTGGTTTACGATTTAGAAATTTGATGACGTCACATCATCAAAAGAGTTGAAATATAGATACGCCGTAATTTCGAAAACTATTCAAGATTTCAGAAAAGTCCAACAGTAGAACTATAACAACGTAGCTAAAGTTTCTTTCAAGCAATTCAACTCAAAGAATTAGGTTATATAATTTTACACCGACCTTTAAAAAGATTTTTAAAGATTTGGAACCTATGCTTCGTCGCTCATGCTTAGAAACCAGTTTGCATCCCTTGCATTCATTTCACCCCCGCAGTTTGCTTCTAGCTTATGTTGACCTTTACTGTTAGGCAGCATTGTACAGTAAAAACCCACATACAAGAACCTACCTTTTCAAACCAAGCTCTTTTGGTTCTTATGTAAAGGATAACATTCACGAAATCAGGCTATAGGTTCTTAGATCAGGTTCTTAAATTTTCTCAACGAAGTCTTTTTACAATAATCTTTCTTTTTTTGCAGTCTTTAAATGTCTCTACTTACAATAAAAAATTCTGTGATAGAGGACTGAACATTAGCAATGTGGTGAAATGAGACTTGTTTGGGCCTTTTAGATGATCAAGGAGCAATATCAAATTTTTTATTTCACTCAATTATCAAATTAATGTTTTGGCTTGTGACAGTTGAGAACTATATCAATGCATTTGTTCTTCCAAATAAGAACCTATAAAAAATCAGGGTGGAAAGGTTCTTACATAAAAGAGTAAATATTGAAGATTTCAGGCGGTAGGTTCTTATTCAAGGAGGGTTCTTAAATGCGGGTTTTTATTGTATGCATCTATTGTTATTGTGATAATTAATTAATAAAGGAAAACTGGCACATACCATGTCTATTTCTGACAATTTTGATGTCCTGATACTCCAGAGAATGACGCTGTAGCTCTTCAGCAAGCTAACGGTAAAAAATAAAACTTAATGTATAGAGATGCTTTAAGAATTAATGAGAAACTTCTAAAGAACTTTTGTTTAAGAATTTTTACAGTCTTTCCTTCCTCTTGAGAATACTTATCAGAATGTGAAGAATTCTTGATAATTTTNAGTAAATATTGAAGATTTCAGGCGGTAGGTTCTTATTCAAGGAGGGTTCTTAAATGCGGGTTTTTATTGTATGCATCTATTGTTATTGTGATAATTAATGAACAAAAGAAAACTGGCACATACCATGTCTATTTCTGACAATTTTGATGTCCTGATACTCCAGAGAATGACGCTGTAGCTCTTCAGCAAGCTAACGGTAAAAAATAAAACTTAATGTATAGAGATGCTTTAAGAATTAATGAGAAACTTTCTAAAGAACTTTTGTTTAAGAATTTTTACAGTCTTTCCTTCCTCTTGAGAATACTTATCACAATGTGAAGAATTCTTGATAATTTTGAAGAAGTCTCCAGAATTCTTGTCATCTTAACGTGTGCAAGGGTTGTACTGTAGTTATGGGACTAAGAAAAAGAATTTTGGCAATGGGACACAAAGTCCAGAATAAAGCACTCTGGAAGGGTTCTTTACAAATGGGCATCTTATTTTTAGAAAATCTTCTGCAAATATCTTTACACTGGTTCTACAAGAATGCATTCCAATGAACAAATACTTGTGGTGGTAGTTTCTTTGAAAATGATGTGATTGATTTTTAGACATATTGATTGTTTTCAAAGGAGTCCGGGGTTGGTATGATTGATGATAAAATGAAAGATTATACTGTTATGAATGGTGTATGGAACTTCTTTCCACCATTTTTCGTCTTTTCTCTGCGAAATTACGTGTTCAAATAAGTGATCACAGTGTAGTGATGTCATAAAGCCCAAAATTTGGTGTCCTCTGACGTCACGTTCAACGCGAGAATGAGGCTGCCCTATTGTTTTCTTGCCTCTGAATCTTGTACTCAAGGCAAAAGGCGACTAATGGTGGCGACATTTGGACTAAATTGTCATAATGTTTAACGGATTGACAGCAAAAACACAAGTTAAGGATGTGGAAAAAAGTTGGAAGTTTGCTTTAGGAGATGGTAGGTTTGTTTTCTAACATCAATTTTACAAACCCAGGATTTGTCCTTTAAAAGAACAATTCTATCATTATATGAAAATAAGTTTTTTCAACTTGAGTGAATTTTTTTACTGTAGATGTAGATGTATCCCCCAATTTCTAAGAATTCATTAGACTTTGTAAGAAAGGCATTATAACTTCTTATTGAGAATTCCTGTTGAACAAGAAATAAGTTTTGTCCTAGATTTAAACATATTCCTGTTGAAAAGAAAATAATCCTTAAGACTGTTTGTAAAAATTTTTTTGCTCATGACAAGAGTTCTTTCCAAAGAATTATTTATCATTGCATATGTATTATTTCAGCCCTCAAGAGAAATCTTTAAAGACAAAGAATGATTCCTTCATGCCTCCCAGAATAAATTTATCTGGATGGGAAAAATTCTTGAGAATTCTTTGCATGTTAATTTATGAGGGGCAGCAATTTGTAAAAGGCTGTTTTTGCAACGTGAGTTAAGAAGATGCCAGCATATTTCTTTTGTTTGAGGAAAAAAATTACAATATGAAATCAACTTTAAAACTTTCATGAGTCTCCAGAGACTTGTGCAAGTTCTGTTTTAAAATACAACTTGAAAAGTGTACTTTTGAAGGCCATCATCCTGCAAAAATAGAACACCGAAAAGGGAAGCAAAAGACTCTGTGAACATATTCATAAGCAAAGGAAACATGAGAACACAAACTATTTGATATTTTTGCCTCTCTCTAGCTTTCTGGGGGAAAAAGCTGGAAAATTTGGATGCGCTAAAACATACAAGCACCTGCGTCTTCAAATATGTCCTGTCTTGTTGCTAAAACAGCCTAATAGTAACAAGTAACAAACCTCATCTTCTTTAGTAAGAGCAGAGGCTGATCCTCGCACCATGACATGTGCAGAAGGGGAACTTCTCTCTTTATCAGCCTCCTTTTCTCTATCAGCGCTACTTCGTCGTCTGCCCCTTGGATATCTGTCATCATTGTCTTTGTTTCTGTCTCTATCTCTGTCCGATTTCTGGAGACAAAAATATAAAATGCTAGGATTGATAGAGGTCAAACAGTTCAAGGGCATTAAAGATACTCAAGATAGGAGAGAATTTTAGATTTTAGATGTCTGATTCAATGAAGGGCTGCAAGACCGAAAATGCCCCTTTTGTTTATGTTGATGCTGGATATTTATCACAAACATATATTTAAAAGATGGTCTTGAATAAGTTCTGATGTTGACAAAACCTGTCTGAATTTAGAGTTAACTGCAACTGGAAAAGATTTGGAAGTTATGCAACTGTGTCCATTCTGATGACAAATGACCAAACAAAATATTCTTATTGAATATCATATGTTTCAGTGAAATATTTTTCAGTAATACAGTCCTGGTGTATAGAATTTGTAAAATTAATAAAAATATACAAAACATTCAAGTCCCGAGAGTGCATTTTCCACGGTGCGTTTTCCAGTTGATATAGGTTTGTGGTCGCGCAGAAGCTCTATAAGCTTTATAATCAACCTATATAAATATTACAAAAATTCTAGTCTGCATTTGCAAATATGTTACATCACTGTGCCTTTTAGAATGGGTAATCCCTATAGAAACAAAACTTACATCATCTTTTCTTCTGTCTTGATCACGGTCTCTATAAGGGTCTCTTTCCCGCTCCCTTTCCTTATCTCTTTCACTGCCTCGTCTGCTGTCCTTGTCTATGTTCCTCCCTCTTTCTCTATCCCTTCCCCAGTCTCTTTCTCTTTCTATAGATCTCGGTCTTTCTCTGTCCCTTGGTCCTCTTTCTGATCTGTCACCATATCTGGCTCTCTCTAACTCTCTATCAATTTCTCTGTCTCTGAAGTTTTCTCTATTTCTGTCTTTGTTCCTGTTCCTATCTCTGTCCCTATATTGACGTGAATCCTCAGAGTCTCTTTGACCTCTGCTCTGATCAAATTCCTGATCATAATACTTCAAATCAGAAGTATTCTTGTCCCTTGTGTCGTCATGATGATCATATCCTGTTCTTCTGTCTCTCGGATTACTGTCATCATATCTCTCTTGACTGCCTTCATTGAAAGTAGAATCCCATTCCATATTTGAAGGACTGCCTTTTCCAGGCTCTTGCTCATTCCTCCCTCTTTTGTATGAGGGTCTGTCTTGAGGCTGTCTTCTATTTTGTGTGTCTCTACCGTTTCTTTCATTATCATAACCATATTGCTTATCGTGATATCTTCCTCTGCGTTCTTCACCTCCGTAACTCTTAATTGCATCCATCCTATCAGAAGGTAAATATACAACATAAAATAGGTTGATAAAATAATCATTACTTTGAATTCCAACCTGATGTTAACATATTGATGACTTTAGACAATTGAATTCTTTCAGTTTTGTTTTGAAATGTTTGACGATTTTCTGGAAAAGACCCTATTCATAATAAAACCTTCAATAAAAGCTGAGAACCATATCATATATCAATAATTTTGTGTGGAGGCTATAAGCCTTTAACAGTTCAATTTTTATACTGGGTGAATCAGAAAAAACAATCCCGATTTGAAAGGCCACTGCTTCTTGGATATCGAGGCAATAATATTGGTAAATATCTTGTTTAATAGTGGACATGTTCAAATAAATTCTAGATTTTCTCAAGAAAGCCCCTCCAGGAAACCTTAAAAAACAGCATAAAATCATGACAAAATTTCCATCATACTTCTGCCTTAATAGCAATGACTTGTACATGCTTTAGCGTGTTTTATCCCTTTGGGAAGATGAAAGTGCCATCCCTGGGAACATAACATAACATAACATTATCTCAGAGATCCTATTTTTAATGGGTCAATCATTTATCATGAAATGCAAAGGGTCATCACATGGTATGGTTCTCTGCCTAAAGTTTCTTATTCCTCTTAAAGTAAATCAACGGAGTTAAAAGAAGCTTAGCTAGGGGGACTGGGTCAATCTAAATATAACCTATTGTATTCGATGTTCTGGATAGATGAAAACAATAGGAACATAGTGGTGCATGTCGTTCTTTTGTGCTATGTTTAGACTAGATCGCTATATCTCCGTTCATTTACTTTAAATTTTTCTGATGAAGAGTTCTTTCAATTTTTGTATTAACACAAACTTGGCAGCAAGACTCATCTCTTTACGTCATTAAAACATTATTAAAGCAATCGATCAATTGCATTCAAAGACCTATTAGCTGCTAATGACAACATCAAGGATCATTGATACAGACAACGGCATGACGTCACAGCAGCATTGAAAACACGACGCCATCTTGTTTTGGGGTAAATGTTCAGAAAATTTCTATAGGAATCTATAGGAAATTTGCAAAAAGTTGCATAAAATTGCTTCTCTATCCTACCTCACGATAGTGAGTAGGAAAGGATAGGTAGCAATTGTCAGCCAGATCAAAACCAATGAGATGATTCTACGAATANAAAACAAAACTTTAGGCCAAGAAAACTGTGAAAAACTTGCCTTTGCGTCGATACTTTCGTAGTTAGCACCACAAACTCTGTCGGCTGTGAGTTGCTCGTCGCTTCTTCAAAGTCAACCTTCCTTTTAGACATTCGCCTATCTATCTGCTAAAGTTTTTGAATAATTTTAACAGCGTCCAACCCTTTTGAATTTATTTATTGCGATAAATAACAGAGACAGTCTTGAAATCCCAGTGCGACGCTATACTTTGTAATGGCTTCACTTACCCAAAGTCCGATTTTCGAGCGAGAATTGATCAAGTCACGTGACATGTCGTCTGTATGAATTGGGGTTACGCATGCATCACTAAACAGATTTTGTTCATGCTTGCTTGTTTCGTAGGGACCTTAGCAAGCAAATGCGTGGAGAACACGAATAGAAAGTCTCGACTGCACAATCAAAGCTCAGGACAGACTTTGTAAAATCATCCACAAGGATCTTCTTATGTTTTGCTTTATAGTTATTACGGTTCCCTTCATTTCTATATATCAACGGAGCCTTCACTATCAGTAGTTGTAGCTGAGTAAAATCGTAAGTTAAAAGACGCTGCGCAGGAATATTTGTGTTCGTTGCTTGATGAGTGGCCTAATAAAAATGCTTTCATAAATAGGCCCTCTTTTCTGGGCCTTCTTGCTCCCTCTGAATGAAGACAACAAATTACTGCAGTTACTTTCAGAAGACTGCCACAAATAATAAATTTCATAACAAGATTTAGGACATTTTGATCACATAAAATACCGATTATTTACCTGCAAAGGTATCTTCAACCGTCCAGTCCTCTCTTCTTCGCTGATTTCTTAGTGTGGCTGGTTGCTCGCTTCACGCATGCGTGGTAGAATAACAATCACGCGTGGGTAATAGAACATTTTTATTCGAGAGCAAAGGACAAAAGAACATTCAGGTATAAGTATGGGAGAAAAATTTGCTTGACATCGGAATAAATTGCCTGAGAAAATGAATTTCAAAGAAAATTTTTTCGTGAAAATATATGGTGAAATTTCGGACACGGATGCTCATTTGAGCTTATTCTATTTCTACCCAAAAAAGTGATATGAAAACAGACCCAAAAATAAGAAAGCAATCCTCTTGACAAAAACAACAACGGCGCTTGCTAAAACCCATGCTACCGCTGCGCTGCAAAAGCTGCCTTCCTGCACGTGAGCACGTGATTTGGTCAGGCGACCTCTGCGAGGCAAATGCTGAGATCAGCAGGGAAGCAAGGAGGAAGAGGAAGAGAAGAAAGTGAGGAGTAAAAGAAGAAATGCCAAGGTTGCAAGAAAGAGGGCAGGATTGCTGCTGAGATTAATCGATCAAGATGATTATCTTTGCTTTGCCAGCCATGCTGCTGCTGATTTGCAGTGAGGGTGAGTATGGTCGTTTGCAATGCGATCACACTCAAGATTTGACGCCACAAAAACAAAGAAAACCGGTTGGCCTAAAAATTTTTAATTCAAAAATTGCTACAGTAGTAGGGTACTTATGGACATCATATGCAGGGTTACATAATAAGCAATTGCTTACACAAGAAATCAATATTTTAATACTGTACCCCAGGCACAAAAGTAGATGATGGGAAAGAAAGGAAACTTGGTCTTGCATCAGTCAGGGGAGTAAGGGACCATCGACATTTAGGTTTCGTCTTTCATCACGGCATTTGGCCGTGATTGTTGGACCCCCCTCCCCCCTCCGTCATCGCGGCCTAAATAAAAATCGGCCTAAAAACGACCGTTGTTATTCTCGAGATCGCCGAGTAATTTTAAGCAGAACCTGAGGTCTAAACTGCCGCTTAAATTAGTCATCTTCAGATGGAACAAACAATATCTCTTTCGATTGAATCTTGTAGGCAAAATGACAAGTGAAACGTACTAAAAAGTTATTTTTCAAACTAAAAAATTTCTTAGATTAGGTTTCGTCCTGAACATGCAAGTAATCACGGCTTTGGTCTACACCCCCTCCCCCCATCACGGCCAAATGCCGCGATGAAAGACGAAACCTAAATGTCGATGGCCCCTTAGC
>REGM01000039.1:403545-416411 GCA_004194415.1 Aurelia aurita
TCTTCCTAATGTTTTTCCTTAGCCTGTCCAGTTATAGGAGTGTCCCAAGTCACTTTCAATAGCAACTCCGAAGCACTCTCCATATCTTAGTAGTTTGAAAGGAGGAGAGGATAATCCGGTGAAAATACGTTGGTATTCTCACCGGATATGTCTCTTCGTGTTTCAATAAAAGTAAGAATATGCCCGTTCCTTCTCGTCCCAAGGGACCCTATCCTATTTAAACGAATTCAACAAGGTCATTCAGTCATTCTTATGAGCTACAAGCTACAAAACTCAAAATCTACCCACCGCTCCTCCCTCAGCGACGGATATGCTCTCTTCCTTTCAAACGCAACGCCTCGCACTCTCCATATCTTAGTAGTTTAAAAGGAGGAGAGGATAATCCGGTGAAAATACGTTGGTATTATGGCCATACTTTTCAATTGTTTAGCAGTTCTCCAACAGTACAGTAGGATAACCTGACGTCAACAGTAATTTCCACCGAAATATGCTAGTTAGCTTCAATTTGCAGTAATTTTGCACTTAAGTGGTACAAGGTAGCAGTACAAAGAATCATGAACTGTTGTTGTACTCTTAAGTTACAGTTACTTCCACCTTAGAAGTACTGTAGTATGGCTAAAGTATGACCTTACTGCTAAGCTTAGCAGTACTGTTTCGTACTGGATGGCGAAGGGGTCTGGAATATATGGGCTGGGTGGAAAATTTTCCAAATCCTAGTAAGCAGGGGTCTGGAATAAACAGGGTGGGTGGACAATTTCTGGAATATCAATAAACAAGTTTTAAACTAAAAGATACAGCTTGAGCCACATTTCAGGAAACATGATTTCACATATTTCACATTTCAAGAAGCTTGAAATTAATAAATGGGGACTCTGGGATAAAGAATGTCTTGGGTGGATTTTGTCAAAAAACTAATTACAGTAGCAGGGGAAGACATCTAGTTTGAACTCCAGAATAATGGATGACCCAAAAAGTCCTACTATATATTTGAAAAGTCATGAAATTGCTACTGATTGATTTTTCTCTGTATTCAATTTTGTCAAGAACTATTTTGAGTCCCAAGATGTTACCAACATGCTATGGTATTTTGACGTTTAAAAAAGAATGATATATAGCCAGAAGAGCCAGAGTTTTGATTCTTGCTCTTTCACACTTTAAAAAGCTCTTGGAATTATGGAAATATGATGTTTTATAATAAGCTAAAAATGAAAATATTGTTTATGAAATATTTAAGATTGTTTTAACCTTTCCAGTTTTTTATTTTAGTGTGAAATGGATACCAATGGAGCAAGAATTTGGTGAGTTATATATATTATGCAAGATTCAATGATATGCTGTTTTAGATTCAAATATTAAATTGATTGTCTAGTGCTCTGAAAACTGTTCATTTTCAAAGAGACATAGAATTACAATCTTTTGTATTAATTCTAAAATAAGGACTGGAAAAGAAGGTAACCTTTCTCAAATAGTGTTGAAGCTCGAAACTCAAGTTTGTTTGATATGATAACTTGATAATTTTTGTCATCAAAACTTTGTCATAACCATAAATGAATAACTTCAAATTTAGATGTACCCTTTCAGCAGTCAGTTTACATCAGATTGGAAATAACTAATGCATCATTTTTACATGTTCTTGTCATTTTTAGCTAAATTTTACTCGATTTTAGCGTTGGCGATCAAGGTGGCACACTAAGAGAATGCGGGAATGTAAGTTTTGTTGACCATTTTATTACAGCTAGCCTGTGCCCAGCCTGTACTAAAGCATCGCATATTTATATCCTGAGCGAAACTACGATGATGTAATAAGTCTGTTTATATCCTTGCCTTGAAGTGTTGGCTTTTCAGACTTTCTGATCAGTTAACAATAAAGTTGAGGCTCTTGAAAGAAGAAAAAGGAGAAGAACGGAGTTTGAAGAAAAGGTATTTAGGTCCTTTAATAGACTTACTGTAAATGACAATGATGTCTATTCAAGCCTCTTTATATTGCAATGATAAGTCATGGGCACTTAGTGGGATCCGTTGATAAACCCTCTTGGCATGAGGGCACCGTGGAACAACTTTGTTTATTGAAGAGCTATTTTTTCATTGATTGAATTTGGCTTTCATCATTGAATAACTCGCCTTTTTTACAGGGACGTTTGAGGTCATGTTCTTTGGCAACAGCAACATCTGTCAAATTTGCATTCTACTGTGATTCTGCTTGTGAACAAGTGGATATTCCATTTAGATATCGATTTGTTATGAGTGAAGCTAACCGTAAGTACGATATATTTCGAATTTGTTAAATGTTTCTTTAGTGCTTATTCTTTCCTAGGATCTTGTGATAAAGGCACTAGGTGTTCCAAAAAAGTACTCCTGTTTAAAAAATCACCAAAACTCAATCATCAAACCTATCATAAAATTTTATTTTTTATTTGTTTAGTCAATGACCCAAAAATATCTAAAGGTGATACAATATTTGTTTTCAATACTTAAAGGTTCAAAAATTACACGTTAGAAACCATATTTTGAGCTATGCTTTTCAAGCAACGTAGTCCATTTTCAGTTTTTTTTCATCCTTGAAGTCTCCAATGATAGTGTGCGTTTCTTTCTGTCTTTTATGACCAAGCTAAAAGATTAATATACATAAAGAAATTGATCTGGTAATCTTCAGTGCTTTTTGCAGTATGCTTCAAAGCCAGGTAGCCCTAGAAAGAGCTAAACTTGCTAATTTTGAAACCAATCACAAGATCAGCTATATCTGGGAAAATAGTTTGATCTTTGATCTACTTGCCAAAAAAATAAATTTTAAGATCGGCCATGTAATCATCAAATTTTGGTGCTTTTTCGAACAGGAGTACTTTTTTGGACACCCGGTACCCGGTAGCTTTCGTATGGATGGAGTGCGTGTTCTTGTGTACTTTCCTTTCAAGAGAAGGTAGACATGTTTAACTTCTTGAAAAGAGCTCAGGCACCAACGAAAATTTGAAATCCGTGCAAAAAGATTTTGCTGACGGATTTATCGTGAATTTAGAAAGTTTCATTGTTGTGTTATTATTGACGAGGATATCTACTACGATGATATCGATGACGTATTTATTCGATAAAATCACGTATTTGTATTCCTTTGTGCCTTTTATTTTTCTTATTTTCATTGGATAAAGTACGACGAACTATTGACTCATTGCAAAAGTCTCTTGTCTCCGCTTCCCAAACTGATTTGTCGCTACAACAACAGAAGCGATGAAAAAAACAGCAACGAACGAAAGTTAGAGAGACTTTGTGTTGAGTGTATTGAGCCCAGAGTTGAACTTATGATTCTTCATTCTCTTCTCGTTTTCGCAAACATATTCCTTCTCCTGCGCATTATTGGGCATTTTCCCCATCACTTCTACCCAAAACCAAAGAAATGGTGGCCACGTTAAATTAGCGTACTTGTTGACTTGTTTTATGAAAAAAACTGCAGACTGGCTCAGTTCATTTTCATTTTAAAATTCCACTACATACAAATGCCATTGAAAGTACTACAACATAACATAGTACATCAGAACAACAAATTACAATAAGGAAATATAGACTAACAAAATAACACCTTTTCAGGGGAATTTGTGTGCAGGGAATTTCTTAAAGGAGGAGCTCTCTCAATAGGTAAACTAATCGAGGAGAGAGCACCCCCTTGGTTAAAAACAAAACTTTGGATTTTGATTGATAATAAAGATTTTATCGATTAAATAAGAAAAATGGCTTGTTACCTGCGTCAAATTTCGGCTCCTTTTTTATGACGGTTGTTTTTTCTCTTGTTGCAGCTTCCGATCAATGGTGTGAAGGTCGACCCAGTGACGACTACCCATCTTCTCTTATCACTGCACCTCCGAATGTGGTCACCCCACCAGCAAAGAAGAACGTGAAAGGAAGAGGCAGTATTTGTGAACCTTCAATATATTTGAGTATCCTTTCGATAGCGCTTTTACTGGTATCGCTGCACACTTCATGGTGAAATTTCAAGAAAGTTTCTTGGTAATCAACGTGGTGTAAGCTGCGATATGATTTTGATTTTGTGCTATGTCACACTTGCAAACTATCAACCGAATTATTGGCACTCAATGAATTCTTGGCCACCATTCAATAAAATGCAGCGGCAAACGTATTTAGATATGATTTTGCTATAGAAAGCAGGCTTTCTTAGAAATCGAAGTATTCCTGCGAAGAATGCTTTATTTTCACAAGTTGGTAATTTTCTCAATATAATGTCAAAAATGTAAAAATTGACGTTTTTTTGTTTATTTGTATTAACTTTTTCAACTATTTATTTGTGATTTTAATTCACACATTTTGTAAATCGACTGTAAATGTGACACCAATCTGATGGACCCTATTAAAAAAATGCATCTATCCAATTCAAGTTTAACTTGCCTCCCCCCTTCTTGTAAAATGCTTGCATCGTTGGCTTACAGCACTAACTGAATGACTATTTTTGTAGAAATATCGGACGTTTACCAGCACCCCCTGCTAATCCCAAGATCCTACACTCTGAATTTAAAATAAGTATCTAATTTAAATATCTGATTTACAGGGAGTAGCGAGTAACTCCAATGTTGTCAAATTCTAGAAGGTCTACCGGGTGAGTCAGAAAAAACAATCCCCGTTTGAAAGGCTCCCTGGATATCAAAACGATAATATTGACAAATACATTATTTAATGGTTGACATGTTAAAATATAATTTAAAATTTACCTGACTGAAATCGGCCACTTCTTTCTGAATTATGAGCGATCTTCTGGAGAAAGCCCCTTCAAGAATCTTCAAAACAGGCCTAAAATCACGAGCAAATTTTCCAAATATTTCTGCCTTACAGCAATGACTTGCACACTTGCACATGCTTTAGCACGTGTTATCCTCTTGAGAGGATAAAATCTCCGAGAATATTGTTGTTATGTTTCCAGGGATGGCACTTTCATCCTCCCAAAGGAATAAGCATGTACAAGTCATTTCTATTTAGGCAGAAATATGACAAAAATTTGGTCGTGATTTTATGCCGTTTTTGAAGGTTTCTTGGAGGGGCTTCCTTCAGAAGATCCCTCATAATTTCAGAACGGAGTGACCGATTTCAGTCAGGTTAAATTTAGAATTTATTTGAACATTTCCACTATTAAACAATATATTTACCAATATTATTGCCTGGCTATCCAGGAAGCAGTGGCCTTTCAAACGGGGATTGTTTTTCTGACTCACCCGGTACATGGGTCTACGTTTGCTAAAAGTTTGCAGGCTAAGCATTAAGAGTAAGAATCTCAAAGGTTCTATCAAGATTGATTGAAAACGTGAGTCCTCATATAGTCGTTGAACTGTCCAGCACGTATACATGAACTGATATTTTTATAGCTCAATTAACATTTTCTCGTATATTGTAGAAAGTGATGTAAATTTGATTTTATACTGGTATATCCGTAGTGCAACCAAATTTTGAAGTTATATACAAGCTTTGTGATAGCAGTAGATGTCTTATATCAGTGTATCAAATTGTACGTGTATTTCTGTAAATTGTCCAGACAGATATATTACCCATTCAAGCTCACATGTCTTCAATATCTCGTTCGTGTTCGTGTACTGAAAGTCAAGTGGTGTGCAATTTCCAGATGAACAGTTTCAAAGGCCTTGGAAGACCATAGCTTCAGGGCTAAAACACATTCCATGCCGAAAAAAGGATTTTTGTTGCTCTTTGCTCCTTTCTGTTTACCAGTCGGACGCTTTGGTAGGCTCTCTGATTAGCTAATTTCATATAAAATGCACTTTTTACCTTCTAGTTTCTTCCCTATCTGATGTTATATTGCGATTTGCTGTGAACTGCGTTAGACGAAAAAGTAAGAACACCATTCCGCTACCCAGCGCAATTTTCAAAGTTTTTGAAACGTAGCCGCTATACTAAAATACATAATGACGTCTTCCACGTTTTCCAGTTCTTTCCAAAGGGTTCTTTGGATCCAGAGGAAACTTTCATTTACACCTGTTGTGCCAAAAAGTTCCTTGGCACTTTGAGAGCCATTGTCAAGAACGTTCATCTTTGTGCTGCCAGAAGCTTCAATCGATTTTATGGCCTTTGAGGTGTCACAAAATGATTTGAAAAAGTCGGTTAAAGACATTTGAAAATTTGTCGAATGCTGTAGGGTATCCAAGACGCAATCGACTGTTTAGCACAGCCCTTACAAAACTTAGGTTGTTTGTTTGTACGTGCGGTGCAGCTATATTAAGCAACATACAATACAGTATAACTCTTAAAAACAGTACTGTATATTGTCTAGATCATATTATATAAGACTTAAAACTTAGGTAATCGTTAAAAAAATTCGGTAACACGACCCCTCTGCTGAGTGCAGTTTTGGAATGTCATTATTTCGCAACAGATCAAACAATTCCTAAACAAAACTTAGTGAAACAACACACAAACTTGATCTGGTAAATGAATCTTCTAAAGCAATATTTGTCTAAATCTTTGAGAAGTCTTTGCTTGACTCTCAGCCTCTGTTTGATTTTTCTTTATCTATAAGCACAAGCTGTTTAAGAATAANCTTGGAAGACCATAGCTTCAGGGCTAAAACACATTCCATGCCGAAAAAAGGATTTTTGTTGCTCTTTGCTCCTTTCTGTTTACCAGTCGGACGCTTTGGTAGGCTCTCTGATTAGCTAATTTCATATAAAATGCACTTTTTACCTTCTAGTTTCTTCCCTATCTGATGTTATATTGCGATTTGCTGTGAACTGCGTTAGACGAAAAAGTAAGAACACCATTCCGCTACCCAGCGCAATTTTCAAAGTTTTTGAAACGTAGCCGCTATACTAAAATACATAATGACGTCTTCCACGTTTTCCAGTTCTTTCCAAAGGGTTCTTTGGATCCATAGGAAACTTTCATTTACACCTGTTGTGCCAAAAAGTTCCTTGGCACTTTGAGAGCCATTGTCAAGAACGTTCATCTTTGTGCTGCCAGAAGCTTCAATCGATTTTATGGCCTTTGAGGTGTCACAAAATGATTTGAAAAAGTCGGTTAAAGACATTTGAAAATTTGTCGAATGCTGTAGGGTATCCAAGACGCAATCGACTGTTTAGCACAGCCCTTACAAAACTTAGGTTGTTTGTTTGTACGTGCGGTGCAGCTATATTAAGCAACATACAATACAGTATAACTCTTAAAAACAGTACTGTATATTGTCTAGATCATATTATATAAGACTTAAAACTTAGGTAATCGTTAAAAAAATTCGGTAACACGACCCCTCTGCTGAGTGCAGTTTTGGAATGTCATTATTTCGCAACAGATCAAACAATTCCTAAACAAAACTTAGTGAAACAACACACAAACTTGATCTGGTAAATGAATCTTCTAAAGCAATATTTGTCTAAATCTTTGAGAAGTCTTTGCTTGACTCTCAGCCTCTGTTTGATTTTTCTTTATCTATAAGCACAAGCTGTTTAAGAATAATGTTTCTAATCTCGTTTAGGATTTATAATTCGATTGTTTGGTTAGGATGTGTTTCGTTTTGAATTTTCGCCAACGGTTTCCTCATTCTGAAGCCTTTGGTCAAAGGATTGAGGAAGCTATGTACAGCATTTAGTTTGTTTGTGTTAGGAGCGAAAGTTCGTTTAAAGTTATTGGTTATTGTTATTGGCCTTGAAAGTTATTGGTTATTTTTTATGATAAGAATTTGCAAATTGGTTTATCTGGAAAAGGATGGTTTTGACATTATTTGTCATTCTTTGTTGAATGTAGTTCCTTTTCAAAAATCATATTTGTGGAGAACCACAGATATTATTAACTTCGACAAGCTTGGAGAGCAGCTTCAAGGCCATTGTGAAGGTGAGTTAAAACTTGTTGCTTGAGCCCTCCTAAACTACGAGGACAATTTAAAACAGTAAGAGAAGTGAAATTTGGCATGAGAGAGAAAGAATCACCTAAAGATTCGTCCTGATGGATGACTTAGCCCTTTCTTGTTGTTGAAAGACCTTAGTTGTCCTTGATAGTTTAAACGGGGAAACTAAATGGAAGACCGGTGCAGCAGTCATTTGGAGAATTTCATTTTGCCAAAGATTCAGGGAAGACAATATGTGCTTGCTTGCTGATGACTTGAGCGAGCAGGTCGGTGATGCCAAAACAGCAGCACCCTTGGGGGTTTAGAATGTTCACTTCTCCAACTCCCCTAACAACATCGGCCAAAAAATAGACGGACGGTGTCACTTTTTATCGTATGTTAGGTACGACTCGTACTCCTGTCCTATCCGGGACATGAGAGCGTCCAAATTTTATCCTTGCCTTTAGAAAAACGCTTCGCCATACAGAATGAATACCTGTACAATTACATTTTAGGGCCTTAAAAAAGATCTAAATTCTTCTTTATAGTTCGTCGTCTCAAAATGTGTGTAGTATCTCTTTGCGTTGCATGATGAAGTGGAAATTTGAAATTAGGCCTAAACAGAATAATACGTTTCTTGATACTAAACGCTGAGAAGTATAAGTATAGCAATGCATTAGCACTTACTAGTATCGCAATCTAATTTCAGCCTGAGAGCAAGCCCACAACATCGTAGTTACTACACTCGCAATGGATTCTGGGTATCTGTCACAAGATGTATCAGAGGTGGTGGTCAACGAAAGACCTTCTCTTATGCATTCTATGACGTGGTCAGAAAAAGAATTCCGTGAAAAGTGAGTATCCTTTGTTGAGTATCTTAGAAACGATATGCCTTGAATGATCAAATCGAGAATTTAGCCCTTCACATACAGTTTGGCCAATTTCATATGTGATGCATTTTGTTAGAAAGAAACTAGGCTCGAGCATCGGGGGATAGGAAAAGGAGATTTTTCAATGTTTTTGATTTGATTTATGATTTGAAAACACATTAAACAGACACTAAGAATCTTTTCAGTTGTTCAACATTTGTTCAATGTTTCGTCCTGCGAAATAGCATTTTCCCAAGATTGGGGGGAGGGGGTAGTGATCTAGTGATACACCCTATACCCCTTTGAATGTCGCCCCTGTTTCGTATGAGCAGATATGAGCTTTGCGATTTAACTGGTCAAAAGTTCTTAACCCTATCAATCCTAGGGGGGGGGGGGGCTAAATCAGCCCCCCTAGCGGTTTTTCTTCTGTGGATTTTTACCAAGTGCACTTACAACGTTGAGACTTTCTGACTTTTAGTTTATATCCTTCTTACAATCAAAAATTAATTTTTTAGAAAAATTAAATTCATTCCAGGGGGTAAACACACTCAATTTTCGAGAGATGTCTGTGTAAAATTTCGAATAAATCCTATTAAAATCTGCAGCTAATGTGATAAAATGATGAAAGACGAGGAACATATACTATTTTTGATCCTCTATCCAACCAACTACTTTTTTTGTAATTTAAACNTGACGTCATCACTTTTCGCTAATTTTTCTTTACAAAGCAATTGTTATTTATCCACAGAATACACCAAAATTTGACTGATGTCCCTACTGAATTCCGTTTTCTCACAATCAACGATTGAAGATTTTTAGTACTGAACCCTATTGATTTTGAAAATGCAACATTGTGACGTCATGGGCAGGTCACGTGTCATAACTAAAAATAGATTGCATTTTTGGGTTCATCTCATGATGTACTATACACATGCCAAGTTTCATGGCTCTATGTTGTACAGAACAGAAATAAAATAGGGGGGCCGAATCAGCCCCCCCCTAGTCTTCCTAGAGCATCAAATACCCTAGGCTTGATAGGGTTAAGAGTTTCTCAACTGTTTATCAGGTTGAATAAAATATTTTACGAATCGTGTTTTATCAAGAGTTGTTTTTTATATGTTTTCCCCTCAATACCATAATGTTGCAATTAGCATTTATCTGTTATCTCACAAAACAAAACACTTCTTGTTTTTGCAAAGTTCGATTTCGTGATAATTTTCTCAAATCCTTGGCGAAAAAGAACAGTTCTAATCAATTTTAATAAGATACGGATACCAAAATATTGATGAAAGTGTGAAACAGACTATCAATAGACGATATAGGAACATGAAAATATGACACGCAGAGCAGACAAGGTGATCATTATTGGGTACAGAGAAAGGTCTAAGATGCCATCTTCTTTCCATTGGTCGCTGCATCCTCCAAAGACGTGTAAGCTGGAGAGGAAAGAACATAGAACAAAGCATCGAAGTGCCCCTTGTCTCACTTTGGAATGCATTCTTCCCCGTCTAGAAATTGCCTTTTTGAAAATTTTGCCCCTTGAAGTAAGAGCTGCTTTATACTTCATTGGCAGCCTCCGACTCTCGAGTCTTTTTTGTCGTTTTTGCGTTACTGAAAATGAAGTTCCTTCTTCATCATTAAAGATTTATCAAAACGTGTTAATAAGATAACTTAAAATAGCTGGAAAACACAGTACATCACTATGTTTAGTTTTAATTGAAAATATTGATTAGATTTAAAATTCGTGCAACAAAACTACATTTTAAACTTCGCTCGCCTCCTTTCTAACCATTGTTAATGTCTTTCGGAGTTTTAAACTCCTCTTCTTCGCTGTTGTTATTTAGCTAGAACTCTCTCTTTCTTCTCTTGTTATGCTTTGGCATATGGTTAGCTGTTTTTGCTTTTCACAAAATTGAAATCGCACTTTGAACTGCAATTGCCGTTGTCCAAGTAGGACCCATGCAGGGGCGCATCTAGGGGGGGAGGGGTGGTTGTGGGGGTTGCAACCTCTGCCCTTTTCGGCAGCGAACAAAGGAAAACAAGCATGTTGAAATAAGTTGCCCCATTTCTACCATACAAACCCTGCCCTTTAAATCTCCTAGTTGAGCGCCTTCCTATGTCTGCCCAGCCCAACCAAGCAAGGCTCGTGTGGAATAAAACCTTCAGCCTTCCTTAAGGCAGCGTCGAGAACAACCCCCCTCTGGCTTAGGATCCGTTCGCCAGCTTCAGTTTGGGGGAACCGAACACAGAATATTGCATGTATCATTCTCTGCACAAACATCACCCTTCCAGGTGTCCTCAAACCCATGCATGGACTAATTTGTAATTATCAAATGCAACTAAAATGTTGCAAAACTAAAACTACCAGCTGCACTTCCCCAAAATTAACTAAGGATTTGATATTTTTGTTGCATTCTTAGACCATCTATAAGATTGGCATTTTGTGGTTGAACCATGTGAAAGAAACTAATCAAGAATACCATGCTTTCCTAAGTATGTTTGTAACCAACATCGACAATTATGAAGTTGTTGTTTTTGTGTTGCATGAATTAAGACAGGATGCTTAAAACTAATTAGAGAGTGAATCAGTTGGTCTTGAAAACGCTGGTGATGTATGAATTTCAGATGTTTCTTTTTGGAATATGCAAAAGGATTCGAACGAAAATGTCTATGTTTGGTGTTGAATAAATGCTGGATAGCTATCAAGACATTTGAAAGAATTGCGCTGTTTAGTTAGAGCCATGAACAAAGTTTGCTAAGAGAAAGACAGGAAACGTTCATGAATGAAGACATAGAATCCTGAAGCAAACTTTTGTGAAGAAGCACATTATTCTACAGAATTTGGCGTTTACAAGAGAATGCATCACAGTATTTAAAAGTTAGAGCAGAGAGTTTTTTCGCAGAAAGCTTCAAGTTTCTTTAGGTCAGCTTGGATCAATTTCAAACATGGAATTTCACGATGACTTTGCAATTAAGACAAGGTATATTCGTTCTTCAATAAACAGTTCTTTCACTATTAATTATTCGAGTGGCATAGGCACTAAAATCTGCATTGCCAGGATGGTAAGGAAATGTTAAAATGGGCCTAAATTTGAGATTGTTGTTGTTTCAACGCATTTTGATTGGCCGAATTTATGCAGCTGTTAACCAATCAAGATTTGGTTCCTATTATGTTTCCATTCCAGATGGTTTTCATTCCTTTGATTTCTAAAATCTGTTTTTGTGAATCTTTCGTGATGTTGGGGATCTCTGGGACTTTTATGAACAGGCGAAATTTTCTTATTGCTCATTACTGTGCCTCGAACTTCCTCATTAAATCTTTTATTTCTGTGTTTTATTTCTCATTTGTGACTATTTAAAAATTTATTGCCTCATAATTCATTGTAAATGTCCGTTATAAGTGTTATATGAGCTATGAGCATGGATGGAGCAACAGGGTAACACAAAATAAATCGATTGCTTTCCATCCTTCATGTTTTTATAGGAGGCTCCTGAGAGCTTGGAAGTCCAGGAATGGATATGTCCCTGGGAGGACAAAGTCCTATTGACTTTGGTCCTATGTATGTTTCTGAGACAGGATATTTTTCCTGCAGAGTTTCAAAGGTTTGTCCCCTAAGTAAACCACTGTTTGCTCGTTGACGGGTTACTTCTGATGAGTTTTGGGAACATGTTCTCTAAATTATGCTGTTGTTGAAAGTAGAGTCTAATTTTCGAGAACTTGGTGTCCCAAGGAACTACAGTTGTTCATTTCATGATTGTGTCATTAATCAGGTCCATACAGGGAGCAGTGCAGATACAATGCAGGCCGAGGCTCCGATAGGAGGTCCCCCTTAGAAAGTTAGAAAGTTATTCCCTTCAAACCTGAAGTTGATTTCCCAGCTTTTCATATCTCCCAAAGATTTGTGTGCTCCCTGCACCCCAGTTCCCGTATTTTTATGGTCATTCTCCCTTTGCTCCCAAAACCCCTATCAGAGCCTGGTTATTTCAGATTTGAACAGTTACATTGACCAGGTTACACGAGGAAATTATGATCTGCTTATGATCTTACGCCAGTTTTTCTGCACGAACTATGAATTTTCGATGCCCACGGTTGCTTTCTCGAATTTTCAACTGAGGAATGTACGGCATGACAACAACAACAGAATATTGTTTCCTAGCAAGAAGGAAGTTCCTTG
>REGM01000039.1:430663-570028 GCA_004194415.1 Aurelia aurita
GCTGATAGCTGAAAGACTGAAGTATTTTTGTGATTTTTCTCGTGTTTTTATCAGCAGAGAAAACATAGATAAATTCAACTTTACGAAAATTCGTTTGATGCGAAATGGCTGAAAACAGGCCTAAAACACTCGATCAAATCGTACGAAATCTCCCGCATAGAACAAGATGCAAGAGCATTTAATCTCTCTCCCGCGTTATAGGAAATGAATTCTTAAAGAAATACTAAAGATTTTCAATCCCATGGCAATACAAGTGCAGACGACATCCGATACCCGTGAAAAACTGTAATTTTGCATTGTTCGGGGTGAGAAATTTCTGCAAGATTTGATCAAGTGTTTTAGGCCCTTTTTCAGGCATTTTGCAAACACAGAATTTTCTTAAATTCGAAGTTAGCTGTATTATCTGTACTCATAAAAATACGAGAAAAATCACAAAAATACTTCAGTCTTTCTGCTATCAACCAAACTTTGATTCATTCAAATCCATCCAGTACTCTGGGTACTACGATTTTTCAAACGTGGATAGTTTTTTTTGGCGCACCCGGTAGTATTAATACAACTTTGAATATCTTTTCTCTGGTACAAGCTCTCCCATTTTTCTTACCGTATAGATGCGGATATAATGCATGCCCTTTTAACCGAAAATATTAAAAAATGAGATTTTCTATCAATCCAAATCAAACTCGCATGTAATACCCCATTCACACTGGCCAGTTAAACCGGCTTAAAATAAACCAGGTTATTGAATGCTGCGTTATAATTGGTCGATCCAACAAATCGAAGGCATTTGATTGGTTAAAATTTAACCTGGGTTAGACAAAGCTGGTTTAACTGCTTCAGTGTGAATGAGGTATGAGATCGTGCCCTTATAGGATTTTCATTGTCTGTGATTCTTAACTTGTCTGTGATGTTCTTTGCAGTATTAAAGGACACCTGTCTCGATCATAATTGGCTGAGATTGTAAGAGGGGATTAAAAATTTCTATGGCAGGAGTAACAGAAAACAATTGGAAAGAGATCATTTCACGAATTGAACTGCATTTTTATCATGCGAAAAAGTCAAAGAGTCTGGGCTCTAGCTCCTTTCCTTTGTCTAAGCTTTGTTCTCTAAACCAATCACCTGCGAGACAGAGCTCCTTTAAACACTCATTTGTTCTAATTCCAGACACCTTTTTTATTAAGATTCAGGAAATTTTCCACCCACCCGGCTTATTCCAGACCCCCCGTTTATTAGGTTATAGGAAATTTTCCACTCACCCCGTTTATTCCAGCACCCCCCGTCTATTCCGGACTTGAGAACTCGAGAGTACATAGTAAAAATAGATACATGCTGGTTTGTCAATAATTTATTTTTTGCGATGACGTGCCTGACTTTGAAATAAACGTTACAATAACTCAGTTTTATAACTCAGTGAAAGATGAGCGTAGTGAAATTGTGGTTTTATAGAAACATTGAAATAGCTGCATGTTTCTTTATACAGTCTCAGCAAAGCGGATAAACTAACAGTATTTTCCAAATCCCTATGATATGTATACATATTGGTTAGATGATAACATAGAGGATACCGTTAGGATTATGTACTTTATGTTAAGTTTATCAGAACTAAGTGATAGGCTTATGAATTAAGATGCTTGTTGTAGCAAAAATGCCGCTTTTTTCAACCAAAATACTGTGTTTTCTTGTCTTAGCTTTAGCTGCCTGCAGTGCTGCATGATTTCATATTACGAAGCACAGTTAAGAATTGCGCAAATCGTACATGTTAGTATGGGTATTTTCAGGTCATTTGTGTTCTTTAACCATGATATGAGGGCACAGCCCTTGTGTGGGTTTACCTTAATAGCGACTTGATTCAGTTGTATTCCCTTTATGCCAAGATGCGCAATTTATTCACTTATTAGCTGAGTTGGTTGTTTCTTGTTGTTTCAGTTACTAGAATACTCACTTTAACTCCTTCCAAGTAGATGTCGGTTGAAGTCTGCAAAATAATCCAAATTATCGATTCAAACTCTGTCAAATGTTTGTTCGGCGGAATTTTCTGACATCTAGTTTGAGACCCACGTTAGCTTCTATTAATTTTCGTTAGTTTTTCTTACTTTAGCTTTGTTGAAGTTTATTTAAAGTTGAAATTGTAAGTACCATTTATAGTCAGAACTCGGTGACCCTTTGTTTTTTGGCTGTGAATGGTACAATATATTGCAAGTATTGTATTTTCTTGTTTTAATGAGGATATAAAAAAACCTTTCATATCTGCAATCGTAACTTCATATGTGCGAAATTTGCCTTCTTTGAGCCCTGGCAAATGTTACCAAAAATTGTTTGAGACGCATGTGGATCTTTGTTTTCCAAATCAAATTAGCGACAATCAAAAAGTGAAAACTTTCCTAAAATTATACAACAATTTCTGCTTTCAAGGCAAAGTTTTACGGGCTACCGGACAGTCAAAATTTATTTGAAGAGCAACATCTCAAATTTTTATGAAGCAATACTCTTCTGGCAAGGATTTTAGAAGATTACACCCATATTAAAAATTGCCCTTTTCTCCTTCCCACAGTCTTCAAGCAGCAAAGTTGAAGAATATGAACAACAAATTGCACAATTACTCGACAAACTCGAGGAATCATCCAAATTATCAAAAGTTCTCGACGATGAACTGAAAAACACGCGTGTTCGTGAAAAGACACTCGTTACGAAGCACAAACGCCTGGAGCAGAAATGTGCGGAAAAGGACCAGCATATACATAGTTTATCAATGGACTTAACGAAACTGCAGTCTCTGAGCATGCAAGATTTATCCACGATGAAGCACAGCACACCTTTGAGACACGCGCAATCAGAATTCAGGTTAACGCCACACGATGAATTGTTATCGAGCGACGAAGACTCGGATGTAACCGACGACGAAAACGAGGCTTTCGGCACCCATGACGACAGCAAGCCATTTTCTTCGGTTCGACCAATGCAACGAAAGCAATCTACTGATGAAAATGATATCGAGGCACTGCTTGATGGGAGCGAGGAAGGGAGCAATTCCACAGGTAAAATCACCAATGTGCAAAATATTGACATACATGAACGAAATAACTCCTCGCGAAGCTACAATAACCAATACACGCCTGTGAGAAACTTTTACAAATATGAATATTCAGATGGGCGCCCTGTTGCCGCTGCAGCGCCTCGTACTCAAGGTGAGACTGATAATGTCGGTGTTGTCAGGCCTAATAATTCAAGGATTGGTGTTGATGCAAATATAGAGACTTACATTGTTGACCAGCGAGATGGGAAGAAGAAGAAAAAGAAGGGCCTAATGAGAATCTTTAAAATGTGCGGTGGCGGAAAATCATCAAAAGTTCAAAGAAACCCTAGTGTTTATACAAAATCAGATGTCAGAGCGAGGCCCATTCCCGAAGAGAGGCCACTTGATTATAGATTGTAGAAGAAATCGTTTGCATCTCCTGAGAATTCGGAGCGAAATTCAAGAGCTGGATGAGATACTTGATTTGCCGATATCACGCAACAAGAAATCGTATGATCAAAGATCAGGTAAATTTCCACCTAAATATGCAGTAAATCCCCGCGTATAAGAACCTTCTTTTTTAGAACCAGGCTGAATTAGGTTCTTATGTTAAAGGGATTTATGTTAATTTCAGGGTATTAAGGTTCTTACAGGTTCTTATTTGAAGGGTCCTTTCTGTAAACCTTTTGGGGGTCATCACCAATAGATTTTCAGCCCTGTTGTTTGTTTTTGCAATGTTATTAAGGATCTAATAACTAATTCTACGCTTACAAATAGCAGAGGAGGAGGTTCAGATTTAAACAGCCAATTGGGACAAAAACAAACTTAATAAGAAAACTGAAAATAAACTTTATCACCCTTGTCATAAGAACATATGTTTCCATCAAACTGAAACAGGTTCTTAATTACATGGTGCATAATTTAAGAAAAGCAGCCTGTAGGTTCTTATTTTTGTAGGTTCTTATATGCGGGGATTTACTGTATCGCTAATTAGAACTACAATAAATTCGTAGACGAAATTCTCGTATGAGTTCTAATTGTAGATTCGTCATTTAAATACAAGAGGGCTTCGAGGTTAAGTTACCTTCGGGCTATCGAAGAAATCTCAATATAAGCAGGCCATCTGGAATTGGATGAGAGGATACGATGGGCAGTCATGTTGTTGAGTTGTAGGATCTGGAAATTGAAGGGCTCACCTAACTCTTTAAAGAACATAGGCTGGGATCTGTGAAAAGGAATCATGTTTGCAAGGGAGTTGAACTCTCCGATGACACCCAGGGAATAGATTTGTACATTGCAGATAAAGCAATGAAAAATTCCTCTGTAAAATGGAACTATTGTAGAAAGGGAAACTCGTAGTTTATCAATACAGAACGCAGTACCCTGACACAAGAAGTGTATTTAGCTTTCCACTTGAAGTTTGTCATGAATTACCCTCCAAATTGTCTGGCATTTTCCGCACTTTTTATCAGGCTTTCGAAAGACTAGACATTTTCGAACTTCAAAAAAATTTCAGTGGGCAGATAGACGTTACTTTAATACACAGAGATGCTCCCGCCTGCAGCAATGATATCACTGACATTGTGACAGCATTTATTACTTGATAGTTTCTTTTCGAGTTAGTGACAGCTGGAGAGATTTGGTTAACAGCCCCTCTTTGAATCAGATATTAACTCCACACAGTAAAAACCTGCGAATAAGAACCATAACTTTTGAGCTTAGCCTAGTGAAAGTCCTTAATTCTGGGGTTTAAAATGCTAGAATATTGCAATGAAGAGGTAATGTACTATACACAAACCATATAAATGACATGGTTTGTGCTCTTGCATTTTGAAACATCTTATTTTCAGTTTAAATGCAATTTTTACAAAGTACAGACAATTTTCCTTTGTAATGTTCACCTGAGGGTTCTTAAAAGTTGTGGTTCTTAAATGCCGGATTTTATTGCAGTTGGAACAGGTGAAGCCCTCTTGTTAGAAAATCTCATCAAGAAAAATTAGTAGAAAACCTGGTATTACGAAATCAAGGAAAATTGTGTTTGTAAATTTTTAGTATTGTATTCTTAGGAAAGATTTAAAGATTTATTGCAGCTAAAATGGAAAGATTTGTAAACAGTTTGAAGGATAACTATGATTGTTGTTATTTATTAGGCTTATGATCTAACATTGTTTGAAATTTTAACTCTCAGTTTGACCTCGATAACTCGACTTTGTACTTGATGAGTTTAATTGGGAAAGGCATAAAAGGGCGACGTGATGCACCTTGTGCGAAATTTTAAGCGAGAGCATAATTGCTTAGTATTTAAGCAACAATGACTGCACCCTAAGTCAGTGTAGTGAGCCCAAATCAGGAATAGATGAGCCAAAAATCTGTTGGGGACCCTGAATAATCTCTTCAATTTCCGTCTGCTCTGTGTCGTGCAATAAATGCCATCTTACCGGACTGGATTTGGTTAGGAGGCTAATAACTATGCTGTTTGATAAAGTTGGATTACTGGAGGGGGCTCTCCCATTGTAAAGGTGCACAGGGATGTACCTCCTTCAAGGGGATACTTTCTTTAGGTTCTAGTCTAGCCAAGGGTATACTTTATCCGGTTTAGTCTATGCAAGGGTATATTTTTGCAGCTTTAGTCCAGCTAAGGATATCGTTTCTCTGTATTTTTGAATTTTACTCCAAGCAGCGGTATAATTTTACAAACATTGGTCCAGGCAAGGGCACCGTTTTTATGAAAAATTGGTCTAGCGAACGGTGCCCTTTTGAAAATATGGCCGGCACACCCCTACTTTAGATTTCCAAATCCCCAGAAGACTCACACGACTATTTCTTTTACATTTGATCTTATTTGTTGAACCATATAACAGTGCTTCCAGGCTTGCTAATTGGAAGGGATACCTGACAATTCCTTCCAAGTCGAGTTATCGAGGTTCAACCATAGTTTAGCATTGTCTGTTTTAAGATTCGAAGATTCACAAAATGTTGTTTAGGGTAGGGTTTCACGCAGATCACAAGTATAGGTTTTTTAGCTTTGTAAATTCTTTATCGATGCCACTGTTGTGTGTTGCACCATACTGCCTAATTCAGTGAAAGTTTGTGTGTTTTCTTTGATTTTGCATTTATTTGACGAAACTGTTCAAAAATAATTGAAACTGTTTTACATCTTCTGATAAATTTGCTAAATTTACTGGTAAAAAAAATGATGGAAAAATTATGAGATATTTTCAAAGACAATTTTAGTTTTCTGCACGGAAAGTCGTCGAAAGTCCGTCTCGAAATTCACATCAGACGAACAACTGTCGGGTGACTTCTGTTTTGTGAAAAGGGCCAGTACACAGCAGATAACAACGACAGTGGCGATCGACATGATTTGGTGAGATTGATGTAAGAGCGAGACTTGAATTGTACATAATTCTGGGGATAAAATTGAATTTGTTTGATAGCTTCACTCCGGCAAGAATTTGGATAAATTTTAGATTGGATACTTTGTGTTTCTTTCTGCCTATTTATCTACTTTTCTGTAGAAAAACTGAGGAGGCCTGGATCAAACGTCGAGCCTGTCATGTGCCGAACGAACCAAATGCTTGAATTAATCACATGAGAGAAACGAAGTCATATTCGATCCAGGCCTCACTTGCAGAGTGGACCAAATATGTATCGACGGTTTTGAGCCACGAAGGATTTTGAATTTGCAAGGGTGGTCGGCTAAGTCGCTAGGTTTTTTTTTACATAAAAACGTTCAGCGTAGAAATGTTTGAAAGTGATTTCACCTAGAGTTTGCTCTGAATTTCGGATTTGTATCAGAAAAGCGTTTCGAAATTGTTCCAATAGTCAACATTGTTTTTTAAATTCTTCCAAAATCAAAAACAGAAAGTCCACAATCAAAAATTTACTGACAATTATAGCGAAAATTATTTCTGGGTTTTTTGTAACGTTAAACCCGCTCTCCACTTGGAAGTTTTGAGAGCCAAGGCTAAAAACAACGTTCGCGTACAAAATAACTCCCTTGCTCTTTGCGCCTTTTTTACCAAATTATGTCGGCTATCTGATTGGCTAACTCAAAATATGTACAATGCTTATACTCTTGCTTCTTCAAGTTCTGATATTTGCTTACGATTCGTGTGACCGGTACCAGAAGACAAATATACAGTGTAATTTTTGAATTCGCTTCAGCCTTCTGGACAGGCCTTTTTCGTTCAAAGATGAAAAGTCTACAAAGTGACGTGACACCAAAACCGAAGCTTATTGCGGAGTAATTGGTGTTGCGTAGGAGCAATGGAATGTGTGACCTTGCGGTTTGGTTCCCTGTTGACTGCTCATATGGTTTCTTTGCTTAGCAACGGCAGCAAAATGGCCTCGCAACAGAGCAACAAATTTAAAATCCTTTCATTTCCTTCACTGCTGTGGCAATCTACGTGAAGAAAAGACGCGATCGCAACTGAATTAACAGAGCAAAATAAAGAAGACCACTTCCTTCGAGAGTTTTAGTGAGAATAATGCAGGGAACACTGTTAACTTTTTATTTATGAAATTAGGCCCAAAAATTTATTATTCGAGCACGACACGAGACGAGGAAGGAAGTAATTATTTCGATCAAAGATTATAAGATTATGGGGCGAAAAAAACAGAATAAAGAAGAAGGAGAACATGAAGTGAATATCACAGTTATGATTGCGAAAGCATCCATAACAGGTAACTGATTTATCTTTTATTTATTTGTAGCGTAAGCAGCATACCAATCCATCCATCCATCTGACCATCCAGCAAGTAAATTTGAAAAATTCACGAAGCAGGGACAGGGTAACCCTGTCCCTGCTTCGTGAATTTTTCAAATTTACACGAACGAAGTGTGAGTAGGTTGAGTTGCTACTAGGCTACGTTTTTTTCAGGAAACATTGATAGAATGCAAAAGAAGAAAAGAACTGTTAACGGATAATGCTTTGGCTCTAAGTGTTTCTGGTTTTTATTTTCACAGCAACAATTTTGAAGAATCCAATTTTTTCTTGCGTCATCTTTTTGTTTTGCCTTTGTTGATGTTGAGATTTTTTTACAAGAAGCCACATAAAATTATCGTTCATGCTCCAAATCGACCTTAAAGCCTTTAGGAGGAGTTAATTATTGAAGACTGAAGAAACTGTTTTGTCATTAAACAAGGGGCCGCACAGATATCAATCTTTTTCAGGCAGAACGTCCAATGGACATGTGGTGGGGAGAAGGGGTAAAAGGGCTGGATGTTTTCAAAATTCTAATTTATCAAATTTTTTCTGATAGATTTTTTAAGAAACTGTTCTCTACAGCTTCCGTTATCCATATATTTTATTAGCACAAACAAATTTAAATCACAACAAATGAATTTTGTCCATTTTTTTTTGTGCGTGGTCATGGAAAGCATCACCATCAATCACTTTATGATCACTTCGGCCAATTTGAAAAGTTCCAAAAACAATAGTGCAAAATACAGTAGTCTTATGATCAGTAAAATTCTATCAATTTTAAATGGGATTTTTTGGGGATGGGGGTATTTTTAAAATGTCCAATAGAGGTTTTGCATGAAAGTATTGATTTGTTGTGCAGCCCCTACCTCTTCCATATTTTCAGAGTTTGACCCCCTACAAGAAAAGCAAACCAAGTCAAGAAAAGTCTTTGAATCACCAAAAGCTCAAACCTATTTCCATTGTGCATATAAATTATTGCCAGATGATAGAGAAAGTGTCAGAACTGATGTTGTCACTTTTGGCGTAGCTGCAAAATTGTACACAGAAAATGATACACGGGTGCTCAGAACATGGCAGGATGGAGACAAAACTTGGGTTGCATGGACTAATCAGTGAGTATTTCAAACTTAGCTTCAATTCATCGAGCTTGTGATTCACAGAGGGTCAGCAAACATAAATGTCCATGCTACAGTATAAGGTCTTTACAAGAAATTTGGATCAGCCTTTCATGCTAAAAATTATTTGTTTTGCTTCTAAAATTTTTTTATTGGTTTCTCATTTTGCATAGAAAATTTATGGTGAAGGTCTTATTTTTGCTACATATACAGCACAGGCCTTGCGCATATGAACATGGTTTTCCTGCCTGAATGAATATTCTCAAAGAATTTCTTGAGAATTCTTGTTTAAACAAATTTACAGTCTTTCATATGACTCAAAAATTCTTATCCGAATGTGAAGAATTCCTAACAATTATTGAGAATTCTTGTCATGTTGATGTGCGCATGGCCTACAAGGGGCTTTGAACTAAAATTTTCATGGCTTCTAAAACATAAAAATATACTCGAATTTCTAACATTTTATGCCATCTTAGAACTTTCTTATGAATTGGTTTTTTACAAAAAGATTTGAATGCAGACTCAAATGAAGTTAAAAGTGATCAGTTTGATTTAAATGATCAGCTTATACATAGCTTCCATTCTACAACAGCTGGCAGGTTAAACCTCTTGATAAAGGGCTCATTAATAATATATATTTGGTTTCAATAATATAATAATAATAATATATACCATATACATCTTTAAAGATTAATTATACCACAAAAATCCATCTCAAATTAGATGTCACGTGAGATTTGTGATAGCGCAAAATTACTCCTGCAAAACTCTTCAATCATTTCTAATCGCAGGCATTTTCATGTGACATCTAATTTGAGGCAGACTTTAGATCTCGTGGGAAAAGCTACTGTGTATTGAAATAGTAAAACAGAAGACCCAATTTTTTGGTGAACATTCACCAAAATTTGATTTGATCTTTGATATTTTCATTTTTGCATGAGAAGTACTCAATACTTATTTTTATTGCATGGAAACCTACTTCAGTTAAGAAACATACATTTTGATCAACTATCATCCATCTACCGGGTGTCCCAAAAAATTATACAGATTTGGTCAACCCTAGCGATGAGAGTTTAGTGCAAATCAATCCGAAATCATTTTTAAAACATACCTCGATAGTCAACTTGAACATAGATACCTTGTTTGTTGATATCGATGCTTTGAGAGTTGAAATATTAATCTTCAAAGGACAAATTTGCCTCCACCTCCAAACCAGAGCTTCTTTTTGACCTAAGCAAATTCTTCAAGCACAGTGAATAAGTCAACAATAGACTTGAACAAATTTGAAACAGGAGNCGCCGGGATTTGAAGACTCAAGTTTTCAAAGTGGTCCTGGTCTGAACAGACCCTGAAACGAGAGGCGCGCGATCGAGCGCGAACGCGTCCACACTCGCCTCAAAAACTCTGCTGGTTCAATTATTCAAGCGCCTTGCTGATCAAACAATTTGTTTTCTTTTCAATGATCGGTAATAACCATTCGTGAATGTATTATACATAAATGTTTTAGCCCAGATCTTCCTTGTATATCTGTAAAACAGCGATAAACTGTCTTTCTTTCCCTTTGTTGAAATCGCAAAATTTTCATGCTCTTCAACTTGGATTTATGTTGAATCGAAACATCACAACGTTTTGCACAAGTTTGCAATGTATTATTGATAAGAAATATGAAGAAGTTCAATAGATGATATATTTCAGTGCGTTTTATGGCATCACCTGAACTCTCTAATAAATGACAAAAATAATCTTTGCACAAGTTTGCAATGTATTATTGATAAGAAATATGATGATCAAGCTCCTAAGTGAATTGAGAGGCTCAATCAACCAAGTACCTAGCTTTTGCTCATTTCAGGGCCTGGGTCAGAAATGTCCATTGAATAGTTATTTTGAGGATGACGAGAATGATAGATGGATTTAGTTAAAGAATTGAATATACTATTTCACTACATCTCTCAACACTTTCATTTTCAATGCAAAATGTTGCTTGGGCAACTTTTAAACAGTAAAAATCTTTCATGTTATTTTTCTGCATTGCGAAATTTTTGAATAGTAAATATTTTGGAGCATAAAAACTTTCAGACAATGAAATTTTCGAACGTCCAAATTTTTTTGCGTTTAATGTGATCATTTATGTTGTTCTCTCTTCTTAGCCATAGAGTAAGAGTCACAAAAGATGTCTTATTAAAAATGTTCAGCCATACTTTGGAACTAAAGATGTGGGATTCAAAAGACAGAGTCTCGCCAAGGGCAAGGTTTGATAGACCAAAAGCATTTAAGCTTCCTCAATCGAAGGGTAATGATGAATATGATGTCGAGAGTATCAAGAAACTACTCAGACTGCAAGGTATTTCTGATGGACAGGCAAAAAGGATTTCAAAGGCACTTACACCAGGTTAGAATATTTTTATGACATTATAATTTTGTCAGCCGCAAGCTAGAAATTGTTTTTATCGAAGTAGAACTTTTTGTGATTTTTTAAAAGATGCTTCTCTTGAGCAAGCCTGGTTTTCCAATTTTGACAAGTGAAACACAAAGTCATAAATTTTATATTTTGTGATAACTAAAAAGAACATAACATAAATTATATAGTGTTTCCAAAAAATTGTAATGCGCAACACAGCAGCGGTGCTCCCAGTTAATTTGCTTCTCTAAATTCATGAAGTTCTTTTAAACTAACAATATTGCTTTCCATAGTCTTCCTGGTAGGTATTCTTGGATTTTGAGGTCATTAACTCCCAAATGTGTTTCCTGATACAACTATAAAGTTGAAGTCCATTTGATGCTAAAATTCAAAATTTAAGGTTGAGTACAGAGATGAAATCTTCTGGTTTTGAAGCAACGAGTGATCTTAACTTTCTTGCTCCAGAAATCAGCAACTGCTTGTCAGGTTTACTCAAACTAGATAGCAAACTCTAATGTGAAGTCTCTTCTATTCACAAATCTGAAAAACTGGAAAATTGGATCATGACTTCTTCACAGTACCCGCACAAATAGCGAAAAATCGTTAGGATACCTGGTGTACATGATGTACTATACAGGATGAGTCAGAAAAATGTATCCACTGTTTAAAAAATCGTAAACCGATTTGCAAAATTACAACTCGATTGCCTCACTGAGGGTGTGACTTGATTTTGAGAATTTATTCATAATTTACAATGCACAATCTTAATCTCAAATGAAGAATTCCCAAAAACTAGCTTCCATGGGCTTTGACTAAAACCATAAATGAAAAGCACAATTTAGTCCATTTTTCAACCATTAAGATGGTAAAATGATGTTTTCTTAGCCCAGGGATTGCTTTCTAATGATACGAAAACTGTTGAAATGTAGTTAAGCTTTCCCATCAATTCTGAGCATCAAAAGGTTAAAATTTACATGATAGTGAACATTTGTTGTTGTTGCCTTTTTGAGCATATCGAAGATTTTTGAGAGGGAATAATGCACCTAAAATTATGCGAAAAATCTCGAAAATTAAGTTGAAGCCTCAGTAAGATGACGGATTAACATTTTTACGATTGGTGCATTGCATTTCCTCTACGATTTTTCAAATAGTAGATACATCTGTGACTCACCCGGTAAATTGTGTTGTTTACATTTTTATAGCTAATCTGTAACTATTTTCTCATCAGAACCACTTCAAAAGAGGGGTGATAACTCACCAAGTCTAAAGAACGCTGAAAAAAGCAGATCAAAGATCTCCCAAGCAGGACGAAAAGGTCCCAAATCTGATGTGAGTTTCAAGAATTGTCATTTTCTCTACAAGCTTACACCCTTGAATAACAATTGAACCGATAGATACTACCGGGTGACCCAGTAAAAAATGAAGCTTTTGAAAAATCACTAAAATTTGATTATATTACCGATCTTTAAATTTTCTTTTTATTTAGTTGCATTAAGGATCAAATAAATTTACCAGATGATGGTTATTTTATTTCTTCAGGGGGGCGATGTTGAAATTGCAACACGCAAAAAACCATAGTTTCAACAACAAGAGATCAAATTTCACCACATTTGCGCTTTATTTGTACAGTCTTGAGCCGTTACAATGTTGTTACGGCTCAAGAACGTTTACACTGCTCCAGAACAAAATTTTCTATAGCTACCGGGTGTCCCAAAAAAGTACTCCTGTTTGAAAAATCACCAACATTTGATTACATGGCCGATCTTTAAATTTCTTCTTTTGGCAAGTAGATCAAGGACCAAATTATTTTCCAAGATATAGCTGATCTTGTTATTGGTTTTAAAAAGTTGCCTGGTTTTGAAGCATACTGAAAAAAGCACTGATCAATTTCTTTGTGTATAGTAAGCTTTTAATTTGGTCATAAATGACAGAAAAGAAACGCACTCTATCATTGNTTCTCTACAAGCTTTCAGACACCCTTGAATAACAATTGAACCGATAGATACTACCGGGTGACCCAGTAAAAAGTGAAAAATCACTAAAATTTGATTATATTACCGATCTTGAAATTTTCTTTTTGTTTAGTTGCATTAAGGATCAAATGAATTTACCAGATGATGGTTATTTTATTTCTTCAGGGGGGCGATGTTGAAATTGCAACACGAAAAAAACCATAGTTTCGACAACAAGAGATCAAATTTCACCACATTTGCCCTTTATTTGTACAGTCTTGAGCCGTTACAATGTTGTTACGGCTCAGGAACGTTTACACTGCTCCAGAACAAAATTTTCTATAGCTACCGGGTGTCCCAAAAAAGTACTCCTGTTTGAAAAATCACCAACATTTGATTACATGGCCGATCTTTAAATTTCTTCTTTTGGCAAGTAGATCAAGGACCAAATTATTTTCCAAGATATAGCTGATCTTGTTATTGGTTTTAAAAAGTTGCCTGGTTTTGAAGCATACTGAAAAAAGCACTGATCAATTTCTTTGTGTATAGTAAGCTTTTAATTTGGTCATAAATGACAGAAAAGAAACGCACTCTATCATTGGAGACTTCAAGGATAATAAAAAATCTGAAAATTTTGGCTCTTAGGCAAGATTGAATATGTTGCTTAGAGAGTACAGCTCAAAATAAGGTTTTTCAACGTGCAATTTTTTAACCTTTAAATATTGAAAACAAATATTTTGTCACCTTTAAATGTTTTTGGGTCATTGAGAAAACAAATAAATAATAAAATTTTATCATATGTTTGATAATCGAGTTTTGGTGATTTTTGAAACGGGAGTACTTTTTTGGGACACCCGGTAGAAAGAATAAAAGTGTTACCGATTTACAGGAACAAAGTAAAAGAAAGGCTGATCCCTTGCATTTTTGTTGCGGATCCCAAGTTGTACCGGTACAGTGTAAACGGGGTCTTATACCTCATTCGGAGTGGCAAGTTAAACCAGTTCAAACTACAGCAGAGAAATGCGATGGAAAAATCGTTGAAATTATTTTTGCCTCAGTTTGAAATTTTTTCAGCGCCTTTGAAGATATAGCAACGCATTTGGATGGAATCAAAAAGTTTTGATTCCATTTGGAAGCGATTGCTCCGTTTAATGAATTTTAGAAAATGCATTATCCCAATAGACAATAATGCTAAAGATGGCGGCCACGCAAAGCATGCTGGTAAAAAGCTCCCTGACGACCACCTAACGACGTAAAAGTTTTGGTCTGCCGTTTCGACTAATTCGAATTCGATTCAAGTCAAAACTTTACCTTTTCTGTTTTGGAAAGGTTTCCTTTTGAACCATGTTGCATTCGAATTCAAGGTCGATTCGAATTCGAGCTAGCTAGTTAAAACGGCAGATCAAAACTTTTATGTCGTTAGGTGGTCGTCAGGGAGCTTTTTACCAGCATACTTTGCAGCAAAACACAACAGAGTCTTTGGAGCCGCCATCTTTAGCGGTATTGTCTATTTTGACACGTTTTTACTCTAGTGTGAACCAAGCTTAAAGGGAATGTAAGCATATAAAAGTGGCTCAAGCCAGTTGCGGTCAAATTCTAGCCTATCAAATATCAGTATTTCCTGTCGACGTAAATCATTAACCCAAGTATGGTTCGGCACGTGTCACGGACTATTGTCTTTGCACGGCTATTTTTATCCAAGGCTTTTATAAGCTTAGATTCCCTTTAAGGAGAGCTACCCGGTTGAGTCAGAAAAACGCACGCCGTTTGAAAGGCTGCTATTTCCTGAATATCAAAGCAAGAACAAATTTTGATCTATTTAATAGCTGACATGTTCAATTAATTTTAGAATTTTTCCTGGCCGAAATCGGTCGCTCCGTTCCGATTTTATAAGGGATTTTCTCGAGAAAGTCCCTTCGAAAATCTTAAAAAGTTGCCTAAAATCAGGATCAAATTTCTCTAATATTTCTGCTTTACATCTATGACTTGAACACGTTTTAGCAAGTGTTATCCTGTTGACAGAATGAAGAAGTCATCCCCACTAGTGTACAAATGTATTCAAAAAAATTCAATCCCCCCAAGAGGATAACACGTGCTAAAATGTGTTAAAGTCAGGGTCGTAGGAAGCATCTTAAACTTCGAGGGGCACGACATGTCAAGGGCACTTTTTTCATTAAGCTAGAGGGGCATTTCCTGGGCATTTCCTCAAACAAAAAGGGCAATTTCTCGTTTATTGCAAAATCTTGGGGGGCACGTGCCCCGAGTGCCCCCCGGTTCCTACGTCTCTGGTTAAAGTCCTTTCTGTGAGGCAGGAAAACTGACGAAATTTGACCATTGTTTTTTGATAGTTTTGAAGGCGCCTTCTCGAGAAGATCTCTCGTACTTTCAGAACGAAATGGCCGATTTCAGTCAGCTAAATTTTAATATCTAATTAAACATATCAGCTATCGAACAAGACACTTTCCGTTATTATTGCTGTGATATTCAGGGAGCAGTATTTTTTCAAACGTCGTGGGGTTTCTTTTTTTGCTCATTCAGTATATATTGTTAATTCAACTCTTGCTCGTCTACTTTCTAGACTATACTAACGACACCAATACCAGAAGGTCGAGCTGTTCCTTCCCCAAAAGACCTCAAATCACCGTCTCGCCAGCAGAGCAAAGAGAGAATCTCTCATACAGCAGAACCTCTCAAACCGGTAGACGAAGATGATGAACAAGGCCTTCCTTCTAAGATACCGGATTCTCATGGAGTGGATACAGTAAAAGTAAAGGTAGGGTGCTCAGCTGTTTCCTAAGAGGAGACGAAAACTGTCAATATTATTGTCTTCTAGAAAAAGAACTTCACATGTTTGAAAATTCGTTATGCAGAGAATACTTGAGGTATTGGAATCAATCAAAGTTTGGTTGATAGCCGAAAGGCTGAAGTATTTGTGTGATTTTGTTCAATTTTTCTGAACATTGGAAGTATAAGTAAAATTTGATTTACAAAAATTCGTAACTTCGAAATGCGTGAAAAGAGGCCTAAAACCATCGATCAAAATTATAAACAATCTCCTCACTCAAACGCATTTCGTTCCTCACAAGAGTTAAGAATCAAATCTTTTATAAAAACGATTTAGCCTTGAGGGAAATGAAATGTATTTGGATGTTGTGAGGAGATTACTTATCCCTTATCCACGCATTTCCAAGTAAAGGAATTTTCAAAAATGCCATTTTACCTATATTTACAATGCTCAAAAACATAGGAGGAAAATCACAAAAATTACTTGAGCTTTTTGGTTATCAGCCAAACTGTGATTCATTCCAATACCACAAGTATTCTCCGCATAACGAATTTTCAAAGATGTCAAGTTCTTTTTGGTCCACCCGGTATAAACATCTTACGTAATTTTTGGGTGTTTAATTTAGATGCAAAGATACTAACCTGTGTAGCATAGCCTCCAAATCTTTGGCATCTTTAAAAAATCATTGCACGGATGGTTAATGCATCTTCTGTTTGATTTTATGGCTTGAAAAGGAACTTCAAGTACTTTGCTATAGGTCTTCCCCGTCCACAACGTGCTACTGGCTTGAGCGATATGACAAAAGTATTGTCATGCAGCATGAAATTAGGCCACCTTTACGAATAGGGCTGTAATGCATGCCGGTTGCCCAAGAGCCTTTAAGGAAGAATTCTTCGTTCCAACTATGTGATTTCTCCATTCTTTAATAGGTCTTCTTGGACAAAAACAACGAGCCACAGATGTCTAATCTTATGAAACTAGCTGAAAGTGGAATAAAGCCAACCGTTGATGAGCATGGTGAATATATTGAGGCAGAACCATTGGTGCCAAGGCAAGGAGGAAGATCAAGAAACAATACTGGCAACAGGAGCTCTTCTGCAGGTAAAACCACGGGCAATAATGCACCGTTGATGTGGCCTATATTATTATAAAATTGTCTTCTTATCCATTCTGTTATTTCCTCTTCCACGGGATTGCGAGAAAAGCTTGACAATGCTGCTTTTCCTTCGTTCTTCTCTCATCACAGCTAGCATTGAATGTCGCCATTATTCAAATAAAGTTCAAACCGTTTTTCGCGCCTGAGCTCCTACCCAGCGATGCTTCTCATTTCAAACTTCCACTTGGATTTGCCCAAGTCTGTCCCGTTTATACCTAGAAAACGTCCACCCTGCTTGGGAGGGAAGGGAAAGCCTATTATTTTGGAGGTACGGAAGAGACTTTGGCAAGTCCAACTTCCACTCAACAACTAACTAAGGAACTTGTAGGCGTTATATCTTCCGTTGAGGTTAATGCAGACCGGGTGAGTCAGAAAAAAATGGGGCTTTGAACAGGCCATATTTTCGCGAAAAGTAACTCAGATTGTGTTTGTTAAAGTTTTATAATGCAGGAGAAACATTAAATTTGCTACAGAAATTTAGTTTATTAGAATTGGTCATTTCTTTCCATATTTATTTGTGATTTTATGATTTAGCTATTGTGGTGAAATTTGTATCGTTTTTATAAGAACTATCTGCTTTCTAACAATGACAATTAAATCGAATGAGTAGTCTCCAAGGGATACATAATAAATAAAGATAGTTTTCCTTTTGTGCTTTAACACAATGCATGCCTTGTTTCAATTTTTGTCAGAGAAACAGTATGTTTCTCATGGTTTAGAAGCTCTCGCGTGCATGAATATGAATCTAATTGAAATCGCTCGCAGCTATGGAACAGAAAAACTGATTTAAACTAAGTAAATTTCTTATCTAATACCCCATTCACACTTGCAAGTTAAACCAGCTTAAACTAAACCAGGTTATCGAATGGGGCGGTGTAATTGGTCAATCCAACAAATTGAATGCATTTGATTGGTTGAAATTTAACTTGATTTAAATAAAACTGGTTTAACTGTGTCAGTGTGAATGCGGTAAAAGTTAGCTTTTTTCGTATTTACAGATAAAAAAGGATTTGTGCAAAATGTGCAAATGCCCCACGTTTTTGTTTAATTCCAGAGGAGACAGCAAAAGAAAAACACTTTGGTCATTTAAAATCAAGATTATCAGCGTTGGAGACTGAAATTAAAATTAAAATTGATACATGATTTAGAGGATTTAAAATTAAGCATATGAGCGACGAGACTGTTACTCTTTGGAAACCTGTTTGAAAATAGCAAAGTGTGAAATTCATTTTGGTGAATTTTTTGACCCCTACTCTCCATGTTTTGACTTTTGTGTATGGCTGGGCAGGGGCGAAGCTAAAGAAAATTATTGGGGGTGCAGGCCCCAGATTTGACGACAAAAATGGGTGTTCCTCTGGTGTGATTACGGGCAATATTACAATGTGTCCAACTTTGCCGACAAATTTGCTGACAAACTAAAAGTTGGGCGGATGCGATGCCCCCTGCACCCCGCCCCCTTGGCTACGCCCCAGCGGCTGGTGTTGTCACCCTATCAGGACAAGCATTCAGCAACCGGTCATTTTTAGTCAACGTAGCTTTTGAAACTTCTATGTCACTAAGATTTTTTAACTCTACATTTCTCTTTATATTGTAGCAACAGGGAGAAGTTCCAGAGCAAGAGCAAAATCAGCCGCCGAAAGGAAGGCAGAAGCTAGAGCGGCCTACATAAAAATGCATGGCCTAGCAAAAGTACCTGTTGATCTGTCACAATTATTCACCGGAACAGTGTTTGTAAATAACAGACTGGAATCATCTGTTGGTACCGTCGATGACTTGATGATTGTTTTGTCTCTTGATGCGCCACTGTTGTCAGAGCCGCAGAGGAAAGTGCTGAATCCGCTAGTCATCCGGGTATTCTCGTCAAATGATATGCCTACGACGCCCTTATCGTATGCACAGCTACAGAACAGGTAAATTTCCTTTATCAGCGCCGATAAATGCTGAAATTTCTTGATTTTAGTCTTTAGGCCATTCAACAAAAAATGTTTAATACCTGTACTTTAACGTGTTACTTCGCTTGAAACTAAGACCCCGTTTACACTGTACCGGTACAACTTTGGATCCATAAGAGAATTGCAACAGATCAGCCTCCCGTTTACATTGTTCCTGCTAATCCGTAACACTTTTTTTCCTTCTGTCTAATTTACAGCGTCTTCTATGTTTCAAACAGTTTTCAGGTTGTGACATCATCAAATTGCTAAATCGTGAACCAGAAAAGCTACGGATTTCTACTCACAAACCATATTATTGACCTTCATAAACTATGGTTTTCTTGAAGATTGTACCGTTTTTCTCTATTAATTTAGGATTTACAACAATTTTAATTTTGTTCAAAGCTTTTCGTGAATTGTTTCAATGAAAAGAAAATGCAATAATTCTGAAAATAATCAAGATATCAAAGATTGCCAATGAACTCTTGTAACAAAGTACCTGAAGTTCCTTTCAAGCCATTAAATCAAACGAAAGATGCATCAAGCAATCTTGCAATACTTTTTAAAGATCTTGATTCCAATGCTGCCTTTATCAACAAAAAATTGCACCAGCACTTAGCTGGAAGGCTCATCTATCTTTCGAGATATTGCTTGGTCAATTTAAGCTTTGACCACCGTCCAAAATGCAGTTTCAGAAATATGTTGATTCTTCCTTTTCTCAGTCAACGTTGAACTAACGCCCGCCATCATTTTCTAGTCCATGTTTTATAACGCTTTAACCCAACACTGAATTCCAAATTGTCTTGGGAACACGACATTATGGAAAGGAGCAGATATCAGCCCTTTTGCAAACACTAGGCTGCGAAACATGTTTTCAAATCTTTCTCCAGGTTGATTTTTTAACAAACGTAGACTGGAAGAAGATTTCGATTACTTTACTCTGAATGAGAAATGTAGAATTTGATATTTTCTTTGAATCCGATTTTCGGAGGGTGGTTGTAACTTAAAGTTACCGTTTTTAGAGAATTCTTTGGTCGATCTGCAGAAATGTTTTTATACAGGTTTTAAAAAATACCCCAATCCATCTTTTTTCGAGATTCTTCAGAAAATAATGATATTTGAATTAATTTTACACATGCCATCTGAAAACACAATCTATCTTCTTTCCAATGGTATCCAGCTTGGGCACATCAATAGACCTTTTCACAGAGGTCTGGGACGGCGCGCTACTTTTCTGGAAGATGGCGGATACGCTGCGAGAGGGAATCCCCTTTGCGATGCAAACACTGAACTAGAGTTGCAGTTGGCGAAGTCGTGGACGAAAAATCGCATTTAATTCCATTTACTGGGCACTTAGAGGACTAGAAAGGCTTGGAAATAAAAACTTATCTACTACATTACAGTGATATTTAGCATATTTTAAGAGGAAACGTTCATTTCTTCGAGTAGTTTCAGCGAAGTTGGATGTTATGATTATTGATGATGAGGGCCTCGGTCAAACCAATTTTTTATTTTTGTTTATAAATGGAGCTTATTATTGCCCATTGACTGCAGGAATAGAAACTAGCGTGTATTTTAAGAACTAAACAATGATTTAGACTTCTTCCCAATGCTGAAGCTACCAGGGCAAGCCTTTCTAAATCAAGTTAGCTAAGAATAAGCAATTTCTTCAATTTCTGCTCGTGCGTTTATTGAGGCTTGTGATATTTCAAAATAAAACACCACTGTACATAATACTCCTAAAATAATGTCACTTACCTGTTCAAAGAAACTTATTAACTTGCACATTACTCCGGGGTTCTCATTTATTCGTAAAATTTTTGTTCAAAATAAAAAGTCAAACACAGACTGCGTTAAATTTTGCCAACCAAGGCTGTCATCAAAACAATAAATGCCTCCAAGTAAAACAACATACTTCAGTAATTCTTTGACTTGGCCTGACTTGGCATCTCATCCACATTGTACAACTTCCACAATGTTTTTTATTTGTTTTTGTTCTAAAATATATAAATTATTTGTCGCAAACCACTTTCTTCTTCCTTGGTTTTGACAAACAGAGAGCAGAGAACGAAATGACGAATTCATTTATAATGGCGAATATTTTCCCGCCAAAGTCTCTCTTTTGTTACGAGGCTGCAAGCGCACAGGAAATCTTTGCCTGCGTACGTTTGTACCAAAAGTGCACATGTCCCTTCGTATTCCTCTGGTTAAAGGGCAATATGATTGCTCCGTTTATTCATAAACAAAAATCTAAAATTGGCAAATAATCATCATACAATCCAAATTCACCAAACTCGAAGAAATAAACTTTTCCCTTGTAAACTATGCTAACTATCATTTCATTGCGATTGGTAACTCTTTATTTTCATGTCGTAATTCTTTTTGGTCCTCTAAGTGCAGAGTAACTGGAGTTAAATACAACTTTTCTTGCATTACTTCTCCCATTGCAACTGCAATTCAGCGTTTGCATCAAGAAGAGGATTCCCTCTCGCAGCTTATCCGCCATCTTCCAGAAAAGTAGCGCACCGTCCCAGACCTCTGTGAAAAGGTCTATTGACTTATTTATCACTTAATTGACGTTTTAGTATGTATGGCCTATTTTAGATGCTGGAAAGTGGTAGGACATTTACACAGGCGAAAACTCAACTTTTTGAGAGCTAATTTTGTCAGTTTTTATAAATGTATCTCATGGGAGTAAATTTGTATGTTTTCTACCAAAGGGCATTACCTCAAGTGCTTCCAGGCCTGACATGTTTTCGCGTAATCTCTTTTGTGATTTTTTGCGATAAAAACGGTCTTGATTTTGCTCTTACAGCATGCTGCATCTGAACTAAGTCATACTCACCAAATTATCAATTAAATTATCATAATTCCATTGATGCATCCAAACTGCATATCATTGGAAAGACAATAGATTGTGCTTTCAGATGCTATACATTGCGTCTATCCAAATCTTATCATTTGTTGAAAATGTTCCATTATAGTTGGGCTTCGTTTTTTTTTTAACACCCTGTATAGTAGTTTTTATAATTTTTCCTAAGGTGTATTCCACCATATATCTCATACAAATTTCATGAAGATCCAATCCACAAGAGTCGAGGGAGTCAGCATGCACAGAAAGTCACATATAAGGACACACATGTCGTCTTGCTTGGAATAGAAGAAAAGGAAAAGGTGTTCGAGTATCTCAGAGGTGGTGGATTGGAGATCGAAGTACATGACAGAGATCGAGATGTGACGCAGAAGAAAGATGTCCCAACGATATTTGGTGAAAATGAAGATGATTTTATGATCAACAATGCAAGCTTTGTTACAAGTAAGATCGATCATTGATCTCTGTTGTCTAATCTCTGATATCTGACCTTCGACCCCTTCTTCGACCTTTGCCCTTCTTTGACCTCTACCATAATAGTCAATAGGCATCTGTCACTATGTTTTCTATTCATGTACCTTTAACCTTTTAAAATTGTTGATCGTAGCTCAAAGTCGTTCCTGTTTCCTCTTTATGACCAACCATAAACATATAAACAGAAATTGAGGGTTCAAGGATACATTTGATGCAAATGTTGTGAGAAGGCTTTTGGTCCTTCTTAGATGTATTTTTGTGCTAGCTATTCTTATAATCTTGCTGTTTTAAGTAAATAAGTAAGAATGATAATTATATTTTTCCAGGTCGAAGAACAGAACACAATCCATTCACTGGAAAAGACAAGCCTTGGGATCCTTATGGAGTTGCGAAGGTCAATCTATCTGACTTCTTATTGGGAGAGAAGATCATCGAATGTTCAGTTCCAATTAAACCATGTAAAATACCTGATGTTATGGATGGGAAAGGAAATGGCATTGATTATGAGAGAATTGTTGGCAAACCCGGAAGTGTTGATGGCCCAGGTAAATATCTTCGCCTTTAATTATGTTCCTTGGTGGCTTTGGTTACGTTGCTGTCGTTGCAAATGTGTAAACTGGGAAGCTCGTTAAAATGTTTGCAAGAAACATACAGTTAAGGTATCCTCTCTAATGAGCACAGAAAGCCAGTTTTTAGAAATCCTCCTCTCCAGAAATTTGTTAATTGCTCGGGAACCAATCGGGCTATCGAAATTCTGTAAAAAGCATGGTATTAAACGTACCCTTGGCAATCGAAAGATATATTAAGTACAATCATTTGCTTTCGCAGGTTTGGAGAAAGATAAATTCAAGATATCGTATAGGTTTCAGAAGAACTTCATTATCCACTCCACTAATCAAAACACGCAAAGCAAACTTTTATCACTGATACTGTATGTTCATGGAGACACACTCCAAATTTGAAGGCAAAAGCTTGGCTAGATTTTCCGCTATGAAGTTCTAAAATTTGGTAGCCTACTCGACAACAAACAGTGGGAAAACTGGTCGATCAACTGTCGATAGGCAAATGCAACATAATTGGTGAAGCTCCTGGAAGCATGTGTGAAACAATTCAACATTCTTTCGAGATTGACAAAAGAGAATCTACAATCCTCGACAAAACCGCTTGTCACAAACTAAATTTGTCAGCGTTTTTCGAGAAAAATCACAGTGCCTACTATTTAAGCTAAAATATTTTCTAAACCCCCCCCCCCCCCCCCCCNTCTACAACACTGACATAACATTCCAAGAACGACTGTATGCATCACTTGATGTTGATCTAACAAGAGTTAGAATTCACCAGCCTTTGGACGCCATTGTTAAACTGCCTCTGCTGTACGTGAGAGATATGGTACCGAGGTCTTGCTTCGAGGCTGTTGTGAAACTCCACGAGGTCAGTAAATGTTGTAGAATTAAGCCTGGTTTCCATATGATCTTTCGTGTCGTTCCCGTCGCTTCCGTCGCTGAAAAAACGTACCAGCGACGGGAACGACAGGAACGATCATATGGAAACCAGGCTTTAATGAATCTTCAAGTATTATTTTCCAAATTTCATTATGCTCAGTTGATAATGAACACTTCACAGCAAATTTTATGAAACCTATGAAACCTGCCTCTGTCTATCATAACTTAAGTAATACTGAGTAATCGAGTTCAAGAGACAAGCAGAAATAAAATATGTGTATTTTAAGGATACACACTTATTTTTTAACAAAACTTTGCGTTTTTGCATTATAGCAACACAGTAAAGCTTTATCTTCATAGATGAATGTCGAGGCTTTGTCTAATTTTTACCAGACCAAAATCTTTGCTGTACAGATGAACTGTTCGGTTAGCTCATCGAGTATGTTGATATTTTGAGATACAATAAAAACCCGCATATAAGAACTTTCCTAAAATGAGAACCTACAGCCTGAAATCTTTAATATTTACTCCTTTATGAAAGAACCTTTTAACTCTGTTGTTTGTACAGGCTCTTATCTTGAAGAAAGAATGCATTGATATAGTCTTCGGCTGCGACAATCCAGAACATTAATTTGATTATTGAATAAAATAAAAAATTTAATATGCTCCTCAATCATCCAAGAGGCCTAAGCAAGTCTGCTTCCACCACATTGCTAATGTTCCATCCTCTCTCACAGTATTTTGATAATAAACTGATACATTTTAAGGACTGAAAAGAAAGAAACATTGTTGCAAATTGTTGCATCGTTACATTGTTACATTGTTGCAAACTTTTCTGAGGAGATTTAAGAACCTAATATAAGAACCTACAGCCTGATTTCACGAATGTTATCATTTACATAAGAACCAAAACAGCTTGGTCTGAAAAAGCTAGGTTCTTATATGCAGGTTTTACCTGTATCGATTATTCTGTAAACCTAATAGAAAACATAATCTTAAAACTGTATTCTAAATCTTCTCTCCAAACACAAAATGTGAGTTCTGATCCTAATTTGCAGCAATAATCCAATTTTTCTCTATGCACAAGCCTGCATCTAACCAATAATTTTATAAGCAGAGCTTTTGCCATCTTTTTTAATCTTTTTAATCCTTGCGGTAAAATAGTTGGTTCAGCATTTCATTGAATTTGATAGAAATAATCTTTTAATTTTATTTCTCATAAAATCTCTCGTGAATGTAGCCTTAAATAAATACATGCAGGCGTAGTTTTCAAAACCTCACTTTTTCAACTGGCCATTGCAGACGTAAATGCAGGTCGGTCATTAGTAAGAAGGTCAAATGGTGTGCTAGAACGCAGCAAAAAACTCCGGAGTACGTTTTCGAGTTGAAATTTTTACTAGTTTATTCTGTCATCTGGTAAGATTTTCAGTTTGGAGTTCGGTAAAAAATTGGCAAGATTAGAAGTTAGTTAACTTTAAAGTACAGCTTCCACTTGGAACATTTTGTTTTATTTCGTTAATGGTCATAATTTGATCTATTTTATTTTCATGTTCTAATTTAATGATCTATTTTTCATATTTTCGTTAATGGTCTTAATTCGCTGTTTATCACTATTAGCGAAGGCTTATTTCAATGTAATAATAATAATAGTACCTTTTTTAACGTTAGTTTTACAATAGTGCATGCACTAATACACACTAACATGAAGCAATTTAAGAGATTGCATATTGCATTATGGAATCTATTGACTGCAAGCGTTGCAGGCGCATTGATTTTCGAAATACCAATCTTTTATGAGTATTTTAAATTGGTTTGCATTTCTTGATGCCTTTATTTCATTTGGAAGGGAATTCAAAATCTTTGGACCCAAAAAGCTAATAGAGTTTATACCATAATTTGTAGTTTTAACCTTAAGAACAAACAGAATGTCATTTTTTCGAAGATTATAGCTTGTGGGTTTTGGGAGAAAATAGTCTTTCATACAGGCTGGATTCAAGTTGTGCAAAGTTTTGTAAATTTCAAGTGCCAACAGCCTAATAGAATGAGTATATGCATCTACAGCGAGATCTAATTCATGGCAAATTGTGTCCGAAATCTTCCTAGATAAATAGATTGTTTTGTGGTTGTGCGTACGCTTTTATGTATACTGCTAGTAAATAAACTATAGGATAAAATTACAAAAAAATAGACCATTCAGTTCTGACTCGTTCCTATCGTTCTCGAATAGGCCTAAGGGTTTCGTCTTTTGCGTTGTTTAAATCCTAGTAGAAATGTTATCCTGATTAAAGCGAATATTCTCATTAGTTTTGTTCACTATGCTATGAATAGGATCTTTCACCACTAACGGAAGATTTTTTTTCAGTTGATGAGCTGTCAAAAACTGAGAGATGCAGTTCGAAAGGATTTGTTTCCTTCAGCTGAAATGATCGCTTCGGTGAGCAAAGAGTTTGGTATTCCGCTCACGACTGAAGATTTGGAAGGTAAACAAATTGTCATATTCTTTTCTTCCTAGTTTTAAAATGAAAGCACGTTCTCTCCTCAACAATTGTTAGGTTTTAAAGTGTATACAGTAAATCCCCGCATATAAGAACCTACTTTCTGATTGCCAAGCTGAATTAGGTTCTTATTCAAAGATACTTGGATTAATTTCAGCGTATAAAGGTTCTTAAAGGTTCTTATCGAAGGGTCCCTTGTGTAAACCTTTCAGGAGTCTTCACCAAGAGATTTTCAACCTTTTCATTTGTTTTGGCAATGTTACTAAGGACCTAATAACTGATTTCTAACCTTACAAATAGCGTGGGAGGGGGTTCAGATTTTAACAGCCAACTGGGGCAAAAATGAACATAATAAGGACACTCAAAAATTCAACTTTATTACCCTTCTAATAAGAACGTATTTCTTCCATCAAGCTGAAACATGTTCTTAATTAGGAGGTGCATAATTTAGGATCAGTAAATCCCCGCATATAAGAACCTACTTTTTGATTTCCAGGCTGAATTAGGTTCTTATTTTTGTTGTTGTTGTCAACTTCTTTTATTTCGAATAACTAAATCTAGCTTCTAATCACAAGTAAAAAGAAACTAATCAAATTCGAAAATAAACTAAACTAAACAAATAAATATACTCTAATTCTACATGGAGGTATCAAGGAAAAGAAATATTGTTTTATGTGAGAAGGATGAATAAGGGCAGCCTCATCAAAACGCCCTGTGTTAACCATTTCGATAGTTGAAAAAGACATAAAAAGTAATCTTTGACGCAAGTGCAAGCGGGTTGAGCAGGCAGGACACCCAGCACACGGACGGACAGCAATGCCCCAACAGCCCGGCCCACCACCCCGACAACAACAAGAGACAGCAGCCCCACCCGACAGCAAATAGGACTGGCCGCCCGCCAGCCGCCCCAGTTCCACCCCAAAACGCCACTAATAGCGCCACAGGACAGAATGGAGCAAATCAGAAAACGAGCCACCCCGAGAGCCACCGAACAAAACCGCCGACCCCCATCGCCGACCGGAGGGAGCACCAAGCCAAAGGAGCAGGCCGCCCAACCAAACACCAGATATCCCACCAGCCATCCATCCCGCAACTGCGTACATTAGGATTCTGTGTGCCTGCAGACGTTGCAGCTACATTTAATACCTTCCCAGTCTTTAATTAAACGTTTGAAAGCAGTGAAGTTATCAGCTGATTTAATCTCATTTGGCAAACTGTTCCAAACTTTTGGTGCCAAGGTTCTAAGGCTATTGGAGCCATAAGTTACCTGATTAGGCCTATGGTGCAGAAGGTCATAAGGATTTCTTTGAGATCGAGTTGAGTTCGTTGATGATTTAAATGCAAAAAGATCCTTCATAAAGGTGGGATTCAAATCCTTCATAGTCTTGTAAATTTCGATACAAAGGGATCTTAGCCTAGAAACATGCATGTAACATCTGCCCGACTTCACTAGCAGGGCATCATACGAGCTAGTGTGATCATTGTATAGAAATCTCAATGCCCTTTCCTGTATCTTTTCAACTTTTTGCAAGGACTTTGCCGATGAAAAATTCCAAACCAACGGACAGTAATTAAAGTTCGAATATACAAAACTTTGAATCAACACCTTTCGTTCTTCAAAACCGATATAAGACTTGAGCCTTTTCAGGACATTAAGCTGAGTTGCAGCCTTATGGCAAAGGTCAGAAATATGCGGGTCAAAGTTTAACTTATTATCGAGTTTTATGCCTAAGAGCTTTACGCTATCTTCCGATTTTATACTCTTACCCTGGAGACTGATTTTAACACCACTGGTATCAGACTGATCTTTTCTAATCAAAAGTGCATGAAATTTCTCAGGATTTGCAATCATATCATTTTTCTTAAGCCATTCTAAAGAAATATTTGCTTCACCCTCTAAAACATCTATAAGATCGGACATTGTTTTAGAAGAATGAACAAGGGTATTATCATCGGCATAGTTATAAACAGATGCTTTTTTGACGAACAAAATCAGGTCATTTATGAAAAAGTTAAAAAGAATAGGGCCTAATACAGAGCCTTGGGGAACACCCGATAGGATTAGTTGAAACGTGCTATAAGTGTTATTTATCTTGACACATTGTTCTCGTCTTTTAAGGTAGGAATAGATATATACTAAAGAGTTTTCATCAAGCCCATATGCGGCGAGTTTCGCTATCAAAAGGTCATGAGGGATACAATCAAATGCCTTAGAAAGGTCCATAAGGATAGCCCCCACTACGTAATCGTTATCTAATCTTGACCTCCACTCCTCAATCAGTCTTATCAAAACGTGTTGGGTGCTATAGCGTTCTCTATAAGCTGCAATAAAAACGGAAAGAGACTTGTCAAGATGAGGGATCAATTGTTAAAGATACCTAGATTAATTTCAGCGTATAAAGGTTCTTAAAGGTTCTTATTCGAAGGGTCCCTTGTGTAAACCTTTCAGGAGTCTTCACCAAGAGATTTTCAACCCTTTCATTTGTTTTGGCAATGTTACTAAGGATCTAATAACTGATTTCTAAGCTTACAAATAGCGGGGGAGGAGGTTCAGATTTTAACAGCCAACTGGGGCAAAAATGAACATAATAAGGACACTCAAAAAATCAACTTTATTACCCTTCTAATAAGAACATGTTTCTTCCATCAAGCTGAAACAGATTCTTAATTAGGAGGTGCATAATTTAGGAAAAACGGCCTGTAGGTTCTTATTTTTGTAGGTTCTTTTATGCGGGGATTTACTGTATTGTCCTGTATTGTGTATTTGCTTGTATGCTCTATCAAATACATTTTGAAGCAAAGCTTATAGCATATGTGCGGCAGAATTATTTTGTAGTCGATTTATGCATAATAGTTAATGACCAAACGTTGATTGCTAAAAATCTACAATAGGTGGATGAATGTTGAGAATACAGCAACAGATCGTACCCAAATTAGGCGCCGTTTTTGGTTATTTTGTTTTTGCTTCGTGAAATTCCTCCCAATTTTGAACGAGTCAAATTGTCTACAAATGAACTGTGAGCTTTTAAAGTTCACTTATGTGTTAAAAATCAAGGCTAATTCGCTGAGTAAGGTTGGGTTCCTCCTAGGAAATCGTGTTCATATTCTTTAAGTCAAAATTATAGTTGAAGACAAGGAAATTTTTTTCTTAAATATGAAGAACGAGTTCTTTGAAATATCACAGCACTTTGCAACTTTTTAATTGCTAATGATGTTGTAAACACAAAGCTGATGCCTCAAAATGTAAAAGTTTCTTTCCACAGTACTTATGTTTATTTTTAGTAGTTTATTTTTAACCTCTATGTCTATGGCCCCGGGGTAGTCATAATCTTTTTCTCCTTGGGGGTATCGTCCCAGTAGTATTGTAAAGTAATTTTGTAAGTAGTGTAGCTTGTATTTATGTATTGTAACTTTTTTAATGGATATAAAAATAAAAAAAAANTTGGGGGTATCGTCCCAGTAGTATTGTAAAGTAATTTTGTAAGTAGTGTAGCTTGTATTTATGTATTGTAACTTTTTTAATGGATATAAAAATAAAAAAAAAAAAATTATAATGTCCTATCACACAACAGTTGTCAACCTATCTTCTTCCAAACGATTTAATTGTTTGAAATGGCTTTATAAAATGGGATCCATAGGATGGAGTGGGAAAAATTGGTAAGAGCGGGACAAAATAGGTTAATTTTTTGCTACTAAAATTGAGGCAAAGTGCCCTTGGTTGTAAAGTTGAAGCGTTTCCAATGAATAAAATTGTTTTTGTCCATGCCCACAGAAACTTATTTTCTTCAACTAAATCACAATAACAGTGAACTCTCTGAATTTCTCAATGACCCATTGTACCCCACTCTGACCCACTTTTTTATATATATAATCAATTAAAGCTTACAATATATATTACTAACTACACTACTTACGAAACACTATACGATACTACTAGAACGATATCCCGGGGAGCAATAGACTGTGTCTACCCCGCGGCCATTACATAGAGGTGAAAAAATACACAAAAACAAAAACCAAAAGAAAAAGACAGAACTACTAACGTCTGACTCAAATTAGATGTCACGTGAAAATGAATAAAAACCCATTTTGCCCCCATTTAAACCCAGTTTGCCCCCACGCTGACCTATTTAGCCCCACCCTACCCTAATGCTAATTCCTTTGATCTTTGCGCCATAGAACCTGATTCTGCTAATATGAAAAGTACAGAGGAAGACAGTTTACTGCACTCTAATAGAAAGCTGGATCCCGGTGTTGATACGAAACCGTACAAAACAAGCCGACCATGGACACCATTGGCGCTTGAAAATCCACAATATGAAGAGCATATTAAGAAAAGAGAAGAAGAAACGATAAAGAAGAATTTCCTCGCTGAAAACGTTGTATGTATTTCCATTGATCTTGGACTTGTTGATAGTGAGCCTCGTTACCGGGCAGAAGGTTTTCACGGAGCAGCCAGGATACTTGGCAGCCTGCTTCAGCAGGCAGTTGTTTGGCGTTAGGGGCTGATTATATGAGAGTTTTCAGCCCGTTTGTAACTTTAGCCGGGCTGAAAAGTCAGCCTGGTGTTGCGGTCAAAGTGTTGCAAAACAAAGTTGCGATTACATGATAAAAGTTTCAGCCCGGTTTGCCGGGCTAAAATGTCAGCCCGCTTTTAACAAACGGGCTAGGACTTTTAGCTCGACCAAACTGGCTGACAAATTCCATATAATCGCAAATCATAATTTTAACCGGGCTGAAATTACTGGAGCATGCGCATTTAATTTTGAAATGATTTCCCATGCAAAATATGTACTTCAGCCTTGGTTGAAACCACCATATGATCGACTCAAATTTCAGCCCGGTTAAAGTTATAAACGGTTGAAAACTCTCATATAATCAGCCCCTTAGTTGCAACGGGATTACCACAGTGCGTAGACTAGCGAACAAAATGTTCCCATTTTTCTTAGATTTTAAAGGCACTTTAAAGTATACCAACATCTTGAGAAATAATAAGCATTTTCTCTCTCAGTTATTTGATAGAAATTGTTAGTAAAGTTTTTCCCGCACTTAAAAGCAATCAAGAGATCAAGAGTCCAATGGTAGAATGTGGAATTTATTTCAATTTGTGTATTGTACCTTCTTAACTTTTAACTTTCTCTACAAATGTTGGAAACCGGTGGTGGAAACCATCTCCTTTCTCGCATGCTATGTGGATGAACCAAAGCAGTATTCCTTGACAATTTATTTTTCTCTGTTTATAACGATTTCATTTTATCCTTCAGTCTCGGGTGCAACAGCTTGAACCAATCAAAAGAGAGAGGACGATAACATGTGATCCTGCCACTCTCCCGAACAATGAAGCTCACAATTACAGCATTCAGTCACTGAACACAACCGAGAAAGCAAAGCATAGACTGCGAAGCTTTCTTGCGGAGGTAATTACATTTGCCATAAAGAGCGTTTTTCTTTGATTTTGTGTTGTGAAGTGCGTTTTTCTTTGATTTTGAGATCTACAGAGTTTCACTAAAAATTTGTGTGCATTAAGAATTTGTACGCAAAGACGATGAACAACCAAGAAGATGGATGCCATTCACGTTCCCGTAGCTTTCTTTGATAGATCTTACCGAGCCTAATTTCCCTGTATTCGTAGGCGCCTAAGTAATTTCAAAGCACGAGCTCATTCCAGATGATCCACAGTAAAATTGGGCATATAAGAATCACTGCTTTTAAGAACATTTAGACTAGAATTTTTGAGAATAATTTTCTGAAGTTTGCCAAAAATCACATTCACACTAGAGAGAAGGATGTTACAAAAATACTAGCATGTCATTTTTGTGGTTTTAGGCCGTACATGCCCCCAAAATTTCACTTTTCCTAAATTTTAGACCATAGAATTGAGAAGCTAGACCCTAGAACCTCTTGAGTACCTAAGCTTTAGACCCTAGAACTGAGCCCAAAAAATCCTGATTCTTGTGGGTGGGTTGTTACTGTAGAATTAAAACAGTATCTGATGAAACTATTCAGATTGACATCCCAACACTGACCTCCCTTACCATTCTCGTTCTTTGCTTTTCCCGTCTTGGTCTTGTTTCGTCAAGGTGTAAGACATCAAAAGCTTAGGCTAATGGCCTAGTATCAAATTCAAAACCAAACCATAGTTTACAAATCTACATTCTAAAACTCATACCAAATTATTCGCATATGCAAAACCTACAATACCTAGCACAAACACCTACAAACACGAATATTTAAGCAGTTAGAACTGCTTTTTTTCCTATTCAATTAAAACTTTTACAATAACAAACTACTTGAGACACTACTTATGAACTTTACGACACTACAAGGACGATACCACAGGGAGCAAAAGACAATGACTACCCCATGGCCATTACATAAAGGACGTGAAACTAGACTTAAACTAAATATGCAACTACAAAAAGCTACACATAAACGATTAAATACTTATGAATAAGAGCATGTTTCACATTGGCGGTTAGGCAAGCATAGGCGATGATGCCGAACAGCAGAAACCCCGGCCGAGAGAACAACAACGACAGCAACTGCCGCCACTGCTCCCACTCCAGAGTCCCCCCGCTCAAGACACTTCGCCCATGCTATCAGGGTGGGTTTATAGTTTCTTTCCGCTTTCGTGCGATCCTTAGACCAGGACATAAAGCCTTTGCCTCATTTGAAAACCAGATAAATGGGTACTTAGCTCTTCGGTAACCCAATGCTTTTAGGTATTTTCACAGTCAGTTGGTATCACCCTTTATTTCTATAAAAATTAATAATTCATTGTTGAATTCATTTTCAGGAACCCGATAGCAGATTCACATACAGTCAAGAATTCAGTACAGCAACCGTTCTTCCGGTTGACCCATTTGAAGTGAAACGAGAAGCATTAAGTACTTCTAAGAAAGAATGGCAAACCCCACAAGGATTTGTTTTCCCTGGTAGAAAATCTTCAGAAGAATCGAATAAACATCCAAGAGATCCTGATTTTGCTCGTTTGGATGAACTGAAAAAGGTATGTGTAGCAAAATTTGATTGGCTTCTGAGAAATCCGTAAAACTTTGATTTTGCTGACAATTTTTAAAAGGGCAGGATTTTAAAAGCATAGCATCGATTCTTTGATGGACACGGCTGTGCAAAGCCATTAACGATTTCAGACAAATGGATCTCTACGTCAGACTAGCCAAGCTGTGAACGTAAACAAAGTTGATCGCAATAAAATATGCCTTGAAATCAAGGTAGCTAACTAACGCATAGTACACACGAAAAGTGGCTAGAAAAAGTGAACGTATACAAAGAAAGAAGGATATATCTATACATCTTCCTCGAGGCTTTTAAGTATCTAATTAAAATGCTGAGAATTAAATGTTTGAATTACGCTTAAACGAGAATTGCATTGCCTACGGCTCAGCCTCTGAAATAAATACATAAATCATCTGGCTTAACTCTTGTTTGAAAGCAAGGTTTTTCCAGGCCTTGATTTCATAATATTTAGGGAGGAGCAGGACTAAGAAATTGTTTGGTACTGAAAATTGAGTTAGCTGTAAATTTAATTTGGTGAACTCGCCTTTTTCTCTCCATACTTATTTGCGATTTTGTCATGAAGCCATTTTGTAAAAAACTGTCACATTTTTAATGGAATTTTTGACTCAGTACAATGGTGAATAAATTAATAGTCCCCTAGATGGTGTAAAATGAATAACAATATTTTTCCTTTTGTGCCCTTATCACAACACGAGGCTTGTTTTTTTCAATTGTTTACAGAAAAACAAGTGCGTTTGTCTGGCTTAGAAATTCCAAGTACATAGAATATGACTTGAATTGAATTGAAGGTCTATTTCAGAATATTGTAAAACAGAGTTTTAGTAAAATATCTTGCAACTATGAAACAGAAAGACTGATTTCAACCAAATGAATTTTCAGGTCTAAGTTAGCCTGTTTGCTATGCAACCACCTTTAAAAGAAACAAAGCCGCGAAGTGTATCACATCAATATTCGTTAGCAAACGTACCATTTTTTTTTACTAACCCAGCACTGTTATATCTTATTGCGTCTTTGATCTAATTGTACTCTAATCAAATTTGTTTTCTGCTATTGTAAGCATGCGGCAGCTTTAAAACAGTTTATTTGATTTTGAATATTTTGTTTTTGTTTAAAAATATCAAAATGAAGTTAAAGTGTGGGATGATAATGAATTTATCGCTTTCCACGCCGTCCTTGTTTTGTAAATACGATTCGTATATACCGGGGTGACCCAAGAACTACAAGATCTGAAAAGTCATAACATTTGATGAGGAGAAGATTGTCGCTTGAAAACCAGAGTTAAGGAAGAAGTATTTACGTCGTAACTTTGGTAAAGAAATACTTTACGAATTAAATTTAAATTACAAGTTTTCATGGTCACATCACTTTATTAAAGGGAACCAAAATCGTTAAATAGGGCTTAGGCCATGTCTATATTTATCGGTCCAATGAGATAGCGTTTTGAAAGTGAAGGTCCAATCAGATAGCGATTTGTCAGTTCTATTTTTAACTAATTTGTCTTATCAGGGTCTATTCCCTATAAGGACCTATGCAGCTAAGCTAAGGAGTTGTTCAGGATAAATACTAGGTTTGAAAATCAAACGTTGCAATTTCGGAGCAAGCTGCATTATCGATCTCGTAAAAACATATTCCCACCCATTTAAAGCAATTTCTAGAATATAAAATGTCCCTGAAATCAATTTGGTCCTTGGCACAAATGTACTAAAAGAACGATTAAAAAGTAGTTATGTTTTTCTTCAAAAGATTTGCAGCTTTTTATGTCACCGGGTAGTGCCTTCAAACATGCAGTAGTTGCTTCCCGATAATCTTATGCCTTTCTTGTTTTTTTTATAGCCGTGGAGAGAGAATATCCTTCATGCGAATAAGCTCAAACCCACTGTAAATAGGTAAGTCACGCTATAGACATATTACACGAGTCCTTGTTTTTGCTCCATTCCCCCTAACCATACCCAACAATAAATAACAATTCAATTCAATGGAGCAAAGCTTAGACTCATATCATCAGTCTAGTCACGCTACTCTTTTAGCAGTAACTTTCAAGGAACTCTTGGACAGCATACATTTTGGTAGCAGTATCGATTTTCACGAAAACGTGTTCGATAGACAATAAGATGGCGGCCGCGCATGGCATGCTGGTAAAATGCTCCCTGACGACCAGCTAACGACATAAAAATGTTGGTCTGCAGTTTTGACTAGCTCGCTGTGGTCAAGTTCGGAACAAGTAATCAATGTAAACAAACAGGAAAATTTTGTAATTCGAACGCGAATCTTTAATTAAAACTTCAATCCGAATCAAAACTATACTTTTTCTGCTTTGGAAAGGTTTCCTTTCGAATGATGTTGCATTTGAATTTAAGGTCGATTCGAATTCATTATAGCTAGCAGCTGGTCGAAACCGCAGACCGAAATTTTTGCGTCGTTAGATGGTCGTCATGGAGCTTTCTGCGAGCATTCTTTGCAGCAAAACACAACAGAGTCTTTGGAGGTGGAATCTTTAGCGTTATTTTCTATTACAACCTCGTTAGATAGCGCTTGTAATAAATTGTTTTACAGCAAAGAAAATTTATTAATAAGATAATTTTCGATTCATCTTTTATTTCACTAGAGAAAGGGGAATAATAGCCATGAGACAAGTCAATTCAGTGTTATTTACAATTTTTAATGTGCCTAGACCAAGCACCTTGCTTTGCTGTTCAGCGAACATGCCGGTAACTGCAAAGCAACGAACTAAAGCAACCAAACAAATCTATAAAGCTCATAGGCTTAGGCTGTAACATCCCATTCGTTTCCATTTACCTTTTTCAAATGTTTTTTCTACTTTGAAGATTTATGAAAAAACACATTTTTTATCATAGATTTTCATCTCGAGTCTCGCAAAATGCTGAGCTTTTATCTTTGAGCTAGACTCATTACATAAGTCTCAGTATCGCTCATTGAATTGGATGGTAATAAAAATATCATATTAAAAATATTGAACGAATACAAGGAATCACGTCGTAAGTCTATCTTTGAGCATCCTCTTTTACTGATTTCAGGGTGCGATTTTCATGGGAAGAAAGAAGCAAAGATTTTGATAATTGGAAAAAACCCGAGGAATTTTTTGGAAAACCCTCTCCTATGACTATTCACTTAGCGGGGGATACTCTTGCTAAGGAAAGGAGACAAGCAATACAGGAGGAATTGAAAGCATGGAGGACTTCACTGGTGGTGGATGATACGCATCTAAGAACGCATAGGTAATCCATTTTTTCTTTTTTTAATATTGATATTCAGATCTGATATTCATGCAGACAGATTTGTGTGGACAAAAACCTAACTGGAAAGGTAAACCTTGAACCGTATGTTATAAAAGTTAAAATCACCTGAAATCACCCGATCATACCAGTGGGATTATTACCCTTTTTAGGCGTCAATAATAACATCGATTGATCACCTTTGGTGCTAAGTTAAAGACAAAAGGATTTTGTCCCATTCGTCAAAACAATGTGTGATTTGCAGGTGATTTGCAGGTGGTTTCAGTTGGTTTCAGGTGGTTTTAGGTGATTTCAGGTGATCTACAGATGATTTCAAGTGGTTTCAGGTGATTTCAACTTTTATAACATACGAACCTCGAATTGATAATAATTCGAAACCTGTCATCTACAAGCGCTATAACATAGCCTGCGTGCAGCCTCCGCAGGCTACTATAACATAGCTGAGTTCAAAGTAGGAACAATTGCCCATACTGTTGGGACCCTTGACTGCGCTTTTCTCGCTCGTCAATCCACATACGTGCATGTGCTATTGTTTTCATGATGATAAACTCAAGTTTTTTGGAATGGTTTCCTAAGGTGAGGCGAGCATAGGCGTAGAATCTTTGCAAAACTTTCAAATTAATCGTGTAAAATTTATTGTCGTGTTCTTTCAAATGAATTGTTCTGAGGGAACTTTACGTAAGTTGCCAAGAGAGATCATTTTTGATATCATCATTATTTTCAGAATTATAGCGTTTTTTATGTTTCTGCTCTGCTACTGTTGAAGTTGTGACGTCATCAAATCGATAAATCATAAACCATAAAAGCTACGGACTTTTGCTTGCTACCATCTTGTAAGCCTTCAAAAACGGAGATTTTCTTGCATTGATATCAGTTTAGAATGTATGCTGCTTTTAATGCTCGTCAAAGCTTTAGTTACTTCCTCTCGTACATCTTTTCATAAAGCATAACAACGCTGTAATTCCAAAATTGATGATGCTATCAAAAATTATCTTACGGGAATTATTGCAAGTTACCTAAACTTCTCTTCGAGCAACTCATTTGAAAGAATACGGCATTAATATTTTGCACGATTAATGTTTAAGTTTTGCGAAGATTCGACGCTTATGCTGGAGAGGGGAGTTTGCAGGAAACATGTTGTAGACAAAGATAAACTTTGAAAATTTTATTGCGATCTCACTACCTTTTCATATTGATACAGAGGATCTCATGCGCTTTTTTATTGATAAGAAAATTTTTCGTCTTTCCGGATTGTTTTGAGTTAATTTGCTTTTTCTGAGAGGTATGAACAATTCTATTTTCTTTTATGCGGAAAGAAGGATTCTGAATCGGAGCAAGCATGAAATGATCACTATACCGGGCGAGTAAAAAACACGGGGGGGGGGGTTCTTCCATAGTAAAGGTACCTGGGGATGTGCCGCCCTCAAGGGTATACTTTTTCGGACTTCTAGTCTAGCCAAGGGTATGCTTTTTGGCAATTTTAGTCCAGGCCAGTCTAGGCAAGGGTATACTTTTTGGCAATTTTCGTCCAGGAAAGGCCACATTTTCTTAATTTGTTTCTAGAAACCCCAAATTTTGGCGATTTTATAATATAATAATAATATAACGTGATAAGGGAATAGAAGGCCAATGGCCTATAAAACCCTGTGTGGTTTGTGTCCTAAAACAACTAATATTCATACTTTTCGGCAAAGTTGTAGCGGTCGTAGGTTTTCTCGAATTGTTCGACGCAGGAGCAGTTTACTACTTCACTTGGTAGATTGTTCCAAGAGTTCACGATTCTTTGCGAAAAGAAATTTTTTCGAACGTTTAGTCGACTTCTCTCTTTGAATATCTTTAGACGATGTCCCCTCGTTGCTGCCGTGCTTAGTTTGAAGAATGTATTTGGGTGAACATCAACTAGTCCTTTTAATATTTTGAACACAAGTATCATGTCTCCACGCTTTCTTCGGTAAACGAGCGTGGGCAAGTTTAAGGCAACGAGGCGTTCTTTATAAGATAGATTCGCTATTTCTTTTACTATTTTCGTTGCTCTTCTTTGAACTCTTTCTAAGGATTGCACATGCTTGGCTAAGTACGGACTCCATATCGCCCCTGCAGATTCAAGTAGGGGTCGAACTAAAGTCTTATATAATGTCTTGAATACGTCTGCACTGAGGTAGTTAATTGTCCTTTTGATAGATGCGAGCACTCCGTTTGCTTTCTTAACACAAGCTGCAACTTGCTTTTCAAATTTTAATTTTGTGTCTATTATAACGCCAAGATCTTTTGTTTCTTCCACTTCTATGATGTCGATATCTCGGTCGTCTTTTTTGTCAAATAGATGAAACGAACTCTTTTGACTAGTGCTACCGATTTGCATTTTAAAACATTTACCACTGTTCAAAGGCAGTTGCCATTTAGCTGACCAACGCTCAATGTTTGTAATATCTGATTGCAGTAACTTGCTATCTTTGTTGTACTCTGAATAAAGTTTCAGGTCGTCAGCGAAAATTTTAACGTGGCTTGTATTTACACACTCGGGTATGTCGTTTATATAAATTAAAAATAAAAGGGGCCCAAGGACGCTTCCTTGTGGCACACCACTCAAGACGTTACTCCACGGAGATTTGTACCCATTCAAGATGACTCGTTGCTTCCGATCACTCAGATATTCTATGATCCATTTGAGAACATTTCCTTTAATGCCATATGCTTGTAATTTTGAAATTAGTCTCTGATGTGGAACTGAGTCGAAGGCTTTGGCGAAGTCGAAATAGATAACATCAATACTACTACCATGGTCGAGAAGAGTTGTCCATTTTTCTAAAACTTCCAATAGCTGCGTCACACACGATCTTTTTTTTCTGAAACCATACTGGTCTGGTGAAAACAAATCGTTCTCTTCTAGGTGTTTTACTATTTTGTTCTTCATTATTTTTTCCAAAAGTCTGCATATCAACGAAGTAAGGCTTATTGGTCTATAATTTTGTTTCATACTTTTACATCCTTTTTTGAATATAGGCGTTACGTTAGCCAACTTCCACTTCTCGGGAATCTCTCCGGTTTCCAGACTCGATTTAAAGATGAGGTGTAATGGAAATGCGATTTGTTCTGCTGCTTCTTTTAATACTCTTGGGTGAATACCGTCAGGTCCCGGTGATTTGGAGGCATTTAACGATTTCATGGCATCCAAGACCAAGCTATGTGAAATGTCGATTTCTGTAAGCGGCGAAGCAAACGATCTGTCTGTAATTTGCGGTATAGATGATAAATCCTCTCGAGTAAACACAGAGGTAAAGAAATGATTGAGTACATCTACTTTTTCTTGTTCGGATTTGGTAAATTCGTTATTGCTAGTTTTCAAGTCTGGAACCTTGGATTTATTTTTTAATTTTGAGTTAGCATACTTCCAATATTCTTTACTATTTGACTTGATTTTCATTGCAATGTTTTGTTCAAATTTTCTAACAAGCTTTCGGATGGTAGCTTTTGCATTGTTAGATTGCTTCTTGTATCTTTGGTAATCTTTTCCACATTTTGTGAGTACCCATCTTTTGTAAGCATTATGCTTCTTTTTTAGGGACCTTAGTGCGTGGTTGTTCATCCAAAAAGGCTGTCTTTTGTCGAAGTTTCTAGGATTGACTCTATGTTTGGGTATACATTGCTCCATAACATCGCTTAGCTTAGACTCAAAATGGCTCATCATGGCATCTGTGCTCATTTCACTAAATTCTTTGTTCCAATCAATTTGCTTTAATTTTTCTCTGAGCGCTGCATAATCACCATAGTCATACGAGAAACGTTCACAAGTAGGTTCATGATTGTGTACTATGTTTAATTCAACGTTATATTCCATTTCAATTATTAGATGATCACTCAGGCCAAGTGGGTCTGTATACGATAATTTCTGAACTGAGTCATCATCATTGGTCAAAATCAGATCTAAGCAATTCGATATTTGGTTCTGACGATGCCTAGTAGGTTGGCTGACGTGCTGTATCAAAAAGCAGTCGTCAATTGTGTTGAGGAAATGGAACGCAGGATGATTTTCATCTGTATTTGTCAAATGGTTTTCCCATTCAATCTCAGGGTAGTTAAAGTCTCCAAAAATCAATATTTTATCATGCTGTCTGTCGGCTACAATTGTTTTAATGAATTGTCGTAAAGGATCGTGGTTATCCTTGGAAGGGCTTCTGTAGATAACTCCGCATACGAAACTGTTACTTTCATTTATCTTTATCTCAACAAAAACTGACTCAACTGATGTGTCTTCGCAAGTGTAGTCAAGTTCTCTAACGCTAAGTTTTTGGGAGAGGTAAATGGCGACGCCTCTCTTATTTGTCTTTTCTATGTTGGAAAAAACTTGGAAGTCTTTTATCGAAATGTCACTTTGTTTTAATGGGAAGGTCTTTGCTTTTGGTAGAACTTCGGTAATTGCACATAGTTCAGCCTTTGTTTGGTGCAATTTTGCTTGTAGCTCATTTAGTTTGTTAATTAAACTGTCACTGTTCGTATATACACATTTTAAACCTGTTCTTTTGCTCATTGCATATATGGGCTGTGTTGTGGTATTAATGGTCTTTGATACGTGTATATTTGTTGGCCTCTTTGTTGTGGCATTTCGGTGTAGGCCATTATTGAAGGACTTGCCATCGCTGGATTTATTGGAGGTGGGTGGCTTTGCCGAAGCTGCAAGGCTTCTGCTATTGTGGCTGCTATTCTCTCTAAAAAAGAATCTTCTGCAACGCGTTGTGATGGAATCATTGGTTTTTGTGTTGCCAATTCAGGCTGGTTGACTTGTTGCACGGAGGCAGAGACTGTTGCTTTGGTTGTTGACTGCTTGATGTGCAGGAAATTGCAATCGAGACCCTTGGTGCATCCTGATGACTTGCTGTAAAACTTACAGGCTTTCACTTTTCTGTGCTCGAACCTGCAATTCGTGCGCCTGCATTTTTCTCGGTTAAAATCCTTGCACACATTTAACCATTTCTTTTCCGAGGGTTGTTTGGGTCTGGGAACTGGTTGAGAGCTGACGAGGTGTGGTGCACTTTGGCTAACTTGTTGTTGTGGAGGAGCATCAATTGATGCTGCTGTTGCATCATCTTGCCGTTGCGGAGAAGCCTTATGTTTGGGAATGGATGGATGACTTGTTTCATCAATGGTAGTCACGCGTATTTTGGCGAATTTTGCACATAGGTGCTCAATCTTTTGTTGCTGATCGATGAGTGTTGCTGTCAGTTGGTCCACTTTAAGCTGGAGGGCATCCTTCTGCTTTGTTATTTTGTTGTTTTCATCCTTTAATAGCTCAATCTCGTCAAGGATGACGTTGAGTTCAGCTGAATCCGAATTTAAACTTTCCGCATCTATATTTTCGGAATCAACTTGACTGTCGTCATCAAGGAGGGATTCAAACTGGTTGGAGTGTTCGTAGTCACTTTCTATTATGATTGTGTTTGGGGCTTGGGAAACTAATTCATCAATGACTTTCTTTTTACTGCTTTTTGGGGCTGGAGTCTCATCTTGGTCGTCATCAATGATGAATGTTGAAAGTTTTGCCTTTTTCCCTGGGTGGCTAATTAACTTTGGAGGAAAGCTTTCCTTGGCAGATTTCTGTAAGAGCGATTTCTTTGAATTTCCCTTTTGTTTCAGCAAAATGATATTCTTTAGGAAAGGAAATTCAAGATCAATCCAATCTTGCGCAGCATGACCAGATATAACTACCGCATTCTTTTCCCCTGTGAGGTGGAATGTGATAGCTAGTAACTTTCTCCATCTGTTGTTTATTTCATGAAAATGGACTTCCATTACCAATTGCTTATTCAGCACGTAATCGAAGTTCCCATCTGCATCTTTAATAGGGTATTCTCCCTTTTCGTTCTCCCACATAACGAGAACTGAATCCTTATGCTGTTCAGATACTGCTAAATGATCATGATATCTGAGGTTACAGGCCTCGATGAGATCAACTGCCNGAATTCAAGGTTGATTCGAATTTGAGCTGGCTAGTCGAAATTGCAGACCGAAATCTTTACGTCGTTAGGTGGTCGTCAGGGCATGCTTTACACAAAACACAACAGATTCTTTGGAAGCCGCCATCTTTGGCGTTATCGTCTATTGAGGATTAAATTTATTTTCTTATGTGCGTGTCTATTTCACAGTCCATTTTCTTTCTATATTGCTACCTAGCATCCGAAGGTAGTTTTATGACATTGAGAAGCTAAGCTTATCGAAGCAGTGTCCTGGTCCTTCCTCTCGATGTGACCACACCTCGCGATTCCTTTAGCCTGGAATTACAAAGAGTTGGCGACTCTCCTCACTCTACGTAGCAGGTTCGGCAGGGCGAAGAGTCGAACCACCAACCCTCAGGTTGGTAGTCAAGCGCGCTACCATTGAGTCATCCCCGCTGATTCCAAGTCCCAATAAGTATAGTTATAGTCTATCTCATATTAGATGCCAGGCGAAAATTTTGTGCAAATAAGGTGCGATGAATAGTTTTGGATAAGAAATGAATGTTATGAGGCAATGCAATGCAGGTTACAGTTTTCGATGATTTTGTAGAGTATTTTCTTTGCGTTAACGAATTGTATACTTTTAAAATTGCTTCTCGCATGTTTTAGGATTTGTATCTATTGTAGCTACACTATCGACAAGTCACTCAATGACAACCTATCGATATGCTTTTGAAAGCTGATATGCTTAAAATGCTGTTGAATGTTATTAAAACAACTATAGTTCAAGCGTTTAAGTAAACGATTCTTGGTGAATTAAAAATTGCACATCTTTAAACGATTCCTGTGGAGCAGCCTCTTCTTTTTCACCGTGATTTATCTCAAAAATAGCTAATCATCTTCTATCATTGACATTATTTTTATAACAGATAATTTCAAGCAATGAATTCTGAATGGAGCACAAAGAAATACCTCTCAACAATCAAATATGAAAAAGGTCACAGCCTTACTATTGGTCTTTCAAGAAATTAAAAGGTTTTCGGTTTTAAAATGATATACTTTTTTCTTCTTTTTTATTCAAAATTTTACAAGAACAAGGCACTTAAAACACTACATATGAACTACTTTACAACACTATTAGGTAGATACCACACGGTGAGCAAAAGACAATGACTACCCTGTCGCAATTATATAAAGAACATGCTACTAAATTACAACTAAATATACAACTACAAAAAACTACGCATAAACGATTAAATACTGATAAATACTAGAGCCTGTTGCACAATGGCGGTCGGGCCAACACAGACGATAATGCTGAGATGCAGAAACCCTCGGCCGAGAGAACAACAACTACAACAACTGCCGCCGCCACTGCTCCCCCTCCAGAGTACCCACCGCTCAAGACGCCTGTGCTACCAGGTTAGGGTTTTTCAGCTAATATCTCAGCTAAGAGTAGGCCAATTTTCAAAATTGGGGAATCAAATTTTATGTTAAAGCTTCTTGTCGCAAAAATAAGTAAATTTCAAATGATCAAAGTTAAGGCTCCTCCACAGTTATCGATAAAACATGCACAGGTTTTTGCAACAGGTGGTAGATGGTAAAATATTTGTTTAGATAATTAGCGTAGAAATTCCGTTCAAACTGCTGTCTAAAGTCTTTTATCTGTCTGACCTGCCAAGAAATTAGTTTTGAGTAAATCAATTGTGCTGAAATGCATTTGACTTAAAAATTTGAGATTTGTGGATACTAACGGGTGTCCCCAAAATAAGTAGACACGCTTCAAAATCACAAAATACTCGATTACAAGATCAATCTTTAATTCTTCCATTTTGGCTAGAAGATGAGGTACCAAATAAAGTTTTCATTTAAGAAATGCCTTTTCAATATGATGCAACTGGTAGCTATGACTGTTTTGATAGCTGCCTTGTTTTGAGCATACTGCAAAAATGCGCAGAAGATTATTAGATTGATTCCTTTGTCTATATTAATCATCTTTCTGGGCCTTAAATGTTGGAAGGCTTGGAAAGGAATGCACACTGTCATGATATACTTGAATGTTATAAAAAAAACTCGCAAAATTATTTCTGTTAAAAATAACAAAGTCCCTTAAAAAGCGTCTTTCAAAGTATGGTTTTCTAGATGTTATTACCTACCCTTTTAGTAATGAGAACAAAGTTATTATTACTTTTACGAGTACTTTAATCAATGACAAAATAGAACAGAAAGAAATTTTAATGAGTAATACTACAATTCTTGTGATTTCTCAATCGTGTCTACATTTTTTGGGCACCCTGTGGAATAGATTTCAAATGCGCATAAAATGTAGACTGACTACATGAGTCTCAGTTTTCCGCATTGAACTGAATGATGATTTTGGCTTCAAACTGATGACGAGAGAAAATGAAACATCAGATTAAAAACAGTGAACGAGTACAAGGAATCACGTCGTCAGTCTACATAAAATGAAGCTGTTGAAAAACTCTGGTGGAAGTGGACCTTTTTAAAAGGGAGTTTCCAAAAAACGCTGCAACAGTGGCAAATAAAACTAGTTTCTGCCATTTCGAAAAGCAGACTATGTGAAAACATCTTTCGTTGTGTACTGCTGAGATTATTTCTTGCTTCAAAGCTCCAACTAATTAATTTTCAGCCGCCGTCAGTTTACGTTCATGATGGATTAATAATTACGTACGAAGCAGAATTTAATATTGTTCGTCACTCTTCCTTAATCAATTACAAAACAAATAATATTTCACAGCTTTTTCTGCTTGTTTATTTTCCTAAAGTTAAATTACTTTGAGGATAAATACACCGAAAGCAGATGTTTAAATTTGTTTGTACGTTGCGGCCAATTTTAGGGCCTAATTAATTTTCGTTCTAAAAGCCGATTGTTCGTGAAACATTCTGACCAATAGAGCTGGTTCTGTAATGAGTTCTGCGAAGGTTTTTAATTTGAAGTCTTGAATGTCTTCTAGTTCTATAACGTCTGGTAAAGAGAGAACAGATTTTTAATTAGTGTATTGTGCAATATGCATTCCTAAATAGTCATGTTAATCATTTCACTTGTTAATCATCTCGACTTGATTTCATGATGAGTATTGGGAAAGGTTCTAACCACTGACAAAGAAATGAAAAGATTAGTTTTTAAAATGATAGGAGAAATATCGATTGATCAGGTGGAATAGATCTCGTACCATCTGGAAATCTGGCACTTCGGCTGGCTGGTCAGAATAAGATTTGTGAAAGAACGATTCTCTTTCAATCACATGACATTTCAGGAGTGCTTAGATGACTGAGGTAATAGGTTAGCTTAGCAAGAAGATCGAGGAAATCAAGAAAACGCGTACAGAAAGTTTTGTTTGTAACGATAAATCACAAAATTAACTCAACTTTAAACCATCTTGAATCTCCAGAGAAGTTGCACTTTTGCAAGCAGCATCCACCAGAAGAAGCTGCTTCCGTCAATGTAGCCATGAATCACTGAAGGACGTTCTCAAAACCTTGAACTTGTGAAAGAGAGTATGACTGGAGAAAACTGGAAAAGACCATGTTTAAGGGTGTCTAATTGCTCTGAAGTTAACTTGTAGGAAGAGCTGTCAGTTACAACTCATCTGATGTAAATGGCCAGACGCTGTTTCTAGTGAGCGACGCAGTTTCTAGTGAGCTTCTTTGAATTTTTGAGTAAGGAAAGCTTGATGAGCCGTTCGTTTATCGACATTCGAATTCATTGCTCTTTACAGCTGTCTACTCACAAAACAACCAGATGTGTGACAATTACGTGTGCTTGTGCCTAAAGTTTAGCGATTATAAGAAATAAGAAAAGATTGAAGTGGGAGAGGACATATTCAACTTGGAGCAAATTTCACAGGTTGAAGGGCCTCATTACCAAGCAGTTTTGGAGAGCACCCTTCTACGTTGAGAGGCATTTACTTACAAGACAGAAGGCTCCTGACAATTAATATTTAACTTAAGATGGAACCGAAGGACTTTGAAGAAGAAGTCGAAAGTTTGACGATTCATGGCTTACCGAAAATCCTCAACGCGACATCTTGGCGTAGGCGGCTGGTCTGGTCAGTCCTGTTTGCCGTTACAGTGTTATTCTACTTATACTTCACATCAGATGTCATCAAGATGTTTAGAAGTAATGAGATCTATATTACTAGAACCACCAAAACTGCAGAGAACATGAGCTTACCAACCATGACATTTTGTAATACGAATCTGATGACTCCGTTCATGGATGCATCGCAAAGTGTAGCTTATCAGCAGCTGCCAGAAAATTGCTCCCAAACTAATCAATCTTATTTCAGGACTGATAAAAACAGAGAATATTTTATGAATGGCTGCAAAATGTTCTTGGCGAGCTACGCAAACACAACAGCAATATCTGGTCATAGGCTCATCAAATTTCCCAAAGATTACGAAATAGCACTAGGTGCATTGCCCTGCTTTAGACTGAATATGAACTTATCTCTCATCCAGTATTCAGAGAGTCTCAGGGAGGGTCTAAGAATGTACCTCTTTTTCAATGCGAGTGAGAAGAGTGCTTTTGAAATCAGTGCACCCATTGTAGAGGAAAGAAAAGGGATATATATAGATGTGCATGACCCCAAAGAAAAAATAGGGCACTTCCAAGGTGTGAGCCTACCGACAGGCTTTCACACACATGTTACTGTCCGTAAAACAAAGATTAAAAGACTGCCAAGTCCCTTTCCGTCAAATTGTATTGACGGCTCCACAGTGGCACACAGGGAAATCTATCGTGAACATTATTCTCGAGCAGCTTGCTTTTATAACTGCATGGCTCACGAGTGTTATAAAAGCTGTGGGGATGTACCATCTATATTAAAACCATTTATGCCGTCACAAAGATACCCTCCAGTAGGAAACAAAACTGGGAATGAAAGATTAGAATGCTATTTTGAATGCGCTGATGGGATAAATGTTAAAGGATGTGATTGCCCGTTGCCTTGTTACGAAACCAAATACGAGACCAAAGTGGACAGAGAGCCTTGGCCCCAACCGTGGCAGATACATTTCCTGAAACCTGTGCTCGCAAAGGTTGCTGGGATATCAGTTAATGACGTCACAGAGGAACTTGTAAAGAAGCATTTGATTATGTTGAATGTTTATTATGATGAACTTTCAACGACAGAGATTGAAGAAAAAGAGTTGTATACATTTTCCAAGATTTTAAGTGACCTTGGTGGTCAAATGGGGATGTTCCTGGGGGCATCCTTTATATCACTGATTGAGATCACTTGCCTGGTAGGCTCAATGATTATGCAGTGGTGGAAAAAGCCTAAAAATAACGCTGTAAAGTCGATTAGCATTCATCTCGATCAAGCGAAGTAGGCCTCAGTTAGACTTATTACCTTAGTCTCTTGTTTCTCTGTGCTCTATGACTTGAATNAAACCTGTGCTCGCAAAGGTTGCTGGGATATCAGTTAATGACGTCACAGAGGAACTTGTAAAGAAGCATTTGATTATGTTGAATGTTTATTATGATGAACTTTCAACGACAGAGATTGAAGAAAAAGAGTTGTATACATTTTCCAAGATTTTAAGTGACCTTGGTGGTCAAATGGGGATGTTCCTGGGGGCATCCTTTATATCACTGATTGAGATCACTTGCCTGGTAGGCTCAATGATTATGCAGTGGTGGAAAAAGCCTAAAAATAACGCTGTAAAGTCGATTAGCATTCATCTCGATCAAGCGAAGTAGGCCTCAGTTAGACTTATTACCTTAGTCTCTTGTTTCTCTGTGCTCTATGACTTGAATGACATCACTTCTTTCAGCAGAGAATCATACTATTACTCTGAAAAACTTGACCCTATTTCGGCCCTCACCACAAGAAGCTGTGGCGGCAATCAACTTGCAAAATTCGACGAATTCTACTATTGTGATTGAAGCTCTATGAACTTTCCTTGTATGCTGAGTTTTCGTCAGTAACTATGTGCAGAATGGGTTCTTCCTGCATTTCATTTCTGTGAGGTGATAGCTGAGAACGGGCCTAAGCAAGGTCATTTTCACTGTTTTAATACGAGTGCCTGTCAGGGCATCTTTTAACATACAAAGTGATGGGGAAATTCCCCACCAGCCCCTTCAATATCCCCACCAGTCATGCCCATTTCCCCACCAGTGAGGTGCCCTTTTCTGTCAAAAATCTTTTCTTCGGAATATGACCAATGACACTGTATGACAAATGTAGATTCAGGACACGTTTGATAAAAGACAATGAAATCCACATTTTTAGAGCACTCCTTTATGTCATCAGATATGTAGTCTCCTTTACAGTTTGTGTTGATGTTAACTTGGTATTAGAGATAAGTAATTTGTTTCAAAAATTTATTATTGTGAGTGAGTTCTAAACTGATGCAATCCTGTTTAGGATGTTTCCTTCAAAGGACAGCTGAGGCAACAGAGACGGATTCTCTTGCATTTTACAAATATATATAGCTGTTTCTATTGACGTTGCAAAATTCTCTTTGGGGCTATGTTAAGGTGCCCTTTCAATAAATTCCCCACTAGAAAAATTGTCTTAAAAGCCTTAAAAGATGCGTTTTACCTTAGTCTCTTATTTCCCTGTGCTCTATGACTTGAATGACATCACTTCGGTGAGCAGAGAATCATACTATTACTCTGAAAAACTTGACCCTATTTCGGCCCTCGCCACAAGAAGTTGTGGCGGCAATCAACTTGCAAAATTCGACGAATTCTACTATTGTGATTGAAGCTCTATGAACTTTCTTTGTATGCTGAGTTTTCGTCATTAACTTTGTGCCGACTGGGGTTTTCCTGCATTTCGTTTCTGTGAGGTGATAGCTGAGAATGGGCCTAACCAGGGTCATATTTTTCACTGTTTTATTATGAGTCCCTGTTGAGCAAGGTTTACTGCAGCAATACAAGGGACTTAGGTAATCAGTCTAGGACTTAGTTAGATAAAGCTATTCTTCAAACGCCTGGTATGATCAAATGGAACATGATAAACATAAGTAATGATAATAATAATCCGTGCGATCGCAGAACTAAGAACAAAGAATTATCCTGGGTGAACAGGGAGTTTTGAAATATGACATGCTTTTTTGAATTTTGACTTTCGCTTCATAACCATTATTAGTAGCCCAAGATACATCTTGATTCAGAGTTGCAAAAAGTCATTAACCTTCCTCCAAACCTGGATCTCAACGTCTCAACCTTCCTCATTTTTGTCGAAATAACGAAAAAGAGCTTATATCAAGAAAGGTAATGATTGATCTTTTAATGATATACCAGGACCTTTACGTGGCTTGAAAATTATGGCCCAAAATTTAGAAAGAGAAATTCAAGAAATGGCTCGCACTCCCACAAATTATGCCCAAACAATTTTTGAATGATATTTTTCATTAATATAAATGATTCGTAAATCGTTGTGGCCAGGGTAAATCAACTGGGGGTATTGAAAAGAGGGTTCTTGGGGCAAAGCCGCCAGGAAAGTTTTGAGGACACACCCTTTACTTTGACTTAGAATTCTCATTTTTGCTTAAACCTTCCTCCAAACCTGGTTTGTAGGCTTGTGAAGTTTTTGCATCTCTGTTGATAAACTTCACGATAATTTGGAGACTTGGCTTTGCCATATGTGAGGCTATTATAATAATCAATTTATTTAAAGTTAGCTAGTACATAGCTCCATATAGTAAAATTACAGGATTGAAATACTATAATTACTAATTATGGCCAACTACTTACAAATATACAGGTTATAAAATAATTTGATAAAATGACTCGATAATACATACAGCTCAAGCGATAAAAATTCTAAGAATAAAAATGCAGCATTATAAAAATCCGAGGTTTTCAATAAAAGGTCGACATAGTTTGCATGTGCATTCTTCACCGTGCCAATTCTTTATCTTTGATTTAAATTGTTGGATAGAATTAGCATTCCTTACATCTTGAGGGAGGGGAAGCCAAAGTTGGGGCCCTCTGTATCTGATGGTCTCATAGCCAGAATGTATGTACTGTCCTTATCCGGGGTAGTACGAATTCATTGTTATTTCTTAGGTTATACATACTTTCTCACTCCCTGAAGATCTCATTCATAAAGTTCATATTGTTCTGTGTTTTAAAAATTTCTGTCATTAGGATTTGTAAATTCTTCTATGGATGGTCACCGATTTATCTCTTTCTAGTAAAGTGTCAAAACTAGAAACATAATCCTTGTGAGCAAATCTTAAATCCCTTTCCCTTATTTTTATTAATCTTGTTCTTCAAATTCCTACTGTGGAACATCCAAGCCAACTGGCAGTATTGAAACTGGCTCATTACAAAGGCTCTCATTAAGATTCGCAGCTTGTTGGTGTCCATGTACGAGAGAGTGCGAAAAGCTTGCTGCTGGCCTTTTTACATAACTAGCTGATATATGCTTCAAAAGTTAGTTTTTTATCGATAGTTACCCCTAACAGCTTTTCTTCATCTGTATTTTCAATAATGCTGTCACCTATATTAACCGTAACAGTTTGATTAGAACTTCCCCCTAGCATATGAAGTGGCATTTTTCTGTATCTAATTTCACAAAGTTATCTGCAAACCATTGAATAACTATAGTGGAATCATTCTCCAATCCCCCGATTACGTTGTCAAGATTCTTGTCGCATGCATATATGGTTGTATCATCTGCATAGTTGCAGATATCAGTTCCCTGAATGGAGAGCAACAAATCATTTATGTAAATGTTAAAGAAAAGGGGACCAAGAACCGAGCCTTGTTGGACTCCTAAGGTAAGGTGTTTGAATGTATTGAAAGATCTGTTTATTTTCACTCTTTGCTGCCTATTCTCCAAAAAGCTGTGAACAAGGGAAAGAGCCGCACGACTAAAACCATAAGCATGTAGTTTGGCTAACAGGAGGTCATGCTTAATGCAGTTAAACGCTTTTGAGAGGTCCTTCAAGATTGCACCTATGTTCTCTCCATTGTCTAAACTGACTTTCCATTTTTCGAGCATTTTTCATTTTTCGAACAAGGCTCTGGTAGGTCTTTTTGGGAGCAAGCAAGCAGAACCCAACAAGAGCTGAGAGCAGGGAGCACGACAATAACGAACACTGGAACGGGAATTAGGGAGCAGGGAGCGAACAAATCGTCGAGGAAGATGAAAATACTGGGAAATCAAGTCAAATTTTGAAGAGAGCACGTTGCTTTTGAAGGAGCAGCAAGGGAGCAACAACCCCCAATCAGAGCATAGGATTCAAATCTTTAAAAAACCTTGCACAATTGGTTGATGCATCTTTTGTTTGATTCAATGGCTTGAAAAGAACTTCAGGTACTTCCTTGTAAGTGTTCATCTTCGATATCTTGATTATCTATTAATAAGCATTTGATTGATAATCCCAGATAAAAAGAAAACATGTTTGGATTCTGTACCAGGTGAGAAAAAAAAGACTTGCACGTTTGGAAAATCACCAAAATTTGATTATGATACCGGGAAACAGATAATGAAATTACCTCATATAATAAGTTATATTTTGAGCAATAATATTATACAAAACATGGCATATTTAGCCAAAAACTATGTATATAATTTGCGATTTCATATGAAAGTTCGTAGTTCGAGTCCTACACGATACGAGAGCTACATCAAAGACATACGAAATCAATTTAAGTGGTGTTATGCAGTATGAAAATTCAGTTTGATAATCATTCGTTGCGATTTCGGAGTATGCTTCAAAACCAGATAGCTTCTAAAATCACAAATTCTAACAAATTCAAAACCATATGAAGAGTTGCAATATGTCTAAAATCTAAAATTAATTTTATCCTTGAAACAAAATCACACAAAGAAATTTTCGTGATTTTTCAAAAGGTGCAAGTTTTTTCAAAAGGCGCATACTGGTACCATTACTCAAATCGAAAGGCTTTGATGAACATTTTCTAAAAAGCAACATCTGCTAATCTGAAAAGATTTGCAGACACCTTTTTTTGAAAGGCAACTCCATCCAGGAGGGTGCCCTTGCCCTTATATCTTCTTTTTTAATTAATTTTTTTTAACCCAAATCCATATGGGCGTTTTTTTCAAGCTACCATTTATGGGGAGGGGGTGCTTTCCACCCCCCTCTGAAAACAGAATGTTGTTAGCTATATCGTTTGAGCCAACATGTACAACAACGTGGTCTTTGACGTGCAAATTTTCCTTGGTGATCATGCTTTTCATGTCATCAATCTTACCTCCTCTCTTATAGAGACAAACAGTCTTCTTTGTTCTGTGAAATTGTGACTCATCGATACGTTGTAAACATGAGTCTGCTTTCCAGGTACACCATTGGCTAGAACCATCAAATGTTCACTCTAAGTTCAGTCATCCGCGCCATGTCAACGTTCGCTTAAAGATTTGCAGCTGCTGTGCAGCGCAAATCAACAAAACCTAGTTTCTTCCAGTAAGATCTTCCGTCACCTTTTCTGTTTATTTTCGTATCAAAAAATTAATGTCCACCCATCACGTGGTATCCTCGAAATCAATCATTCAAAACAACTACAACAACAACTTAGGCCATGTTCCTTTCCGAAATAAGACAAAATGGCCGACTCCACAATGAAAGAAAGTGTTGCTGTATTCTTGAAAGGAATTGACAGGTAATTGATAGAAGTGTTAAAAAGCAATGTTTATTGATTGAATATGATATCTACCATCTTTTGTACTGGTTAAAATGGCATTTGCAATTCTGCGATGATGTCGAGAAGAACAAACAAAAATCAAAATGGAACTACATAGAGGAGGTTCGCCCTACCTCAACCACTTTTCATTAAACGAAGATTTACCGCTAAGTTAAAAAAAATTTCGAGAGAAATTCACCTTTAACAGGTTCCTCAAATCGTGCTCTACAAACCTCACAGTGGGATCTGCATCATCCGTTTGCGTTGTCATGCTGGAACCCCACGAAAAGGAGAGGTTGGAACACCTAACTTAGGCCCTATCGCCCAAGAAAGAATGACCACCGCAGAAATAATACTTTTTATACGTTAAAAACTTTCCAATCCCGTTGTTAATGGACCAAAATAGTTGTCTTTTCCCCAGAAGTAACATAACAAATTATAATTTCATCGAAAATGATTTCTAAATAAAGTTAATTTCACTCCCGCTTTTAACCCTCTCATTCTTGACCTCAGTCACCTCCAACCACATAATGCATCAATAGCCTAGAGAACTCACAGAGTTTCACAGGTGGACTTCAGGGGCGCCATGAAGTCAGTTGCAGTGCTCTTTGAAAATAAGCCCTGCCTCTGACATTTTGTGTGCGATTCTTGAAATTTCTTTTTATATGCAACCACACGAGTTGGAGGAAACAGTCCTGAAGCCTTTTGAATTTGAACTGAAAGACATATTGAGAAATGACTCAAAATAGATATGGTGTGTGGAAGCATCAAAGAAAAAGTGAACTGTACTTGCACCTTCGTTGCAGGTAGGTCAACTTCAAAACATTATTGTAACTCTTGTGAGCAACACAAAACAGTGAAAGCGAAGAAATATCAAAGAGGTGACATCAGCAAACTACTTTTGCGCCCTTTTTGGAGAGACTAGGCCCAAACTCCTTCAGTTTTCAAACTTTCAGGTCAGGCAGTTCCACGGGTCGGAATCCATTGGTGGTAGAGGTAGGGTGAACCTAGAATAGCTTACTTTTGCGACAGTTTATTAGCCTAAAGGACCAAAACTTATCAATATTTATCAAGAGTCTTTGAAAATTTAATTTCTTTGTAACATTTTGTGCATCGAGAGATGACTTTGCAAACATGAAAGTTCCTACAGGATTATTTGTGAAAAGTTCTTATTGACGTTTTCATTTATCTCACAAATAGGATGTCCTTTATTTATATATACAATTTTTTGCAAGACGTTGACAAGGACAGTTTAAGAAATTTGTTCAAAACCATTATTTCTTAAAATGGGCGTTTCCCTTGTTTTCCGGAGTCTGAGGGGCATTGTCATGGAAAATTTGTTTGTGGGGCCTCACACACTAACCTTTGTGGGGCCTTGCACACAAAAGGGCGCCATCGTGAAAATCACTCCAGGGCCGAGCTGGCCTTAAACAGCCCTGTGTGCAAGGTAAACTTCCACTCTTGGCAAGAATTTTTGTTTCTTGCTCTGAGCAGTGTGCGAATGCTGAAAATAGAACAACAAGAGGCCCTGTTTGGCGAGTCTGGAGAGTATGGCACTTTGAAAACCCAATAGTTTATTAAAGGCAATAGTTACACACTAGAAAACAATTGAAAAACACACCTGTGTATTATGTCTTGATAAAATGCCCTTTTTCCAGACAGGGCATTTGGCCATGGCTGAATTTGACCCAACGTGATTTGAATTTCCAAGTTACAAACAGACGTAATAATTAGCGTTGATCACAACTATATTTCATTTATATAGATATAACCCTGAAAATTTGGCAACTTTGGAACAATAAAGTGTGCGAATGCTGAAAATAGAACAACAAGAGGCCCTGTTTGGCGAGTCTGGAGAGTATGGCACTTTGCAAACCCAATATTTTATTAAAGGCAATAGTTACACACTAGAAAACAATTGAAAAACACACCTGTGTATTATGTCTTGATAAAATGCCCTTTTTCCAAACAGGGCATTTGGCCATGGCTGAATTTGACCCAACGTGATTTGAATTTCCAAGTTACAAACAGACGTAATAATTAGCGTTGATCACAACTATATTTCATTTATATAGATATAACCCTGAAAATTTGGCAACTTTGGAACAATATCTTCAAATGCAGGTAACGTTGTTGTTGTTGTTGTTGTTGTTGTTGTTGTTGTTGTTGTTGAATATCCTACTGACTGTAAACCAATCTTTAAGACAATGAAAAACCTGAATCCATCATTTATGAATGAGATCTTTATTGTTCGGACTTCAAATTATTCATCACGAAATCCGAACAACTTGAATCATTTTCGGCCAAATCAAGTAACTTTTGGCTCTAATAGCCTTAAAGCCATGGGACCTCAAATCTGGAATTGTTTACCGAATGGATTAAAATCAAGTGAAAACCTAAATAGTTTCAAAAACATGATAAAACAATGGGATGAACCAACTTGTAAATGTAATGCTTGTCAATATAACAGTCTGTAAATTTGCTTATAATATTTTTGTCTATTTACATTGAAGTTCTACTAAATTATCCATCTATTAATTTATATATCTATTAATTTATTTATTTATTACCACATTCGATTTAGATTAGTTAACTTATATAATGTATATATGTGTATATGTATTGTTAGCTAGAGAAAAAAATTCAAATTCAAATAAGATGAACAAACAAACAAAACTGACACTTCAGTGGCACTGCTTTCATTAAGCTAAAGGGGCACTTCTGGTTCAACGAAAAAGGCACTTTGTCAGTTATTGCAAAATCTTAGGGGGGCACGTGCCCCAGTGGCCCACCGGTTGCTACATTTCTGAAAGTGTGTACGCTGGACATGCCTGGCGTACTAGCCAAGTTGAACTTTCCAGATTGGCTCTCGAGAAATGTACACAAAAATCCCTCACAGCCCTGTTCACAAATTATTTTCAATTCAAGGCAAAGATTGCCCAGCACAACCAGAAATCTATACCATGCCTATTTTGATGCAATACCTGCACAAAACCATTCCATGCGTTGCTGAGATCATGCATGCTTTTGGGATTTAGCTCCACATTATATGGAGGCAAAAGTTGCATTTCAAAAGAAATGACATAGTTTGTGAGAAGGTCTCAAAGATAACTTGCTGTGTTTGGAAATTGTGAAATTAGGGAAGTACAGAAAACTGGACAGCAATCATTGATGAAGGAAGTAAAAAATTGCACAGTGATCTTTTTTAACAATGGTAAATTTTGAAAGTCTATCCAGACAGATACATGCCTGCTTACTGTAAGTGAACAATTAATTTACAAAAGTGACAGATGAATTTTTAACCAAATAAATAAATTATTTTCAACAACATACAGTACAGGCCTTGTGNAATTATTTTCAATTCAAGGCAAAGATTGCCCAGCACAACCAGAAATCTATACCATGCCTATTTTGATGCAATACCTGCACAAAACCATTCCATGCGTTGCTGAGATCATGCATGCTTTTGGGATTTAGCTCCACATTATATGGAGGCAAAAGTTGCATTTCAAAAGAAATGACATAGTTTGTGAGAAGGTCTCAAAGATAACTTGCTGTGTTTGGAAATTGTGAAATTAGGGAAGTACAGAAAACTGGACAGCAATCATTGATGAAGGAAGTAAAAAATTGCACAGTGATCTTTTTTAACAATGGTAAATTTTGAAAGTCTATCCAGACAGATACATGCCTGCTTACTGTAAGTGAACAATTAATTTACAAAAGTGACAGATGAATTTTTAACCAAATAAATAAATTATTTTCAACAACATACAGTACAGGCCTTGTGCACATTTATATGATGAGAATTTGCAAGAATTCTCAGGAAGAATCCTTCACTTTCTGATGAGAATGTTTGAGTTATGTGAAAGACTGCAAATTCTTTTACACAAGAATTCCTAAGAAACAAAAAATATTCTCAAGAATTCTTAGACAGGAAAGCCATGTTTATGTGCTCAAGGTCTGTACAGTAAATGCAAAGAATATCAACCTACATCATAAAACATTTAAATCTATTGAAGACACTACCTAAATATCTGCGATGGCAAAGCTCAAAATTACGGAACAACCAGTCTTTGAGTGAATCACCAGAGTTTTCTTTTCTCTTAAACTGGCGACGAATTCTAGCGCATTGTCAAAATGATATGGTTTGGGTAGAAGAGCCCAAGCGGACAAACAGGCGCGCATTTCGCACGTCAGCAAATAAAACTGCAATCGTATACCAGGACATAAATAGCTATAGCGAGTATAGTACTATTGTGATACAAACATACACCGCTAGCGGTAAGAAGAAAAACATCGGTGGAGACTCTTGGCGTGCGACTTTACGTGGAGCAGTAAGTAAATTGGTATTTGTTTTTGATAAGATGGACGGAACATACGAACTCCGGTTTCGCATTTTCGAGCCGGGTAATTATAGCTTGGATCTGCTTTTAGAGCATTCAATTTGCGACGGCTTGAAAGACCCGCCCTTGGGCTGGTTCGCAAAGGGCAACGTTCACGGGCATTTTCAGGAGCAAGGCCTTCTCGGATTTGATGACAGCTACCTATTGGAGCGTTTTAGGCTGACAAATTTTGAATTTCCAGCAACGAAGTCAGTTCAGTTATCAAAATTAGGCCATAAGAGACAAAATCGAGAAACAACAAAAAGCAGTTGCAGACTTATTTCAAGTGGTATGGGTGGCTGGAAAGGTGTCAACGGACAGCTCAAATGGTTGCAGGACGCAAAACAACGCTCGTTAAAAGAGCCTAAAAAAGCACCGCTTCAGAAGGAATCACCGCTTAAGGAAAAAGCATCGCTCGAGGAGACGGCACCACTTGGGGAGAAAGAACCGCGTACGGTAATTAAAGCACCGCTTACGGTAGAGAAATACGATGCACTGTGGATATTCGGAGACTCACAAGCTCGTCGCTGGTTCAACTCAAAATCCTGTAAAGAATTATGCAAGAAATTGTTTAAAACTTGCAAGCGCACTGTGAGTTACACCTATCTATTCGAGAAGATCGATCACAAAAAGAATAACATTGGAAAAAAATTCAACTTTACGAGATTTTTCGAACCAATAAAAGCAATATTTGACAGTGAACTAATGACAAATAAAAGCGTGGTAGTAGTAAACTTTGGGCTTCATTTGGTAATGAGCCTGAATTTTTCTCAATGTCAACGTATAGTAGATGAGTTTGCTAACATGATAGCGATTCTGAGAAATAAAAAGGGCCTAAATAACATGCCCCATATAATATGGAAAACATCGACATTCACTGCGTTGGAGGAAGGCTCATTTCGACATTCAACGCATGCAAGATTTCTCACAAATCATCGAGTGCAACTTTTAAATGCTTATTCAAACTGGAAACTATGCTCAATCGGAATACCGATTTTTGAAGTTTATCCCATCACAGCTTCGTACCCGAAAGGCTCTTTAGATGGACTGCATTATGATCAACTTTTGTTCAAACCGATTGAAGATGAATTTGAACAATATCTGCGGAATAATCTTGAAATGATCTGACAGAGTTTTGGTTCATTTTGTGGCGTAAATTTCTATTTCTTATTCGATTATGTTTGATAGGTTCAAAGACCCTTTTTACCGTATTCTTAAAGGATAATTCCGGGGTTTGTAAAATTAATGTTAGAAAACAAACTTACCATCTCCTGAATCAAATGACAAACTTTTTTCCACATTTAGACTTGTGTTTCAGCTGTCAATTCGATATACATCTTGGTAATTTAGGCCAAATGTCCCTCCATTGGCCTCTATTTTTTCCACGAGTACACGATAAGGAAGCTAGTCACAATTCAGAGGCAAGAAAACAATAGGGCAGCCTCATTCTCGCGTTGAACGTGACGTCATAAAACGCTCTGACCTTGTGCTAATGACGTCGCTACGCATTTGTCGCAGATTGTGAATGTAATTTCGCAGAGAAAAGACAAAAGTTGGAAAAAAGTACGATACACCATTCATAACAGTATGACCTTACATTTTATCATCAATCATACCAACCTCGGAATTGTCCTTTAAGTTCTATGCTGTGAAACTTTTGTTCAAACCGATTGAAGATGAATTTGAACAATATCTGCGGAATAATCTTGAAATGATCTGACAGAGTTTTGGTTCATTTTGTGGCGTAAATTTCTATTTCTTATTCGATTATGTTTGATAGGTTCAAAGACCCTTTTTACCGTATTCTTAAAGGATAATTCCGGGGTTTGTAAAATTAATGTTAGAAAACAAACTTACCATCTCCTGAATCAAATGACAAACTTTTTCCACATTTAGACTTGTGTTTCAGCTGTCAATTCGATATACATCTTGGTAATTTAGGCCAAAGGTCCCTCCATTGGCCTCTATTTTTTCCACGAGTACACGATAAGGAAGCTAGTCACAATTCAGAGGCAAGAAAACAATTGGGTAGTCTCATTCTCGCGTTGAACGTGACGTCATAAAACGCTCTGACCTTGTGCTAATGACGTCGCTACGCATTTGTCGCAGATTGTGAATGTAATTTCGCAGAGAAAAGACAAAAGTTGGAAAAAAGTACAATACACCATTCATAACAGTATGACCTTACATTTTATCATCAATCATACCAACCCCGGAATTGTCCTTTAAGTTATATGCCGTGAGTCTCAACAAAGTATCCACTGTTTGAAAAATGGTAGAAGAAAGGCAATGCACCCAATTTGTAAAATTTTTCATTCGTCATCTTACTGATGCTTCAACTTAATTTTCGAAATTTTTCGCATAATTTTAGGTGCATTATTCCCTCTCAAAATCTTCGATATGCTCAAAAAGGCCAAAAATTGCATGTTCACTATCATGTAGATTTTGAATTTTTGATGCTCAGAATTGATGGGAAAGCTTAACTACATTTCAAGAGGTTCCGTATCATTAGAAAGCAATCCCTGAGCTAAGAAAACATCATTTTACCATTTTGATGGTTGAAAAATGGACTAAATTGAGCTATTCACTTATATTTTAGTCAAAGCCCATGGAAGAAACTTTTCGACAATTCTTCACTTGAGGTTATAAGATTGTGCATTGTAAATTATGAATACAAGTATTTTTTTATATAAGAAACTGCTTATAAGAAACTCAACTCTCAGATCGCCAAAAAATTAAGAAACTCCAGTACTGGGAAAATATAACTTAAGAAAATATGTATTTTAATAAAGGAATTCTTAGCATATATTTACTTTATTTTCACTTGTTTCCCGTATCATATTACTGGAAAGGTACTTGAGTAATGTCTAAACATTGAAAAGGCTTCAAAAATATTGTTTTGAGATGTTCGCGAGGGCTCAGGTAGTAAACATGAAGATTGTAGTACAATTTTTCAAACAGTGGATACATTTTTCTGACTCACCCGGCCGGTTGTTCTTTCTACCGGGTGAGTCAATAAGACAATCCCCATTTGCAAGGCCACTACTCTCTGGATATCAAGGTAATAATATTGGCAAATAATATTAGTTTTTGTGGACACGCCCTCTACTTTGGCTTAGAAGACCTCTCCTGATCCTATGTTTGCTGGTGCTAAATATAATTTCTGACCGTTTTGTTACACTTGGTTTTTTATTACAAAGTACTTTGTAATCTAAGTCTAAATCAGCATCCCCAGGAAAATTTTTGAGTAAACATCATTTTCTTTGGATTAGAATGCCTATGTCGACCCATGTTTACCAGTTCCAAAGTTGAGACTTCGACAATTTTGTAATTATTGAAAATACAGATGAAGAAAAGCTGTTAGAGGTAACTATCGATAAAAAATTAACTTTTGAAGCATATATCAGCTAGTTATGTAAAAAGACCGGTAGGAAGCTTTTCGCACTCTGTCGTACATGGACTCCAACAAGCTGCAAATCTTAATGAGAGCCTTTGTCATGAGCCAGTTTCAATACTGCCAGTTTGCTTGGATGTTCCACAGTAGGAATTTGAACAATATTTTATTTTTAAGATTAATAAAATACACGAAAGGGCTTTAAGAATTGCTCACAAGGATTATGTTTCTAGTTTTGACACTTTACTAGAAAGAGATAAATCGGTGACTATCCAGAAGAAGAATTTACAATTCCTAATGACAGAAATTTTTAAAACACAGAACAATATGAACTTCATGAATGAGATCTTCAGAGAGCGAAAAAATATGTATAACCAAGGATTAATTTAAGGTGCAGTGATGACCAATTTGTGCAGTGATGAATCGAAAATGTGCAGTGATGAATTAAGTTTTGTGCAGTGATGAATTCTTTCACTTTTCAGTTTGAAATACTTGAAATACAGCAGTTTTAGACGAATAGTCATCTTGCTGGGCACCCCCTTTTTTACAAAAAAATGTCCCTCTCATTGAAACTAACTCGCCTCTTTTTAAAGTCTTCAAACACAATGTTGGGAAAAAACAAACGATTCAGGCGTTGTTTAGTAAAATAACTACTGCATGTCCGAAAAATTGAATCTTGCTTTTCGCCTCAAATCTCTTACTACTTGTTTCAAAACGAGGAAGGTGCTTGACAATATGATTCTGGTACGGAAGCCCATATGTGCAATACAAAGTTTATTTGAATGCATACAAAGTTTATTACGATGCATACAAAGTTTATTACGTTGCATACAATGTTTATTAGAATGCATACAACGTTCATACATATACGTTTATACAACGCATACAAAGTTTTCTTGAATTATAGCTCTTACATTCAGGTGCTATTTAGTAGGAAAACTGAATAATTTCCGTAACCAATACCCAAAGAATTTTGGCGTGCCTTCGGCGCGCTTCCAGCTTCTGCTATCTCTGTGGCACCCCCTTTGCAAGTTGCACATTTCAATTTCTGGCTAGAATCACCCCTGCAGAACGAATCGAAGAATTCTGGGTGGTTATCAGTTTCTACAACAGAATATCACGTTCTGGATATCGTTATGGATCGACCTGCTCGGCGTACTGTTTACTGTGCTACAGAACCGTTTATTTTCTTATTCATTTTCTCATATGCCGTTCATACTTCTATGTTGCCGCAGCTGACAGTCTCAAAGATCTGCAATGAATATTACAACTCAACCGTTTGTAGCTCGCTCAAGCTTGGAAAATTCTCAGCACAGGAAGAATTCGTGTTCGCAAAGGCAGCCCTGTGGAACATGGCGTTATTTGGGTTGATTTTCGTCCCGGCTTTGATTGGAATATTGCCATTTGGTGCACTCTCAGACTTGGTTTCGAAAAGGAAGCTTCTGCTATTACCAGCGATAACTTACGGTATCCAGAGTATTGTCTATATGCTGTGTGCATTGTACTCGAAACAAGTATCAACTTTGATCTTCGGTGCGATTCTTACAGGGTTTTATGGAGATATTCAGGGGGGCATAGTGTTGTCAAATGCTTACATGGCGGATATTACAGAGGAGAATGGAAATAGAACTTTTCGTATGGTTGTCATTGAAGGTCTAGTGGTAATTGCTATTGCTTATGGCTCATTTACCTCCGGTATCATGCTTCAGAAATTTAGTTTTCAGTATGCCTTCGCACTTAGCTTTACAGCCTGTATACTAAATATCATCTATGTAATTTTCTTTCTACCAAGAAGTCATGAAAACGTAGGATACAATGAGCTGGACCATGACACGCAACAGAATAAAACGTCACAGAAGCAAGCAACAGCTATTGTCAAAGAATCCCTGTACAAAGTTGTCATGTTCGTCAAGAAGTATTTTAGCTCGATGTCCGGTATACGCGTTTCATTAACAGTGGTGGCGGGTTTCTTTCTGTGTGCTGCTATCCAAGGAGAGGCTGTTATTCGTGTGTTATATTTCAAGCACACCCCTCTGAGCATGTCTGCAAACGATATCGGTCTTTTCATGTTTGCATTTTATCTCGTAAGAGCTGTTGGCATATTCCTTCTGTACATTTTATCAAAATTTACCAAGCTACCAGACTCCGTGATTATGATAGTTGGAGCACTCAGTTTCACTTCAACGTACACGGCATTAGCATTTTGTGGCACTAAAACGCAGCTATTCAGCATCCTACCTCTTGCAGCGGGCTTTTGTTGGACAATGCCTGGTATTAGAGCTTTTCTTACCAAGATTGTGGATGCAAGCGAGGCTGGCATCGCATTGTCTTTCCTTGGCATGGTTTGCATGCTTGGTACAGTTATGATGACGTTTCTTTTGACTTCAATATTCAAAGCAACTGCAAGTTTCTTCACTGGGTTCAGCATTCTCGTTCTAGCATTTTCAAGCTTGATTGGCCTCGTTTTCATATTGATTGTTACATGTATTAAGACCAGCGACGAGAAAGACACTGGCCGTCAGGCAGAGCCCTCCATCACGGAATTGAACCGTCTATTGGATTCAAATACTGACGATAAAGACGTGAAGGAAAATCAGCAGTAAGAGATCGATTGAGTTTGATTGTAAGTGTAGGGGAGAAGATAAAGTCATATTCATTCTTGGTAGCATTCAATTTATTCTAATTACCAATGTATTTATATACCGTTGGTGTATCGAAACAAAGAATTAATTAGCATAATCATCATATGCAAGAAGATATACTATATATATACTGATGCAACAAAATGAAAAGTAACAGTTTGTCAACATTCTAATTAAAAAAATTTTGGGGACTTTATAAATATACCATTAAACGTCCTTATATCTTTAAAATTGTCAATTGTCATGTAGACGTCATGGAATACCAACATGGGGTAACGGGGGTACCGACAAAGAACTTCTCTCTGTGTGAAATCGAGCCTTGTAATTTCATTTCTGCCCGAAAGGGAGTATTTATATACCGTTGGTGTATCGAAACAAAGAATTAATTGGCATAATCATCATATGCAAGAAGATATACTATATATATACTGATGCAACAAAATGAAAAGTAACAGTTTGTCAACATTCTAATTAAAAAAATTTTGGGGACTTTATAAATATACCATTAAACGTCCTTATATCTTTAAAATTGTCAATTGTCATGTAGACGTCATGGAATACCAACATGGGGTAACGGGGGTACCGACAAAGAACTTCTCTCTGTGTGAAATCGAGCCTTGTAATTTCATTTCTGCCCGAAAGGGCTCATGATAACAAGTTAGTGTTTCGGAAAGGTACTGTAAAACCAGTCATGCAGAAAACCTCTAAAAGTTTAGCAGGGCACAAGATTAGGGTTTGTAAAACTATGGTGTGAGTGCTTTTAAGGCCATGCATTGTGTGACTCCGATTCCAGCGAATAGCTACTTTCAAAACGACATTTGCCAAAATTTACAGTGGTGACAATTCCCCTCAGATTTTTTATAGCGCAAGATTTTCCAATTTGGAGTCCTAGAAGCCGTGCAGATCATGGCTAAAATCCATTCTTAGACGAAAATAATGGTGATACTTTTGCAGATTTTAAATTTCAACCACCAGTAATTTTTACCACTTCGAATGCTCAAAAAGTATAAACGTGTTATTAGGGCATTTCCTAGTGATATTGTCGAACTTTCAACATGCTTCAGGATCAAGGAACAAATAATGAAAACAATGGTGTTAACGAAAATTAATTGATTAATTGATTTCTAAAGAAAAACAGAAAACATTACATCTTAATCCTTTATGGAAGTTTTATGGAACCCTGCGATAAGGAATAAACTCCTCCAAATTTACAAGGAAATTAGTTTGCTAGATTTTGTCTTACTGTTTAGCCAAAGGACAATTTCTAAAACTGAACAGTCAACAAAAGTCTGGAAGGTTCTTGGTTGAATATCGTGGCAGAAATCCGGGGATACCCTCTGGGTAGACTTATTACCTGAGTCCTCCTGTTTCCCTGCGTTCTTTGATTATTGCATCGGTCAACAAAGATTCATAATATTACTCTGAAAACTTGACCCTATGCCCTCGCCACAAGAACTTGTGACGGCAATCAGCTCGCAACATGCAACGAATTCCATTGTGAATTCCATTGTGATTCAAGCTTCAATCGACAGTGTGAACTTCACACTACTTACGTATGCAATGTTCACATCGTTGTTATGTGGCGAATAGGATTTTTGCTGCAATTCATTTCTGCCAGATGGTAGCTGAAAATGGGCCTGGGCAGGGTCCTCGTTTTCACTGTTTCGTTATGAGACCTTGTTGAGCAAGGTTTACCACGGGGATACAAGGGACTTAGGTAATCGGTCTACCCTCTGAGTTCAACAAATTACTTCCAGGATTTCAGAAAAGAGTTTAATGGCGGAAAAGAGTCTTTCTACGTTCATGTATAAGAAACGAATAAACCCAACACCATTTTAAATCGTTTTGAATCTATCTAGTAGCTACATCTTTTCTTCGTCATTATTCAGACAAACACCATAATTGAAACAAAATATATACATGCTACCAATTTTTTTCTAATCACAACTACGTTTAGCAGAAGTTCGTACTTACTGACTTTGAGCCAAGCAATTTTCAATTCTAGAGCCACTGTAAGAGAAAGTAAGAGGATTTTTGTTTTTACTGTGGAAGTCTAGTGGTAGGTTAGCCTAGAATTTTACGTTGAGTCCTTGTAATCGCTACCACCCACCCACCCTACTCGCTCATACTATTACAGCGTTTTCAATCTCGTCCCCAGAGTGAGTTCGTTGCTCGGCTTCGCCTTCGCTCTGTTCACTCAACTTCGTGATCAGCGTATGACGTAAGAACACCCTGGAAACGAGGTTGAGCGTTTTTATGTTTTATGAAAGGATGTATGAAAGGAAGTATCTAAAGCTTTGACAAACATTCAAGGGAATGTAACCATATAAAAGTGGCTCAAGCCACTTGCGATCAAATTCTAGCCTATCAGATATCAGTATTTCCTGTTGACGTACGTCAGTTGCCGAAATATGGTTCGGCATGTGTCATGGCCTATTGCCTTTGCATGGCTATTTTTACCAAAGGCTTATGCTTAGATTTTTACTATTTTTACCATATGCTTAGATTCCCTTTAAAAGCACCAAAAAACTAAACTGATCGAGGAAAATCGATACAGGAAAACCTCAGTTTTTGAAGGTGTACAAGATGGTGGCAAGCAAAGATCTGTAGCTTTTATGGGTTACGATTTAGAAATTTGATGACGTCACAACTTCAAAACTAGCAGGAATACAAGAAACGCTGTAATTCTGAAAATAATGATGATTTCAAAAATGCTCTTTTTGTGATGATGGCAAATTACCTAAAGTTACCTTCGAGGAATTCATTTGAAAGAATAGGTAGGGCAACAACATTTTACACGATTAATTTTAAAGTTTTGCGAAGATTCGACGCCTATGCTTACCCTGTATAAATAATATTAGAAAGTTACCTGTGGCATATCTTGATCGAGAAAGGCGTCACTATCAGCAATCTAGGAAACAAAAACGATTGTTAATTTCGTTAAAAAAAATGTAATACATGCACAGTTCAGACACAATTTTATCAACAAACGATGAAGCACGATAATGAGCACCGACTAAGACCACGTTCACGCTGTACCGGTCCAGTTTTGATCCGTTACAAAGTTGTTACGGTTCAGGAGCGTTTACACTGCTCCAGAAAAAATTTTTTATAGACAGAAGGAACGAAAGTGTTATGGATTAACAGGAACAGTGTAAACGGGAGGTTGATCTGTTACACTTTTGTTACGGATCCAAAGTTGTAGCGGTACAGTGTAAACGGGATGTAATAAAACTGTAAAGAATTAAGGCAGCTTACAAACAATCGCTTAGCTGCAAGAAACTAATTTGGAAATTCACTATTTTGTCATAAAGAATTTCAGATTCCTAGCAAAATACAATTTTAATCATTTTCAAAATCAAAGCAATTTCTTCTTGGCACATCCAGAAGACGACCCTGGTGCTTATTTTAAGTGCTACAATGCTTGCAAAATGTTCTTGGAACAAACTTGCAAGGTCATTCCATCTTCATTTTTGTCGTCACAGTGCAACCTTATGCAAAGGAACGGGAGATAAGAAAACTTTTCAAAAGTAGGCAACATTGTCCAAGACTTCTTGCAGACATGTTAGGGCTTGCAAAAAATTTAGCATCTGAACATAATAAATCTGATAACGATGAAGCAATAGGATATAGGACTGTACGACAAACCTCATCTGTTACGTCATTTTGGTTTGAAGAATCTTGTGGCGAAAAATTCATCTCAGCATTATCAGCCTCTTTTGAAAGTACGATTTCTGCATTTTTCAGTTCGTCTATGCTTTGCAAGGGTCTTTGTGTTAGGCTGCAAGAAGATTTTAAAAGAAAGAAACTCAACTCTCAGATCATTAACGAATTAAGAAACTTCAGAACTGGGACAAAATTATTTAAGAAACTTTTCATTTTAGAAGAGGAATCCATAGCATGTTTTTATTTTCATTTTATTCTTGTTTTGTATTAAAGACTCTCTGCTAACCATGTGGCTTTGCACGTCGTTGCTGTCCCAGAATGCACTGCAAATGGACTTTCAGATTATCTTAAAGTCTCTGATGCTAGGCCGGTGATGTGCTGTTTTCTCATGCGCAGCACGCAAAGCCTCATGGTTAGCAGAGGGTCTTTAATCGGAAGGTATACTGTCTAGAGAGTGGCAGGGCTTCAGAAGACTTTGTTGTGAAACGTTCATGAGGGCACAGGATGCAAACATGAAGAATTTTATGAAACTTCAAAGAAACCCTTTAGAAATATGAGTACTCAAATAATGGGAATTTTAAAACATTCATTACTGGGTCGATTCTTAGTTTCTTATAAAAAGTGCGCGTATGGACGAAAAACTATATCAGCGATCAGATTAGAAACGTAGAATATGAAAAATACACTTATGCTTACACTAAGGCTTTGTTATAATGTTCTAAGGCTTCAGCTCGTAAATTCTTTTCACGAAGACAATCACCAAGGGATTGATGAAGTTTGGCAGTTGGTTGAAGCTCTAACTGTTTCCGCAGTCTATTGATGGAAGCAAAAAAAAAATTTTTGACTCTGTCACAAGGATAATGATTGGAAGAAGAATGAAAAGTTGCAAGACACGGTAACATTCATTGAAAGCAAATATTTCACGAAATGACACACATTTCCTCAAAGGCGCACACAGATGGGTCACGTGATAAAATTTCAACGTATTTTCCCGTTCTTTGTTTACGTATGTAATGGGCCACCTAGCCAAAGCTACTGTACGAGCAGTACAAAAAAGTGTCGAGGATTGCCTTACCTTCCTTAAAGACACTTGGCGTGTGGCTTATTTGGATGGCAGAAGATTTGAACAATGAATCTACGATGGTTGGTGGTTTTTGTATCTGTTGCGGCTTGATCACTGCTTGATCCCTTAACTCTAACTGAATTGAATTTACATTCGGATTTTGGATATGATCTATTCGTGTGCGCCTTCAAGCCGATATCCCACTTGAGACATTTCTTCGAAATGATAAATATTTCTCTAGAAAATGAGCTATGCCAATCAATTTAGTAGCCTTTCTTTCCATCACGATTTCACAAGAAATATTTCGCGGAAGTTTCTCAAATGGAATATCAGCTTCACAAGAGACCCTGAATCTTCTCTTTCAACTAAAATCACAGTTAGATAGCAGCTTTATCTAAAAAATACTTTGAAGATATTTTCTTACGATTTTCATTATCAGTTACAAAGTTTCTATATGTGTACTCACATTAGACTGATGATATGAGTCTAAGTTTTGCTCCATTGAATTGAATTGTTATTTATTGTTACATTCATGGTTAGGGGGAATGGAGCGAAAACAAGGACTCATGTAGTAAGTCTATACTCACATGGCAATTGCAGCATCAAAATGCCTTGCTTTGACTAGCAGTTCAACTAGCAGGTAAGCAGCAGGGAGAAATGATGGGTTACTTGTTAATGCCTTTTCAAGCATCGTCTTTGCCTATAATATAAAAAAACAATATTAAATGAACTGTTCGACAGAATTCGATCATCTATGGAGAACAATAATCTACACTGTGCCTATTTTGATGCAAGACGCGTACAAAACCATTCCATGCGTTGCTGAGAGCAATGCACACCTTGGCTTTTGAACTTTTAGGACGTAGCTCCACATCATATCGAGGCAAAGGTTGTACTTCAAAATAAATGACGTAATTTGTGAAAAGGTATATTCCTTCAGTTTCATGCAAATCAGGCAAGTGGCATATTCCATTTCTAACCCCGTTCAGTCGCTTTGCTTAAGCATTTAAGTAATCAGTGAAAGAATCTGTTAATATGACTATGGAACATAACATAATTAGAAATGAATCCAAATTCTCTTTACCTTTTCTGTAGACTGAAGATCTTTGGAAAGTACTTGAGCATATAGCTAGAATAAATTAGACATTTCTTTCAGGTAAAAATTTAAAAGACTCAGTCGCTACTGTCAATAAATCTTCTTTGTACGTCTTTGCAATAAATAATAATTTTCATTTGTTACTCAGAGCTTTCCCACGAAATGCAGATTTCCTTAGACTATGTTTACACGATACCGGCACAATTTGAAAACAGCATGAGATTGTTACGGATAGGATACGGATTGTTACAGCTCACACGAAAACGACACATTTTTGCCAGCACATTTTGAAAATGGCAGAATTTGAAAACGGATCTCTAACCGGCACAATTTTAAAACGGTGTCGTGTGAACACTCGAAAGCGTTGAAAACGGAACATTTTTCAAAGCTTTTGAAACGAGGCCGCCTGATTCTTTAGGCCAAGATAATTTCTTTGTTGTCAAAATCCAGCTTCTTGTCGCAGAGATTGCAACAAATTGGAGCCGTGGAATTTTTATCGTTTCAAATTGTGCCGGTATCATGTGAACACTAGCTAAGATTATGGTACCATCACATTTTTTACGTTTTCAAAATGTGCCGGCATCGTGTGAACGTAGTCAGAGATTTCCAGTGAAAATGCAAACAAAGGTAAGGAAAACACGATCTAGCTTACTGTAAAGTTTCCTTCAGATAACACGAAGAATAATACTCTGCTACGAATGAGCTTCATTTATTTACTCCATTTCTCTAGTCTTGTTGGGAAACCCCAAAAGCGCCCACGCAGCTACTTGCATAATCATTAGGGCACAGACATTGTAGTGAACTTTAGTATTAAGTATAGAAGTAGAAATTATGTATTTTATGTTCATTCATTCCCAAGGCAAGGAAGCGGTATGCGTTTGTAACTTTATTTCAGGGAACACGCAGCAAGCCAAGTATGTCGGTATCCTAAGTGTGACAGTCATGTATTGCGGCCCGGAAACTGAGTAACATTTTATGGGCAATAAGTAGTGGGTTTGATGCCGGACTATTGATATAAGACGTAGTTTATTTTCCTGTTATTCTTTACGTTCATTGGTTGATTTTGAAGTATTGTTTTAATCAAATTGTTAAGGATCCAGGTATTTGTAATGCGAATCAGTACGCCTTGAGAGTTCGCAGAGTGCAGACGTATTCGCAGAGTGAGAATGAGATTGTGAAATATAATGGATTCAGAAAATGTTGAATTGAGTCGTTTTCTCTAAGAGTGTGATCTTCGATTGTTGGCTATTATCGAACTAGCGAGTCTGAGATAGTATTCTCAACATTTGGTCCACCGAACCGGATAGTCTTCATCGAAATGGAAGGAGTTGACAAATTAAGAAAAAAGAGAAAACCGATTCGAGGAGTGATAACGAAGCTGTTGAATAAGGTTGACGACGCCTTGAAAGAAGATTCAGATCAGATTGACGAAAGAAAGTTGAAACAGTTTGAAACCAACCTGAAGGAAAACTTCGAACTTTTGAGGCAGCTCGATACAGATATATTTGAAGGATTGGTAGATAATGACGCCGAGGATGATGTTTGCGAAAAAGAAGTGCTCGACGCCAGCGAGATTACCGAGAAAATAACCTATTTCCTAATTTGTCTTGAGGATTCAATGAAAACTGAAAAAGAAAGCGAGAAGCAGGGATCATTGTCACGTAGTTCGTCGAAGGAGAGTATAAATTCCATCGCTTCGTCGATAGCCGAGTCAGCAGCGGGTTCTGTAGCCTCAAATGCATCAAATGCCAGTTCAGTGAATCGTCGAAGAGTGAGAGCAAGACTTCCGAAACTCGAACTTTCCAAATTTAACGGCAAGGTTTCAGAATGGCAGGAGTTTTGGGATGGATTTAAAAGCGCTATCCATGATGATGATGAAATGGCGAAGGTCGATAAATTTAAATACCTGCGAAGTTTTCTACAAGAGCCAGCAAAGAGTGTTGTAGCAGGATTGCCACTGACCGACGCAGATTACGACGCTGCCGTCGAATTACTACAAACAAGATTTGCCAGACCAGCCGTGATAAAAGGAACGCACATACACGAGATGATACATTTACCCCCAGTGTACAGCGAGAAGAATGTGACGCGGCTCAGAAATTTGCACGATCAGATCGAGACTCATTTCCGTGGACTCGAGGCTCTAGGAGCAGACAAAGAATCATATTCAACCGTGGTTGTGCCATGGTTACTGGAGAAGGTCCCTGAAACTTTACGGTACAACATGATTCGGTTCACAACGAAAAGTCACCTCGAATGGACAGTGGACGAGTTCATCCAAGCATTAGCTGCTGAGCTGGAGGTGAGGGAGAGCCATTTTCCGGTTACCAAGATGCCCCAACAACAAGATCGAAATTTCGGACGGCCTAACCAAAACAAGCAAGATCGGAACACGTACACAGCCACTGGAACAGCAACAGCATTATTCACAAGTCGGGATGTCGGAGACAAATGCGTTTACTGCTTGGCAGCAGATCACAAAGCTGAAGATTGTGAGAAAGTTACGAACTTGGAAGATCGTAAGAAAGTTCTTTTTAAGTATGCCAAGTGCTTTAATTGTCTGAAAGGAGGACACAGGGTTTTTAAATGTAGATCGAATTATGTGTGTAAATTGTGTAAGGGTAAACACCATAGCTCTATTTGTAATGGAGGCAGCGCGAATAAGTCCCATTTAGCTAAGGAAATGCAACCCAAAGCTAGTGCACCCGTCCTAAATCCTACTGCAACCACCTGGGTAGGGACAACCGGTTCTTCTGGTGAAAGAGTAGCACTCCAAACAGCCTTGGCAAATGTGAATGCTAAAAAAGAGTGCAAAGTACGGGTTTTATTTGATACTGGTAGCCAAAGAACCTTTATAACTGCCAAGGCTGTAGGTAGATTAGGCCTAGAACCAAAAAGAGAGGAAAGCTTGGGAATTAAAGCATTTGGGAGCAAAGAAACGAATGTAGCCAAGAGAGGAATATGTGAGCTTTCTCTTTCTCCAATTAGAGGTAGTAGTAACATTGTTATTGAAGCCTTTATTGTTAATGACATTTCTTCAATTGCTAATGAACACATTGAAATGATAAAGCAGAATTATTCCCACTTGAGTAATGTATTTTTCTCAGACATTTGCAGGCACCAGGATACCCTTGAGATAGATATTTTGGATCGGAGCTGATTTTCTCTGGGAATTTCAGAATGGAGAAACCATACGAGGGGGGCAACACGAGCCTATTGCGGTAAAAACAACCCTAGGATGGGTACTCTCAGGACCACTAACAGGTGAGAGATTACATTCTTCTGATTGTTCAAATGTTATTGTCAATCATGTGACAGATTCAATGCCAGCAACAAACACCAAACAAGATCTTGATAAGACTTTTCATAAATTGTGGGATTTGGATAGTCTTGGTATCAGAGTGGAAGATGAAGTACATGAAGGGGTTATTGATGATATTTTGTTTACAGGTGAGCGTTATTCGGTTGGATTGCCATGGAAAGTTGGCCATGCATCTTTGCCAACTAATTACAATAACAGCTTGAGTAGATTGAAGAGTCAACTGAGGAAACTTCGTCTTAACCCTGATATTCTTGAAATGTACAACAATGTTATTTCTGAACAGGTAGAAATGGGTGTGATTGAACAAGTTTCATTGTTGGAACAGGCGCAACAAATTCATTATATTCCCCACCAGGCTGTCTGTCGTGAGAATGCTGAGACAACCAAATTAAGGGTTGTTTATGATGCGTCTTGCAAGGACAGAAAGTCTGGGGTGTCACTTAATGAATGTTTACATGTTGGTCCAGCCCTGACCCCATTGATTTTTGACATTCTCTTGCGTTTCAGGTCAAACAGGGTAGCTTTAGTGGGTGATATTGAGAAGGCATTCCTTAACATAGAGGTTCACCCAGAAGATAGAGATTGCCTTAGATTTTTGTGGGTTGATGATATTCATAAGACAGACCCCCAGATTGTTGTTTATAAATTTACCAGGGTGGTTTTCGGGGTAAATTCGTCACCGTTCCTCTTAAATGCTGTACTACGACATCACATCGAGAAATATAGTGAGAGTGACCCAGAGTTTGTTGTGAGAATGAAAGAAGGATTCTTTGTTGATGATCTGGTCACAGGGTGCAGCAGTACAGAAGAAGCATTTGAGTTGTATGAGAAAGCTAAGTCAAGAATGTTGGAAGGGGGCTTCAAATTAAGAAAGTGGAAGACAAATGACAGAAAATTAGCTGAAAAGATTGCAGAGAATGAGAGTGAAAAGAATGTAGTAGCAGAACTACTGAATGAAGAAAGCACATACGCAAAGGAGACCTTAGGCCTTTCTAAGGAAATAGGGGGAATGACCAAGGTACTGGGGATTCCTTGGGATAGCAAACAGGACACCCTTACATTTGACCTAGAAAAGGTAGGGCAAGTCTCCAACGCTAGGCCAACTAAGAGAGGCATATTGAGCACACTTGCAACCCTTTTTGACCCCCAAGGGTTGGTTAGCCCCATTGCGGTTTCAGGTAAAGTTCTTTTCCAAGAATTGTGTTTAGAAAAGCTTGACTGGGATGACCCATTGCCTGATGATAAGATAGCTATTTGGGAGGCATGGCTCAAAGATTTAAATGAAGTGAAGACAATTTCTGTCCCTAGATGCATGCTTGAAGGAATGAAGGGTGAAGTTATTAGCACATCACTGCATGGTTTTGGTGATGCCAGTAAAAAGTGTTACTGTGCAATGATCTACTTAGTGTGTGAGACAACAACAGGAGTGCATACAAGTTTACTATGTGCCAAAACAAGAGTTGCACCCTTAAAGAGCCTAACAATCCCTAGGTTAGAGTTAATGTCTGCAAAAGTTTTAGCCACCTTAATGGACACAGTTGTGAAAGCATTAAGTTCTCAAGTGAAGATTGACAGTGTAAGGTTTTGGCTAGACAGTAAGACTGCTCTTTTCTGGATAGCAAATAATGGAGAATGGAAGAATTTTGTGAGACATCGTGTGAATGAGATTTTGAGGCTAACTAAGAAAGAAGAGTGGGAACATGTTCCAGGGGTAGAAAACCCAGCAGACATTGGATCTAGAGGAGTGAAAGCAAGTGAGTTAAAAGATTCTAGATTATGGTGGGAAGGTCCAGAATGGTTGAAGGAAGGGAAGGAGGCATGGCCTAACAGTGAGCCACTGGATGATTCTAATGAAGTGTGTGAAGAGAGAAGGAAAGTCAATGTTTTGATTGCAAGTATTGCTGAAAAAAAGAATGAAGGAGTGAGCAAAGTCATTGAAATCAACAGATTCAGCAAACTTGGAAAATTGTTAAGAGTCACCTCATATGTGAAACGTTTCATTGAGAATTTAAAGAAGAAGAGAGTAGGGAATGACTTGATTGTAGGGAAAGTGAGTGTGGAGGAGTTAAAGAGTGCAGAGAAAGATTGGGTCAAAGATGTGCAGACCACATTGCAAGAAAAGAATGATTTTGAAAAGACAAAAGTGCAATTAGGTATTGTCACACAGAATGAGATAATGGTCTGCAAGGGAAGGCTAGAACATTCAGATTTAGGGGAAGAGTCAAAACAACCCATTATTCTCCCAAGAGACCACAGATTTACTGAGCTTTTGATCCTAGATTGTCACCAAAGAGTGCATCATTGCAAGGTAAAGGGAACTCTAGCTGAGCTCAGATCTAGGTTCTGGGTTACTAAGGGAAGGCAGGTTGTGAAGAAAGCGATTAATGGTTGTTTTCTTTGCAGGAAATTTGAAGGTAAGCCTTACAATTCTCCCCCTACAGCCCCTCTGCCTGATTTTAGAGTGACACAAGCCCCACCCTTCAGCAATGTTGGGGTGGATTTTGCAGGGCCTTTGTATGTCAAAGGAACAAAAGGGCAAATGAACAAGGTTTATATTACTCTCTTTACATGTTGTGTGACCAGAGCAGTGCACCTTGAATTAATTGAGAATCTGCAGACCCCCACGTTTGTCAACTGTCTGAGACGTTTTGCTTCTAGGAGAGGCACGCCTGCCTTAATGGTCTCAGATAACGCAAAAACATTCAAAGCCACAGCCAAACTTTTGCGTAAACTCCCCAAGGATGAGCTTTTACAGGAATTCTTAGCATCCAGAAGAACAGAGTGGAAATTTAATGTGGAACGTTCTCCGTGGATGGGCGGGGTATTTGAGCGGATGATTGGGAGTGTCAAAAGGTGCTTGAGAAAGGTTCTAGGAAATGCCAAGTTGACCTTTGATGAATTGAACACCATACTGATAGAGATTGAAGGAACATTGAATTCAAGGCCATTGACATATCTCTATGATGAACTTGAAGAAGCTTTGACACCTTCACATCTTTTGTTTGGTTACAGATTGTCACCTCTATCTGAGAATGTTGATGTTCATGCAAACCTTGATAATGTTGGTAATGACAAGGTCCTTAAACGTTTTCTTTACCTCACCAGGAAGCTTAATCACTTTTGGAACAGGTGGAGAAAAGAATATGTGACGGACCTCAGAGAATTCCACAAATTGAAGAGCACAGTTCCAGCACAAATTTCAATTGGAGATGTGGTATTGATTTATGACGAGAGTGCAAAGAGAGGATTTTGGAAGACAGGCATTGTGCAAAATCTTATTGTTGGCAGAGATGGAGTGGTAAGAGGTGCATCGGTTCGCAAAATTGGTCGTGGTAAGCCAGACATTTTAAATCGTCCTTTGCAGAAACTTTTTCCTCTTGAAATTGCTTGTAGAGACCATCAAATAAGAGGGGGGAAAGATGAAAGTCAGTCAAAAAATGATGAAATGCATGAGAAGAGTAATGAGATTAATGAGAAAAGTCAGAAAAAAAGTTTGAAAAGTGTGAATGGGGGCAGGAACCGCACCCCAAGGGCGGCAGCCATAGACGCGCGCTGGAAGACTCTGGTTATGCTTGATCCCTAGGTTATGGATCAAGGAGGGGGGTATGTTGGGAAACCCCAAAAGCGCCCACGCAGCTACTTGCATAATCATTAGGGCACAGACATTGTAGTGAACTTTAGTATTAAGTATAGAAGTAGAAATTATGTATTTTATGTTCATTCATTCCCAAGGCAAGGAAGCGGTATGCGTTTGTAACTTTATTTCAGGGAACACGCAGCAAGCCAAGTATGTCGGTATCCTAAGTGTGACAGTCATGTATTGCGGCCCGGAAACTGAGTAACATTTTATGGGCAATAAGTAGTGGGTTTGATGCCGGACTATTGATATAAGATGTAGTTTATTTTCCTGTTATTCTTTACGTTCATTGGTTGATTTTGAAGTATTGTTTTAATCAAATNGGAAAACACGATCTAGCTTACTGTAAATTTTCCATCAGATAACACGAAGAATAATACTCTGCTACGAATGAGCTTCATTTATTTACTCCATTTCTCTAGTCTCGTGTTTCGAACAGAGCTACAACAAAGGCGCATGCGCAACATAACATTTAAACGAGGCTAATAACGTCTCACTTACAGTTAAAGTTCTTGCATTTGTCCCAATTGTTTTATGAGCATTTCTCGCTATTGTCATTGCTTCTCTTTGTTGTCCAAAGGAAAGATAGCAATCAACCAAACCTTTAAAAATAACACGTAACAGTTCGCTTAAATAGCTACTAATAACACTGTTTTAGCAACATAACATGTTTGTCGAGGATAGGTTCCAAATCTTTAAATTGCTGTAAAAATGTTGGTGTAAAATCCTATGACCTATTTCTTTGAATTGAATGGCTTGCAAGAAATTTTAGCTACTTTGCTATAATTATACAGTTGGACTTTTCATAAAATTTGAAGATTTTTCGAAATTACAGCGTATTTTAAACTTCAACTCATTTGATGATGTGACGTCATCAATTTTCTAAATCGTAAACCAGAAGAGTGAAAGACTTTTGCTTGATACCATATTGTAGACATTCATTAACTATGTTTTCTTGAAAATTATTCTATGTTTCATCAAAAAGTTTAGAAATTACGATGGTTGTAAGTTTTTTTCAAAACTTTTCTTGAATTCTTAAAAAAGAAGAAACACCCTCTAATTCTCAAAAATATTGAAGATTTCTGAAAATGCCATTGGTAAAATTATAGCAAAGTAGCTAAAGTTTCTTTCAAGACATCCAGTTCAAAGAAAATAGGTCATATAATTTTACATCAACATTTTTAAAGATTCGGAACCTATGCTTCTCTGTCGGTGAAAACGTGTCTCTTTCAATGTTTTCAAACGACTTTAATTTTTCAGTTTTAAATGACAACTCTTTCAAAAATTTGCAGTTTTGCTTCACATTTCCAAGTTCTTTTTTAAAGGCAGCATTTGTCTCACGTCCTTAAAAATCAACGTCAAAGCCAAAGAAAGCCTCGGTGAAGTAAATCGTAGGCAAGATTTACGATGTTGCTTAAAGAGTATAGCTCAGAATAAGGTTTTCCAACCTGTCATTTTATACCCTTTAAGTATTGAAAACAAATGTTTTTTTTAATCTTAAAATATATTTGGATCATTGACAAAAGAGATCAAAAAGATCAAAATTGTATGCTAAGTTTGATAAACGATTGTTGGTGATTTTTTAAACGGGAGTACTTTTTCCGGGACACCCGTTACAACAAGATTGAAAGTTCAAAATACCTTGATACGCTTCGAAATACGTTGGAGCTAATCGTATGGCCTCTCTGTAGTGTATCTGAGCCTCGTTTTGCTTGTTTAAAGACTGCAGTAAAGACGCTGTAAAACAAATGAACAAATTAAAGTCACGAGAGAATAAAATTGTGAAAGATTTGAAACAAAAAATATTGACAGATGAGGCTGTTTGCAAAATGGTTGATCATTTGTCCATCAGACATGGATTTTTTTTCATGAAGGCCAAAATATCAACTGGGTGGTTTTCCTTGTTGGGCAGTTCGGTCTTACCAGACCAGAGTCCGCTTTTCAACTATTTGTAATATGCATGGGACTTGACTGTTTCTATATAATTTAAGAAATCAATCCGTGTCGGATAGGCCACTGATCAACCATTTCGCAAACAGCATCAGATACGCTGTGTTTTCAACATTGCTAGTCAAACTTCAAGATTAATAATAAACAAAAGAGTCATAGCAACCTTAGCTCTTTCAACAAGCATCATCCAAATACTGCAGAATATCTAAATTTGACAAAAGACTTTCCTAATCTCAATTAAATTTTGAAATACATCTGCTACATTTCAAAAGTCTTTGCATAGAAATTTTTTGACATCGTTATTTAAACGCAAATTTCCTAAACAATGTACATCATGGATGGGATAGACTCATGATTTAAGTCCCTTCATTTTCGCTCATTGAATTGAATTGATGTTGTTGTTGTCGCTTCAGTAGTTGTAGCGACAAATCAGTTCAGGGAGCGAAACGACACGAAAATAATGAGTCTAGGGATGGAGCTCTATGATGTCTTGTTGGTTACCTTTGAGAAGTAAGGCTTGCACATTCCGCGTATCGATCATATGGGCCTGAAATAGAATCAAAGAAATGGATCAAAATAATTTTTTATTCTTTTTGAAACAAAAATTGAAACCTCTTATCGGTTCTAGTAGAATTTCTTAATTTTCTGGAAGAGCCTACTACAGTTTCTTATAAGCGACTGCACTTTAGCGGACCAGCTTTATGTCATATCTCTCGGGAACGTGTTTGAACAAATACCCTACTAACCCTAACTGAACCCTACCTTACCCTAACTAACCCTAACTAACCCTACCTTACCCTAACTAACCCTAACTAACCATAAATTACCTTAAAAACCCCTTTTCCAAACCAAACCTTAACCCAAACCCTTACCCCATGACATATAACTTGCCGATATTGAAAGCTGGTCCGCTAAAATGCAGACTAGCCGCGGTTTCTTATAAAAAGTGAGTGTATGCCTCTCGTAAGGATTTATCTGAATCACATGATGAAACAGAATAAATGCAGAAAAATAGCTAACGGCTCTTCAAATATTTGCAAAGATGTACACAAGAAAGTAAAGTTCCATATGCCTTCAAAATCAAAACAATTCATTGCATTCTAAATCTAACTCTTTCAAGATAAAGAATACGCTTCGATGAAAAATATCATCCTCACTTTTTCAGCATAGGCATCAAATCTTTAAAAACATTGCACGATTAGTTAATGAATCTTTTGTTTGAATTAAATGCTTGAAAGAAACTTCATGTACTTTGCTATAAGTGATCATTGGAGATCTTTGATATCTTGATTATTTTCAGAATTTAAGTCTTTTCCTTGCTTCTAACAGTTTTCCAGTTGGGACGTCATCAAATTGCTAAATCGTGAACCAGAAAAACCACGGATTTCTGCTCACCGCCATATTATAGACATTTATAAACAATCGTTTTCTTGAAAATTGTACCGTTTTTCCTCTAGTAATTTAGGATTTACAACAACTTAAATTTTTTCAAAGCTTTCCGTGACTTTTTCAATAAAAAGAAAAATGCAACAATTCTGAAAATAATCAAGATATCAACATTTCCAATGAACACTTATGATGAAGCACCTGAGGTTCCTTTCAAGCCATTAAATCAAACGAAAGATGCATCAACCAATCGTGCAATGTTTTTTAAAGATTTGATTGCTATGCTCACCTTTTGTGCAAAATATACTGCTCTCGTTTTTCTGCTTGTACACGTGCAATACTGAGCCATTGCCACCCAGGGTTCTGTTTTTATCTGGCTGACTCGTGTAAGGTCTTGCGCTAGCCTGAAATATAAAGAACGTCCCGTAAAATAGGCAAAACAGGATCCTCTTTACAAATACCGATCTAAAAATCCTGCAAGGCGAGTAAAGAGTGTATCGTATATTCACAAATGTTTATGCGAACAACTGTATAATATTTTCACAGAGACAAAAACAATCAGTCAGTTTACTGCCTAAAAGCTTTCTGCAGAATCTGCTAGACAAGCTTGAATAGAATAAGAAATCAAGTTTGTTCAAAACTGCATGAAAATCCCTCTCTTATTTTGGATCTGATTGTCGAGCTTAGCTTGCAATTCGACTATAATTTTATTTGCTAAAACGTACACAATTTGTTTCCTTTCACCAGCGGTTATCGCATGATCCCGTGTGTTGTAGGCTAAGTTATATTTTGGTAATTTCATACCTTCTTATCATAAACCATTATTTTAAACACACTTACACAATTTTTATATATTTTCTCAAACTTTTCGCAGCCCTCCGGCTGCCTCTTCAGTGAGAATAGAATCATTTAACTATTTAGCAGACAATTTGACTACATCATAAATTGAGAATTGAGCAAGAAATTAGACATAATGAGATGCCAACATTAACTGGCTTTCATTACATTGGCCAGGGCTCTATCAAATTAAACTTAAGGGAAATGAGACAAGAAACTGGAATGAAATCGTCAAATATTCGATGTGCAATGTGTAGGGACATACGTTTCTAGTTCGTCGATTGCAACGTCTTCTGCAAGTATATGAGAGTAGATATCCATGCCTTGGATGCAAGATGGATCCAAAGCCCTTACCTACAAGTGAGATGAAAGCCATGAAGAAGTAATCGAATGATATACTGAGATCAATGTCAGAAGAAGTATAAAGCAGATTGGCTCTCCCTTACCCAACGCTAAAACAAACAACAAAACAACCGCAGGGTTGCTATGTATTCCATGCTCCTTGTGGTATCGTCTTGTAATATTGTAATTGTTATTGTAAGTTTTATGAGGATATAAAAAAAACAATTATTCCGCAACAGACATATCATAAAATTTCAACTGAAATTACCCAGTTATCAAGTTTTGAATTTGGAGAGAAATCTGAGGTGAAATTTATCTACGGTTTTAGCATAGTGAAAAACAGCAACACAAGCAACATAAAAGCTAAAATGAGGTACTACAAACAATTAAAACAAGGCACAATCAAATAAATAGAAAGTTGCACATGATAGTCAATGCATCAACATGTAAACATAGCTTATTTCACAAACTCCTGAATGCTTTTACAAATTCCGAATCCTAATCGAAATTGCCTTCTCCGCTGCAGCCAGCTCTTCTAACCACCATGTTCTTAGTTAGGCCTAACTAAGAAATGGCGGTTAGAAGAGCTGGCTGCAGCAGAGCTGGCAATTTCTATTAGGATTCGAAAGCAGGTCAACGCAAAAGAATGACCACCATGGTTTTAACATTAGATTGATATAAAGAATGCTTTAAAGCCAAAAAAGGACTGAAGGCATGTTGATTAATGGGCTTTAGGCCATGAACATCCTATCTTCACACTGCCCTTGGTCTATGCTGCATTTGAAAGTTTCATACTTTACTACTCACCCTTTTGTAGCAGTTAACAGCATTGACTTTGTCTCCTGATCTCCAACAAGACTCTGCTTGGCAACACAAGATGTTGATACTATCTCGAAATACCTGAATGTGAAATTGTCTACAGGGTGAGTCAGGAAAGTATATCCATTGTTTGAAAAATCGTACCGTTATAACTATGAAACCGATTTGAAAAATTAGAACTCCGTTGTCTGGCTGAGAGTTTAACTTAATTTTGAGAATTTTTTCATAAGTTACTATGCACAAGCTTAATCTCTGATGAAGAATTCCTGAAAACTTGCTTTCATGGGCTTTGCCTAAAACTATAAGTGAGTTTTGGTCCATTTTTTAACTATCAAAATGGCAAAATAATGTTTTTCGTAGCACGTACATGGCCTTCTAATGATAGGGAAACTGATAAATTGTAATTATGCTCTTCCTTCAATGTTGAGCATCAAAAAGTCAAACTTTACATGATAGTGAACAGCACATTGTTGGCTGTGTTTGGGTAACTTGAGAAATAGCGATTTTGGCTAAATCCTGATTTTAGAAGTAAATAATGAACCTAAAATTACGAGAAAAATCTCAACAATTAATTTGAAGCCTCAGTAAGATGAAGTAATTAAAATTCAATAATTGGTTTCATAGCTATTCCTGTACGATTTTTCAAACAGTGGATAAATTTTTCTGACTCACCCGGTACCAGGTGAGTAAATAAAACAATCACCGTTTGAAAGGCCACTGCTCCCTGGATATCAAGACAATAACATTGGCAAATATGTTATTTAATGGTGGACATGTTCAAATCGATTATAAAATTTACCTGACTGAAATCGGCCACTCCGTTCTGAAATTATCAGCGATTTTCTCGAGAAAGCCCCTTTAAGAAACCTTCAATACAGATCTAAAATTACGACCAAATTTTCCAAATATTTCTGCCTGACTGCAATGGCTTTTGCATGCTTTAGCACGTGTTATTCCTTTGGGAGGCTTAAAGTGTCATCCTGGGAGCAAAACAGCATTATTCCGGACGATTTCATCCTCCCATGAGGATAACATGTGCCAAAACGTGTTGAAGTCATAGCTGTAAGGCGTGATTTTCGGCCTGTTTTGAAGGTTTCTTAAGGCAGCTTTCTCGAGAAAATCTCTCATAATTTCACAACGGAGTGGCCGATTTCAGTCAGGTGAATTTTATAATAGATTTGAACATGTCCACCATTAAATAATATATCTGCCAATATCATTACCTTGATATCTAGGGCGCAGTGGCCTTGCAAACGGGGATTGTTTTTATTGACTCACCCGTTAGTGTCTAGATTAATACGCAATCTTAAAACCGCATACGGCATTGATGATTATTGATTAGAATTTTCAATATTTCTAATCTCCTTTAATGGACAACAATAACAAAAACAACAACAACAACATCAATAATGAATAATAAAAAAAGAAGCAACAGATCTTGCAAGACTCCTTACAACAATGAAAATGATACTTAGTAAGCGTTGCGGACGGGATGTACCCTCCTTTCCGCGTATCATTTTCGGAAATTTAATCCAAGGTCGGATATCTATGTTGAAGCCGGTAACTCAAATTGTTTGACAGATGATTTTTCAGAGACAAAATTTTTGGGACATGATTTTGAGACAAATCTTTTAGCATTTTTCTTATTCCTAATTATAAAAAATCTATCATTAGGAGTTTGGTTTTGGAGAATTACCAAAAATTCTAATACCGGGTATCGTTTTCGGTTTTTATTTTCTAAAACCGGTTAACAAAGATTAGCGCATGAGTGTACACCCCGTCCTTTTGGCTGCCAAGTCCCCCCCCCCCGGGAAGTTGATACTTATTTGAGACACCAAGCAACGAAGCTCACCTGCGTTTCTAAGTTTTTGAACACTTGTGCAGCCTCTGTAAGAAAAGGGCATACATACTGTATTGAAACTTTAAATATCATTTAAGAAAATACCAAGAACTCATAAATAACCACCCTAGTTGACAGAAGTATAAATATCTCAGTTTTGTACATGAGATGGCAAAGAAGAATGATTCAAACGTGTTACAAAACAAATTATTTTTGTATTCCATTAAAAATTCTATTCCATTAAAAATGGCCGCGGGGTAGTCATAGTCTTTTGCTCCCTAAGTCTGTTTCATACTAGATGTCAGGCCAAGTTAGTGATAAAAATAAGTCGCTGGAGTAGAAACCCTAGATTTATTACGTTGAGTGCTAGTAATCGCTACCATCCATTCACCCTATGAGCGAGTTAGGGTGGGTGGGTGGTAGCGATTATTAAGACTCAACGTAGTAAGTCTAGAGAAGCCCCTCTTGGAGTCTTTTTGAACAAACCAAATGACAGATGTGTAACAATTAACGCTAAAGAATGACCCCGGTGAATATTTTCATAGGGTATAGGCAAAATGGGGTTGCGTACAAGAAATAGAGGCATAATTTCTCAAAGCAAAATAATGATATCAAATGAGACAATAAGATGTTTAGGTTGCCACTTACTGGTGTGTTTATTGAGAGAAGCGAATGACTGGCCTTTTAGGAACGTTGACATCCTATAAAGAAAGAAGCGTGTCATTCACTGACTGATAAAAAAGCATGTAAACATGTTGATTTGAGGTCTAAGAGGTGACAACCTTTGTAACTGTTGCATTAAAGCACGGGCTTTAGGAAACTCTGAATTAAAAATTAGATTTTCGGATCATACATCGGGTAATTTTCTTCATTTTTATTTCGTTCGTGATATATCGAGCGAGAAGTGGGTGGGGGGCAGAGTGACGTGACCTAGAGCCATTATGCCACTTAAGTGTGGCAAAACGAACGGCCATTTGAGTGGCATAATGGCTCCAGGTCACGTCACTATGCCACGCGCTTCTCCCTCGATATATCACGTACGAAATAAAAAAGAAGAAAAATAACCGATGTGTCATCCGAAAATCTAATTTTTAATTCAGAGTTTCCTAAAGCCCGCGATTAAAGTTCTTGCTTAAGTTGTCATGAGACAGAATCAGTTGAATCATAGTTGAATAAAGGCAGCACAAAACTGCTTCGTCTCAAGACTCACTTTTCTAAGAAACCACAAGTTCTTTCAAAACATTTTATCAAATTTCAAAATACTAGTAGCACAGAATCAAATATCATATGCTCCTAAAAATCAAGATCGTCTTAAAATTTGGAAGCAATGTAGTAGTGCTTTAAATACAAAAAAAAATTCAAGTTGAAATTATCGACTTTTCAAAGCCATAAGCAAACACGAGCTGATAGAACCCTTCTCCGTTCACACCATAAATTGTCATTTTCGTGTTTACAACCAACCATTTTCGTCTCACCAAACTGAATTTATGATCTCTTGCATTCACAACTTGATAGCTGCCTTTTTTTATTTTTTCTTTCTATAGTGCTACCTAGCATCCGAAGGTAGTTTTAGGACACTGAGAAGCTAAGCTTATCGAAGCAGTGTCCTGGTCCTTCCTCTCGATGTGACCACACCTCGCGATTCCTTTAGCCTGGAATTACAGAGAGTTGGCGACTCTCCTCACTCTACGTAGCAGGTTCGGCAGGGCGGGGACTCGAACCACCAACCCTCAGCTTGGCAGTCAAGCGTGCTACCATTGAGCCATCCCCGCTTATATGTGCCTTGCTTCTACTGTGTGTAATGCTGCAACATGGCGCAGGGAAACCAGGAAATAATTGCTGCTAGAAATAAAAATTGTCTTTCTTTGTCCCTGTGCGCTTGGTCATTTTTGTACCTTAGTTCCCTGTGCTCTAGTTTCGTATCAATAGGCTGCGCAGGAGGGATGAGAGTGAAAAGTAGGAACAGAAATATTCTTCTGTTCTTTCTCTTTCACTCTGTCGCAGAGCACTGGGACAAAAATGAGCAAGCGCACAGGGGACAAAGACAAACAAATTTTATTTCTATTTTCACTGTGGTAACATTGCTGCTTTTCATCCAGAGAAAATAAAAGAACTTACCATTCTGGAATTGATCCTGATGCATTTGCAAGTGAAAGATTTAACAGTGACATAACTTCTCGTAATGGCACTCCTAGACTTAGAACATTCGTTGCTGCATCCAAAGCAAATGGGCATACCCTGAAAAGAAACCCAAAACATGAAATTAATCAGACGAATAAGTTAAGTCGAAAAGTTTTAAGAACGTACGAAATTGAAATCTGATTTGAAGAATGATATTCTTGTAGCGTTCGATGTAAAAACAGCCAAAAATTCCTTCACTCAACGTCGTTCAGCACACAAAGGGCAGATAATGTAACAATTGACTCAGCTACTTTCGATCAACACGCCAATTCCAAGCGATTAGCGATTGCAGACAAAGGAAATTCTCTCAACCAGCAAAACAAAACAAGGGCGCAAAAGGATGCCTCGAAAGCAGTATGGCCAACTGTCTCCTTGTGAACTCGAAAAGGGGTTGCTACTAGACTCAATACATGTCGTAGTTTCGCTCTTTGACTGAACTGATAACGCTACAACTACTCACTGCAGCGACAACAGCAACAGCAATTCAATGAGATGAGCGTAAGTTGAGGGTCTTATGCAGTGAAGTTAGGTTGCTACGCCAGTTCATCAGTGTATATCGAAAGTTACTGAAGAAGATGAACATCGAACCGGGTGACTAAAAAAATATCCCCCTGCTCGAAAGATCATTGCAGCAAATTTACTTGCGCTATAATCTTCAAAATTGATTTTTCTAATAGCTACAAGATTGAAGTATTTTTTGATGATTTCACAATAGTAATCCCATGGTAAATTCGAAAAATTAGTTTTGCAGAACATCCAGAAACTGGCCCAAACACACACGATCAAAGGAATCTCAAAATAAAAGAAACGCAACTTGTCAGTTTTATTATTTTCAATACTCCTTTTTTCAGAGCAATAAATAAGAAATTAATTTCAATTTCCGTCTCAGTTTCAGTTTATCATTTCAATTAGTTATGCTAATTCTCAAATGCATTTCAAAAGACCTGGAAGATTTGATCGTGCGTTTTAGGCTATTTCCCGGTTGTTCTGCAAGACTGATCTTTAAATCTTTCGAATTTACCAAGGGAATACTACTTTCAAAATTACCAAAAAATACAACAAAACTGCAATCTTTCAGCCGTTAGGAAAATCGACTTCTATAATTATAGCACAGATCCGGGGGGGCACTTGACCTCAAAATGTATGGGGGTGTGCCTCTGAGATATTGAAATTTTCACCCTAGCATTTTTTTTTCAAATCGACTACCCTGTCTGGGAGCAAACTGGCAAAAAACAATAGCAAAATTGCAAATTCCTTGTCAAAATCCTGTACGAGAGCAACTATTTAAAACTATACACCCCTCTGGAAGCACTTTTGTGAAAAAGGATACCCTGTTTGGGAGCAAAATCGCTAAAAACGATACCCGGTCCAGCGGCACATACCCGGTACAAAACTTATCGAAGGGCCCCCCCCCCCCCGGGCACAGATACTTTGGCTGCAATGATTGTTCAAACAGGGGGACATTTTTTGAGTCACCCGGTATATTTCTGAATTATATCGAAAGAATCTTAACTGATCTTAATTATTTGATTCATAAGGTGAACATTAGTCATTAGGCATCAAAATTTTCTTATATTTTCGGTGTAATTCAAAACTTTGATTCTCAGCTTGGGTGTCAATCAAAGAAAGTGAGGCCACTGCTACAAAATGTGCCCTTGTTCCTTCAGCACAGTAATAATAGACAATAACGCTAAAGATGGCGGCCGCGCAAAGCATGCTGGTAAAAAGCTCCCTGATGACCACGTAACGACATAAAATTTTTGGTCTGCCGTTTCGACTAGCTAGCTGTGGTAAAGTTCCGAACAAGGAATTAACGTAAACAAATAGGAAAATTTTGTAATTCGAACGCGAATCTCTAATTAAAACTTCAATTCGAATCAAAACTTTACTTTTCTGCTTTGGAAAAGTTTCCTTTCGAACCATGTTGCATTCGAATTGAAGGTCGATTCGAATTCAAGCTAGCTAGTAGAAACTGCAGACCAAAATTTCTGCGTCGTTAGGTGGTCGTCAGGGAGCTATTTACCAGCATGCTTTGCAGCAAAATACTATGGAGTCTTTAGAGCCGCCATCTTTAGCGTTATTGTCTATTGAACCTCTATAAGCCACAGACAATAATAAAGTTTCCACGAGAAAGAATTCCAGATCAGGTTCAGTTTACTTTCAACGTCTCTATCTTTCAGCTCGTTTTATCATCAGTGGGAAAGGTCCAGATTAAATTGGTGCGCTTAACTTTAACAATTTTTTCAGAAATGTTTCGAATACAAACCTTAATACCTCCTTGTAACATGTTATTGCTGATCTAAAAAGCAAAAGAACAGGTGTTGTTAAACAAGGCCAGACAATACCTAGCAGAAGTAAGATTTAGGGCACAGTGGAATATTCTGACACTCTGAAGTCTTGCATCGATTGCGCAACTCCCAAGTCGAAATAGAATTACGTTTTACTCATGTATTTTGGCTTTGAAATCAGCGAGCAATGTTTTCAAGTTGAAGTTCATAATTCATCTTCACATAGCAATTCAAATTTGCAAAACGAACTCTCTATCATGCATTCAAACAAAAATAGATTATTTTATTTACTCGATAGGTTAGTTAAAATCAACAGATATACCTCTCCATTCCTTGTTTCTGATATAGCTTAGCCAATGCCATGTTTACTTTGGGTGTCCTCTGCTTTAGAACTATCCCTTCAAGCTAGAAAAAACAGGAGTGTTAAGACTTAGTTTTCTTACTTTCTTCCACTAACATAGATACCTCTTTATTTCATCTTCAGTGTGGGTATCACTTCCTGAACCTTCTAATCAATCACATTGTGGAACTGCTAGTCAAGTGTTGTAAAAGTGCAGGACTTAAAATCATATCCTTTTCTGAGGTTTCTTCCAAGATGTGATAGAAATGGTCTCATCCTTCATGGTAAAAGGCTCACTGGGAATGCCAAAAGTTTTACTAGTTTTTGAATATTTTTGGTTTTGAAAATCAAAACATATAATTTGCTTGCACTGTCCTGATGCACAATTGTTTGATCTGCCTACCATAGTTAAACGTAATAATAATAATAATTATAATAGAAATATGTATACAGGTNGATACCTCTTTATTTCATCTTCAGTGTGGGTATCACTTCCTGAACCTTCTAATCAATCACATTGTGGAACTGCTAGTCAAGTGTTGTAAAAGTGCAGGACTTAAAATCATATCCTTTTCTGAGGTTTCTTCCAAGATGTGATAGAAATGGTCTCATCCTTCATGGTAAAAGGCTCACTGGGAATGCCAAAAGTTTTACTAGTTTTTGAATATTTTTGGTTTTGAAAATCAAAACATATAATTTGCTTGCACTGTCCTGATGCACAATTGTTTGATCTGCCTACCATAGTTAAACGTAATAATAATAATAATTATAATAGAAATATGTATACAGGTTGAGACCTTTTCAGCGCCAAAGGCACTGTTATCAATAAGGGTCCTGTTAAAATAAAAGTATTTACGTCGTTAAAATGAAAGTAACGGAATAGTTAAGTACAATAGTAGTTATAAAATCCTTAATCTTGAAGTATAAAGCAAGATGTTAAAATCGATTTAAATGGTCTCTGATATGGCCTAATAGTTCAAGAAATGTTCTTTCAGTCGATGTTTGAACAAAACTATCGAGTTTAAGTTTCGAATGTCAATTGGGACTTCATTGTAACAAGAAGGACCTTGAAACAAAAATGACTTTCTTGCAGCCTCCGTTCTGACTTTTGGAAGGCGCAGCATCGAAGAATTTCCTCTTGTACAGTCTGTCTGTTGCATATGAATGGCACATTCAGCTCATGATCAGTCTGTCTGCTGCATATGAATACAGTCGGTCTGTTGCATATGAATGGCACATTCACAAAAGTGTTCAATACAGTACAGGCCTTGNGTTAAAATCGATTTAAATGGTCTCTGATATGGCCTAATAGTTCAAGAAATGTTCTTTCAGTCGATGTTTGAACAAAACTATCGAGTTTAAGTTTCGAATGTCAATTGGGACTTCATTGTAACAAGAAGGACCTTGAAACAAAAATGACTTTCTTGCAGCCTCCGTTCTGACTTTTGGAAGGCGCAGCATCGAAGAATTTCCTCTTGTACAGTCTGTCTGTTGCATATGAATGGCACATTCAGCTCATGATCAGTCTGTCTGCTGCATATGAATACAGTCGGTCTGTTGCATATGAATGGCACATTCACAAAAGTGTTCAATACAGTACAGGCCTTGCGCACATTAACATGGTTTTCCTGCATAAGAATTCTCAAGGATATTAGTAGTTTCTCAAGAATTCTTGTTTGAAGAAATTTACAGTCTTTCAAATTTCTAATAGATTAAATAAATAATGGTCGGCTGAATCTTAGCACAGATCTAGCTTGTGTTACCCATTTGTAGGGTAACTGCTCCGAAACGGAGATTTAGCTTCCATATTATTATTATTAAGATTTCTTATCATAATTTGAAGAATTCTTGAAAATTCTTAAGAATTCTTGAGAATTCTTGTCATGTTAATGTGCGCAAGACCTGTACTGTATTTCTCATTCTACAAGACGGTTTTTCAAAAATCACTGAACATATTCGATACTGATATTAACAGATTATGAAACTTCTTACTATAGAGATTGCATCTCTGAATTCTCTCAGTTTCATGTGACATTGGTAGATTTTGAACTTCAATTCTACTTCTGAATCCACACCCTACAATAAAAGAAGGGCACATCAGTTTCTTGGCATATACTTGCATTCATCATATCAAATTTATTTCTGCTAGTAAGGTGTTGATAATAAAAGCTAAATGTCATAACAAACCAGAAAACCCAGAATAAGATACTGTATATACTGTAGCTTTTAAGGCGGATTTCCACTTGAAAAAATCCTATGCATATCGACATGAATTATACCCAGTGCAGATAATAAAAAGCATGCACAGTACAGATAATAAAAATAAATTAAGAATTATTATCTGTGCATGCTCCATGGTACAATTCGTTTTGCTACAAGTCAAAATATTTAAAAATATGATGCCTCTATGTAGCACTCAGCAATTTTGCTTACATCATATCAGAGGTAAATATTCTTCCAAAATTATTAAATTCTTACTTGCGAGGTCACAAATCGGTGCTCGAGAGGCAAAGGTACAAAAATAGTTGTATCAAACAACCATACAGGCAAAGAAACATTTTGGTTTCTAATCACAGACCAACGAAGATGAGCCAACGATATCATATGCAGATTTTATGCACTGTTGTTAAGTAGTCCGAAAAGATCCCGTGATGCCCCCAATGAAGCAGATAGGTAGGTTGAATACGAATTCCAATATGGATCGTCATTTCACAGCAGTGAACTGTTTATAGTTTGATTTTTCTTTGAATATTAGTTTCTTGAACCTGCTCATCAAGTATCTTGATTGTGGCACCTATTTCCTCTCCTTGTTGTTTTTATTCACTCTCAATGGCATCATCTAACTCCTCTCCTTTCCTTTTCTCTCTCTTTCTCTCCATGTCCTTCACAGTTTTCCTTTCTGCACATTTCAACTTGACACTGTTTTTAACTCAATGTGAGGTCTTCACCATCTAAAAGACTCTTACTCGGGGTTTCCTAACTCAAATGGAAGAATATCTATCCCTGCATCATATTAGACTGACAATGTGATTCCTTGCATTCGTTCAATTTTAATCTCATGTTTTATTTTCTCTCATACAAGGACTCACAACCAAACAGATTGTAAAAGAAACTAAAATCTGAGGGAAAATCGAACATTTTCTATTCTTTGAACTTTGAAAGAAAAGTTGAATGTCGCTTCTAACGTCGCTTTGAACTTCGCTTCGCTTCAAAAGGTCAAACTTTGATCTAATCAGCCAATCAAACGCTAAGAATAGGCACGTGGTCTTAGAACCTTATTAAGAAAGTTAAGATTTGATTGGATGCGCCCTAAATGCGACGCATTAGGCCTAAGTAGTCTCTGTTTGAAGCTGTATTGTTGTGAGTCTCAGTTTGTAGCCATAACTATCATTCAATTCAATGCAGAAAACTGAGACTCGTGTAATCAGTCTAGCATTATATTAGAGAATCATGTGTTAAAAAGTTATCTTTTGCATCATCTTCGTACCATACCTGCAAAGATGTTGTCTTTGGTTTCAATTTCATCAATATTTTTCTTTGTCTCAGAGCTTCATTGTAATAGAACTGTTTAGAAGGGAAAGTTGAAAATTAATCATCATTACTAACCAAAGCGTGTATAAAAAAGGCTACTTGCCGAAAAAATCAGATTTCTCCGGAACGAAAGGTCTGACATAAATGAGATAGTGATTTTCTAAAAGCCAAACCTGCGTGTTTTCATTTGATGTACAGTTTTTGCAAAACAGGTCACTAGGGAATTAGCAAGCAAGAAAAGAGTAAGCATGTGTCAAAATGAGGCAGTGCTTCTTTTCGACATTGCTCTAACTGTATCGTTTGGTTAAGTCATCGGAGAATTTGAAAGCAAGCAGTAAGCAAGATAGTTTGCATTGAAATATTCAAAACACTGAATCATTTTAATCCACCATTTATGCAGAGCATTTTTTAATTACGTTCTTCCAACTATTCGTCAAGAAATCCAAATAACTTGGCCCATTTTAGGCCCAATCACAGTTTTAAGTCCATAGGGCCACAGATTTGGAATGCCTTATCAAATGAACTAAAATCAGCAGAAAATTTGAAAAGTTTCAAGGCTATAATAAAACAATGGGACGGTCCCAACTGCAAATGAAGAGCCTGTAATTTCCTACCAACTTAGTTATATAATTTAGAAAAATATTTATTTTGTTTCATTAGTTCTGTATATTCGATTTTGATTAGTTAACTTGTATATATTTAAACAATGTGTCTATTGTTAGCTATTATGTAAACAATCGAATTAAAATAAAATTAGACACACACAGATAGTTGTGGGTAAACCAGCGCTTCATCAGAAAATGTTTAACATAAGTTGAAATGTTTTGCTTTAAGAATTTCTTTTGAAAAATCGTTTTGCAGCAAAGTTTGCACATAGTTTTTGTTGCCGAAAGTTTTTGTTGTTGAAAAGCCTTTATCACTAACGGTATCGATTCTGTTTGGAATAATTTAAATCATTTATACATGTTCCTGTGCAAGCTTCTTGTGCTGAGTACAGAATCAGAAAAATTAAAAGATTTGCTATGTTAGTTTATTTCCTCCAACAAATATACAATTACAACAAGGTCTAAAGAGATGCTACCTCATTTTGAAATATATATGCTTCCTTGTTTCCTCCTTGCGAATTCCCTAGAGACCAATTTTGCAAAAACTCTGTATCAAAGGAAACCATACGACTTGGGCTTTCAGAAAATCACAATCTCATTTATATCAGACCTTTCGCTCCAGAGAAAATTAAAGTGTTCGACCGGTAGCCTTTTTTATACACCCTGTAAAGAGCATAGGTTCCAAATCTTTAAAAAGGTCGGTGTAGAATTCTGTGACCTTTTTTTTTGAATGGAATGGCTTGAAAGAAACTTTAGCTACTATGCTATAACTCTACCATTGGACTTTTCAGAAATCTTCAATATTTTCAGAATTACAGTGTTTTTCTTCTTCTTTAAGAATTGAAGAAAGATTTTGAAAAAAACTTAAAACCATCATAATTTTCTGAACTTTTTGAGGAAACATCGAATAACTTTCAAGAAAACCATATAAAGTTTATGAATGTCTACAATATGGTATCAAGCACAAGTCTTTCACTCTTATGGTTTACGATTTAGCCATTTGTTGGCGTCACATCCTCAAATGAGTTGAAATATAAAATATGCCGAAATGTCGAAAATATTTAAGATTTTTGAAAATCCAATGGTAGGATTATAACAAAGTAGCTAAAGTTTCTTTCAAGCCATTCAATTCACAGAATAGGTCACAGAATTTTACACCAACCTTCGCCAATTCAAAGATTTGGAACCTATACTCCTGTAGAGTGATGTCAATGAGTAAAAAATGCAAGGAAACAAGGACTCGAAAATAAGTCTAATAACTCTGACCACATTTGATTGTTATATGAAACAATATTCAGTAGCTGATAATCTGCAGACACTTGGGGCATGTTGTGATTTCATTGTATTAGTCATTTTTCAGTAAATTTAGATTATATTCCGCATAATGGTATTACATTGATGGCAAAAAAGGCCTTCTAAGGGCCTGTTTATGTGAGGAAAAATACCTTACCTGCCAGACGCGGGGCTGACTGGCGAGGTAAATTTCAGCCACTGTTTGTATGGGATTTTCACCTCACCTGTCAGCCCTGGGACTGAGAGGCAAGATGTGATAAATTCTCGCTTCCATGAATTCAGAACGAATTAACCAAGAGTCAACAAATAAACCAATGCACCTCACTACGTATACCGGTGGTGTTTCGTTTACATGGAAAATGTTCACCTCACCTGGGTGAGATTTCACCTCTGGTGAGGTGAGATCGCAGTATACCGGTGGTGTTGCCTTCCTCATATAAATGCAAAATGAAAACTACAAAGGATTCTATGGGAAGGTGGAATCTCGCCTGTCAGTGCCGGTCTGGCAGGTGAGGTGTTTTTCCTCATATAAACAGGTCCTAACTGTGAAACCACTTTCAAACGCATAATTATTTGGCAATACTGTACAGGACTTGCGTACATTAAGACTGTTTTCCTGCCTAAGAATTCTTGCCTAAAAATTTTTATAAAAGGCTTTTATACCACTCAAGAATTTTTATCAGGATGTGGCGGATTCTTAAGAACCTTTGTGGATTCTTGGATGTTAATGTCCACAAGGCTTGTACTGTAATGCTGCATTACGACAATAGTTTGTGAATATTCTATAGAATTGTGCATGAATCATGGATTTCAATTTGGAATAGCGCGGATCAGCAGGTATATTCCCTAACTCATACATACCTCAGCCCTTTTGAATTCATCATCAACATAAAATGAATCTCCATAATACACAAGAACTTGATATTTGTTCAGCATCACTTGGAAATCTGTTTTGTCTGCTACTCTGAATTCTGGAAGTGATATCAGGAGACCAGCCTGGTGAAAAGGAAATGAAATTCAATTTTAATTGCTGTAGGATTTTAAAAAGTGAAAGGTGGCCAGACTGGGAAGTTTGCTGTGCGTACAAACTTAGGGGCCATTGGCATTCAATTTTCATATTGTTGGTGGCATTGGGCTGTTGAAAGGGAGCAGGGGTTACCTTTGACCGTTAAGAAACATAAAAATTGTACGAAAATCTCTCTAGAGATTTTGTTTTAAGTTCATGAATAAATGACTCTACAAACGTTAAAAACGCAGAGTAAAACGACAGTAGTTACATCCATTTTGCATCTAGAGTCTTCAATTATGTTGAACATGGCTGGGCCTAGCTTGCCTTCAAAAACTTTGATTGTGATAAAGTAGCCCACTTCTGGTACCATGTTGTAACTTTTAAGCAAGTTGTAAAGCAGAGAAGACAACACGTGTAGCTATTCGGTCATTATAACTTCAACATCTTAAACCACAACAACAACAACAACAACAACAAATACACAACAGCCATCATTTACGGGTGCGGAAGGCTGTTAAGGGTGGGGTCTTGAGTGTAATGGCCCAATGCCGTTAAAATATACGAAAGTTGAAGGACCCTTGAATGCACCTGTAAAAACTTTTGAGTTTTATTTTGGCCACGCATTACTAGTAGCTGTTAAACAAAAGATTACATCATTTTTCCATTATTTTTAACTGCTAATTTCATCGCAAAGATTTTATTTTGGCCATTAACTTCCATGCCCAAAAAGCCAACTTTCCTGTCTGGGAATAAGTAGCCTGCGTGCAGACTCTACAGTGCGGAAGAGGGAAAAGACCCTCCTCCGCACTGTAGAGTCTGCACGCAGGCTAGGAATAAGGTGGTGATGGACAAATATTCAAAATAATTCTTAACAACAGCAGACCCAGATTGGAAAGCTTGCAGAATGCGCGGAGGATCTCTCCTTCATTCAAATCGTTCGCACGGCTGTATTTGTGTTGTTAAACAATAGGCCAATTGTTTCCTTTTGTTGTTTTTTTACGAAAATTTCGCGGCTAGAACCGCAGCTGAAATGAAAGTGCGCGGCAGAGAAATCGGCCGCGCACATAAAGCAAACTGGAAACTCTTTGATAAATGCACAACTGATGACGACACCTGTACACATCTTGCATGCAATCTATGTTGTGCATAGCATTCTATGGATGTGCCTCTCTAAAAATTAAAATGCCCTTTATTCGATTTCTTCTTGAGCTTGAGCTTGTTACATGCACCGTCCGGATATATTGAAGTGAATTGGGCCTAAAATTAAATCAAAAATTCGTTCGCAAATTTCCTTGCAACAGCTTACTTACCAAACATTTGATATTAGAATGCAGTCCATATTCTTGCATACATTTCACTTGCTCAATTAAACCCATCTTGATAAATTTTCTTTACTTTTGTGAGATATTTGAAGAGAAATGAATGGAGCAGAAGTTCGGAATCCGCGCTGAAAAACTTTTTCTGTTGCCTTTTTGGACTTTCTCTGAAACAGCAGCAGCAACACTCGCCTTCGCAGCCACTACTTTTGTCTTGGTTGCCCACTGATCAGTGTGGTTGCCCCACAACATTACCCATCACAATACAATACACTCTTTTCTGGTTTGTCTTGGGAGTTTTATAAAGACCTCGTTTAAAGTAGATCTAAAGTAGATCTACTCTCTTGTCTTGTTTGAGAATGAAGAGAGAGAATTTTGGATCACACTCAGGGGTGGCGCCAGGGGAGGACTAGGGGGGGCTACAGCCCCTCCGTCGGAAGCATCTAGCCCCCCCGTCGGAGGAAATTTTGGGTTATTGTCGGAGGAAAGTTGGCAAAATGACGTACGAAAACAGCATTTTTTGCCATTTTAGCCCCCCTGTCGGAAGTTCCAGCCCCTCCGTCGGAAGATTCCTGGCGCCACCCTCACACCCCCAACGTTTAGTCTTTCGGCAAATTTGTTGGTAAAGTTTGCCGATTTCCATCATTTTCAACAATCAAGCGCAAGAAACACCCATTTTTTCGGCAAATTCGGGGTGTGCACCCCTTAATTATTTTCTTTAGCTTTGCCCCTGGAAAACCATAGTCATGGGAAAACTGGGGAAAACGCACCAAGCTTTCTGCTTCTGCAACCTTTTATCTTCAACAACAGCAGCAACATTGTCCTTCGCAGCGACAAACTCTCTTTCCCGTTAGCCCCCAAAAGATGGCTGACGTGTTTACAACTCTCTTTGTTGGAATCAGTATTGGAATTTGCTTTGGGTGCATTTTATCAAGTAAAAAATGGAGAAGAAAGCTGAAAATTAATCAGTTATTTAGTTCAGGGAAGCAAACAGATGAAAATGAAGAGAAGGAGAACGAGAAAAGCTCTGATATTGATGAGGATGATGATGATGAACTGGAGGAGGTAAAAAATAGGCCTAAAAGTAGTAAAAAAAAAAATCAATCAAGCTAGACCTGCATGTTTGTGTGTATGCAACCAGTATGCATCTTTGGCACATCATTTGGTATGAAAGACAGATTAGAAAAGTTCGCTTTCTGCGCACCAAACCAGTCCGGTAAAAGGTCTACTCTACTAGATTCATTAGCGACTAACAGATTGATTAGTGACTAACTGATCGATAAGCAGCTAACCGATCAACTAGTAAATGTACTAATAGATTGCTTAGCTTCTAACAGATTGATTAGCAAAATTGACAAGTTACACGTACTGCGAAAACAGTAAAAAGCCGCAGCTCAAAAATACTTCCACCGGATTCAGCATGTAAGAAAACGCTAAAATCTCACCGGGTGAAAAAAAATTCTACCGGTGTGAAGGAGATGTACACTGAGAATAGAATCAATCCGTCAGTGACTAAGCTATCTATTAGTACATTTAATAGTTGATTGGTTAGCTGCTTATCGATCGGTTAGTCACTAATCAATCTGTTAGTCGCGAATGAATCTGGACCTTTTACCGGACTGCAAACATTTTACGAAACGATAAATAAAGAGTCTTTGCACCTTGCCAGAAATCACAAGAAAGGGACATAATTATATAGGATAATTGTGCAAAGATTAAGAATTTGTACCAGAACTATGCGAAAAAATACCACATTCTATCTCATTCCTTTCATAGGTTTTGGGTGTAAGATAACATTCATGCCATAGGTACAGTAGCTGGGTGGGAAACAAACAACAAGAGTGCAACAATGAAACTTATTAATATTTTGATTTTATATCCAGTTAATGTGACAGTTCAAGTTAAAGAAGATTTATGATGCAAAAATTTAAGATTTGCATGTCAATCAGTTGCTCTGGCTAGATCATAAGTGCCCATGCCTGCAATCTGGTGCGCGATCACACTCCTCATGTTGAAATACATAAAACAGATGCTAATAGATCCCCGTGTTCTTTTTCAGGACTTAGAATTTGGTGATTGGGGTGACTACAAAATGGTTTTAGTTGTCAGACATGATTTGGGAATGGGCAAAGGAAAAGCTGCTGCACAGGTAAATCAGAAAATTTTCTGGTCTGTGAATCAGGTTAAGGTTTGATCAACTTCATTGCAAAGTGAGGTAATCGTTACACATCCCATCAGACATTATCAACTCTATATATTTTGTGCACAGCCAGAGAATCTTTTACAAAATCAGATGATTGTCGTGCAATTAAAGTATTAGTTGTCAATAGACAAAAATGTTAAAGATAGCAACTGCGCAAAGCATGCTGGTAAAAGCTCCCTGATGACCACGTAACTACATAGAAATTTTGGTCTGCCACTTCGACTGCATAGCTGCACATGGTAAAGTCCGGAACATGGAATTAATGTAAACAAATAGGACAAGTTTGTAATTCGAACATGAATCTTTAATTGAAACTTCAATTTGCTACACAAGGTGAACTGGCAGACCAAAATTTTTGCGTTGTTAGGTGGTCATCAGGGAGCTTTTACCAGCATGCTTTGCAGCAAAACACAATGGAGTCTTTGAAGCTGCCATCTTTAGCATTATCGTCTATTCAAACTGTTGTGAGGAGAAGTTAATGAATTTCCACACACAATGATTTAAAACCCTGTTATATATATAATAATAATAATATATAATAATAATAAAACGAATATTTATACAGGATGTACACTTCAACAAGTTAAAAACTGCTGTTATCACTGTGTGTCCTGTGCCCTATGCCTAAATGTTAGCACCCTAAATTTTTACAATTAAATGTGAATCTCATAAAAAGTAATAATACAGATGTATAAAAAAACCAGATCAAACAATTTACATTCAAAGTTTCGGATAATTATCAAATAAATGTCATTCAAAATGTTCTTTAAGCTGTTTCTCAAATTCCTTGTAGCTCTCAATTTTTCGAAGTTCCAGCGGTAGTTCATTGTACACCTTCGCACCCATAAACAGAAACGATTTTCGTGCATACTCAGTTTTGATACTTGGTAGTATTAAGGTGTATTTATTGCCTCGTGTCTGCTTTTCATGCTCCTGCAACGTGAAATAATTCTGGAACTTTGTTTTTTTTAACAAAGTTGTTAAAGTTGTTTGGAAGTTGTTTTTAACTCAAAACTTTTCTTTCAATAGCTACTGGAAGCAAGTGTTATTTTGACATAAAGATTAATATCCCTTACCTTGTTCAACATTTAAATAAATTATTTCGTAACAAGCATTGTATTTAAACTTTTAAGTTTCTCGGTGCCTCTCAAACAAATTACGGATTGTAGTTTCCTAATTTTTGGCTTGGTTAGAAGAAGAGCCATGGTACAGTATCTGTTTTAATAATATTTCCAACAAATTTTGATAAATAATTATCTGCTTTGTTTCTTTAGTGCTGTCACGCTGCTGTAGCTGTATATAACAGGACAAAGCACAGGCATCCCAAGGTAACAACAACTGTATATTCTCAGCTATATGAACTTAGATCCAATATGATTTAATTCTTCTTGAATTTACTATACTATAGAAGGCAAACGGTCAAGGTCAATGGCTCTTCAGCATATGGAAAGAAATCTACTTAGGTGTGCCACAAGGTTCGGTCTTAGGGCTTCTTCTTTTCAATATATATTTATACATTAAATTAATGATTTATTTCTTCTGGTGAATGGAACTAAAATGTGCAACTTGCCAACTGATACATCATTACATCTGGAATATTGATTAGACAAACCAGTATCCCCTAACTTTTACAGTCCTTGCCAATTTATCAAGAAGCCTTTCTATTGCTGGATGTCATTATAATTTGCACTGATTTTTATCACTTATTATGCCCAGGCATATTTTAGACTCTGCTTATATCATAGTCCTACTGTACATTGGTTCATCGCTTTCCTTCCAGTGGCTAAGAGAATGGGAAATGTCAGCTTGCCCAAAAATAGTCTTAAAAGCAAAGGACGAGGAAACTCTGTAAGTTGCATAAGATTAGCTCATGACTTATAACTCTGTACAATTTTGAAATAAGTTTATGTATTGCCTTTTTTTCTTATGTATATAATTTCAATTTTCATGTAATATTTACATAAATCACCACAACAAATTCAGCTACAGTACAGGCTTTGAATATACAGTACAGGCCTTGCGCATATTAACATGACAAGAATTCTCAATAATTCTTAAGAATTCTTCACGTTCTCATAAGACTTCTTGAGTCATCTGAAAGACTTAGACCCCGTTCACACTGCTCCGTATTCCTATGAAAACGGATAAAAAGTATCCGTTTTCACCTTGCGTTCGCACTGCTCCACCCTGAAAACGGAGACTTTTGAAAACGCACTTTGAAAACGGAGACTTTTGAAAACGCAAAAACGCAATGTGAACACCGAAAACGCAAAAACGGATACTTTTGAAAACGCTAGCAATACAACAACACAACAAAATGCTTAGCACGTGCCAATTTCGACAAGTTCTCAACATTGCTGAGTCACTCAAGGCTAATCTAATGCTTGGAGAAATCTTTTAAAAGTTTGTAACCAATTTTCAGGGCTGTAAACGTTGGTCTCGTTTTGATAGCGTTTTTTTTTATCCGGAGCAGTGTGAACGCTTCATCGTTTTCGCAGCGTTTTCATAATTACCCAAAGCAGTGTGAACGGGTAAAACGAATTAAAATGAAAACGGATAAAAACGAATACGGAGCAATGTGAACATAGCCTTAAATTAGTCTAAACAAGAATTCTTAAGGCATTCTTCAGAATTCTTAAGCAGGAAAACCATGTGCACAAGGCCTGTACTGTATTACTGTAGCATCCAAGATAAAGGTTCTTGAATGGTATGAAAGCCTTTAGAGTTTGAACAATAATTACCTTTGAATTACCTGTATAAGCCTGTCTCCTATGTCATATTCAACCTGATCATTATTGATTGCTCCTTTGATTATTTGTTTTGAAACTTTTTGTAGCATAGAACTTGCAGAAAAGGCACACAGCCTAGATCTTGATGTGTGTGTCATTAAAGATGCAGGAAGGACACAGATTGCTCCTGGATCAAAAACAGTTATGGGATTAGGACCAGGTACTGTAAATCATCCAATATTTTCCCATCTTTTTCTTACACTATCATTTCATTCATTTTACATTATTCTATCATGGTAGCCCCATCAGTCTGTGGAAACTGCTTTACAGGGGGCCATGCTTTACTATGAATATGTTCTCGGGCTGAAATAGATCATTGAAAGTTCTTTATTAACTGGCAAAGTACAGCTAGCTTGGTCTTGCTGGACATTGAGGTTGGGACAAAGGAAAGGTGCTATTCAATTAAAGTTTGAGAGAAAGCAAATTTAAAGTGAACGAACAGAGCCAAGTGGAGTAATCTATAAGTAGGACAAAGAAAACGCCTACACACGCTGCTGTTTCTCTAGCTAAACAATATCCACGCATGTGCCAAAATCATTAAATACAACAGGCTAATTTTAGACTTGCATATGCAGCGGTTGAGTTAGCAATTAAAGTTGAGTAACAAAATACTTCCTGACAAAATGGTAAATCTATGGAGAACTGTGTTTCAACCCTATGTTGGCATCCCATTTTTTTATTATTGAATAGGATTCCACAACAACTTTTCTATGGGGTGGGCCTAAAAAAACTATCCACGTTTGAAAAATCGTAGTACCTAGAGTACTGGATGGATTTGGATTTGAATGAATCAAAGTTTGGTTGATAGCAGAAAGACTGACGTATTTTTGTGATTTTTCTTGTATTTTTACGAGTACAGATAATACATCTAATTTCGAATTTAAGAAAATTCTGTGTTTGCAAAATGCCTGAAAAAGGGCCTAAAACACTTGATCAAATCTTACAGAAATTTCTCACACCGAACAATGCAAAATTACAGTTTTCCACGGGTATCGGATATCGTCTGCACTTGTATTGCCATGGGATTGAAGATCTTTAGTATTTCTTTAAGAATTCATTTCCTATAACGCGGGAGAGAGATTAAATGCTCTTGCATCTTGTTCTATGCGGGAGATTTCCTACGATTTGATCGAGTGTTTTAGGCCTGTTTTCAGCCATTTCGCAACAAACGAATTTTCGTAAAGTTGAATTTATCTATGTTTCCTCTGCTGATAAAAACACGAGAAAAATCACAAAAATACTTCAGTCTTTCAGCTATCAGCCAAAATTCAATTCATTCAAATCCATTTTGTACTCTAGGTACTACGATTTTTCAAACGTGGATAGTTTTTTTTGGCGCACCCGGTATCATCCTTTTTGCTGTGGATGCTTTGAAGAACCCACCAACTACTCTCTGGCAAAAACAGTAGTCACTTTCTTTAATGCAAATAATAGACATAAAATTATACTTTCCTTGCAGCACCTGCGGATCTGATTGATCAAGTAACCGGGAAATTAAAACTTTTTTAGCATATCAGTAAGTTAGTGTCTATAATGAAAGGTTGTTGTTGTCAACTTATTTTAAAGGTAGCTATATGTATGTATGATGAAGAATAGCTAGCAAGGGAGACAGGGGTGGCGCCAGGAATCTTCCGACGGAGGGGCTGGAACTTCCGACAGGGGGGCTAAAATGGCAAAAAAATGCTGTTTTCGTACATCATTTTGCCAAATTTCCTCCGACAATAACCCAAAATTTCCTCCGACGGGGGGGGGCTACATCCTTCCGAGGAGAGGGCTGTAGCCCTCCCCTGGTGCCACCCCTGAAGGGAGACACCGAGTATTATTGTTGAGTAACTTGAAAGAAAACATAATTTTGATGTACTGAAGTCGACATGGGAGTCCACATACAGTATGAATTCAAGCAACCAAGAAGATACACCGAAATCAACTGCTTAATGGTGCATGGTAATGGAGACTCTATTTGTTGTCAATTTCCTAGCATCAAAGCTCAGTCTTTTCCGTAATTGTTTTAGTTACATAAAAGGAGAAAGAATAACAAGACTGCGTTTCCATTAACCCAGGGTTAAACGTCCCCGGCTAAAAACTTTTCCGTTTTTAAAAAACGTGGCGCGTTTCCATTAACCCGGGTTTCTGTTTTTAAAAGGTAGCTCATTTCCATTAGCCCAGAGTTAAATCCCCGGGTGAAAACTTTTCCGTTTTTAAATAACGTGGCGCGTTTCCACCCGGGTTTCTGTTTTTAAAAGGTAGCCCGTTTCCAATAACCCAGGGTTTGCTCCCGGGGGGGGCTACTTCATTGTGAAGTCATACTGGACGTGCCGCTCATATGGGTGGGTTATTTCATCTGAAATTCCCTACACATGGGTCCGATATTTGGCTTGATTCTGATAAATGGGTTGGTATGTTAGGATTTTCTTACCAATGGGTCCCCAAAATGGGTCCCATAATGATTAGCCGCAACAGGGCCGCAAAACTACCCAAAAATCTCGTTTTGCATTTTGCTGTTCTTTAAAAAAGGGTTTCAAAATCAACAAAATTCATACGCATGGGCTTGAAATTTCCTGATATTCATGCAAATGGGTTCGAAATTCTCGAAAATCGTGTCATACAAATGGGTCCTTTTGTCAAATTCCAGATTCAGGTCGGATCATGGTCACAATGAAGTAGCCCCCCGGGGGTTTGCTTGAACATGTTACCGCGTTGGTGTTTCCATTATTCCAGCTCCGTTTTTAAACTTATCCGTTTCTAAACTTATCCGTTTTTAAACTTTCCCACCCTGAGCACCGTTTTTAAAGAATCTCGTTTTTAAGCTGGAGTGCAGTGGAAACGCAAGGCCAAAACGGGACCGTTTTTATCCGTTTTTGTTTAGCCTCAGGTTAATGGAAACGCAGCCTAATTTGCAAGCTGTTGACGTCCCGTGAAAGAATCAGGGTTAATATCTGTCAGCCTTCAAGTTGGTATTGCATGTACTTAATGTTATGATCTTATGAGATCCTTGAAAATTTAAAAATTAAACGAGACTTACCTGTAAGTTGAAGTTTGATTAGAATTCTTCTCTATCATCAGCAGGAACGGAGGAATCACATGAGAAGCGAGCGCATGCGCCACTGGTCATACTTTAAAGTGAATGATCACAGGCCTAAATTTTGATCAGACAGGAACGAAGGAATCACGCCGGGTGGGAAATGCTGAAAGGGTGGGCATGTGATTCCTCCGTTCCTGCTGATGATAGAGAAGAATTCTAATCAAACTTCAACTTACAGGTAAGTCTCGTTTAATTTTTAAATTCTTCTCTATAATCAGCTACGTCACTACGTAATCCCATGAGACTTCAAAGCCCTGTGATCATGACCCAAACTGGGAGAAATGTTGTCCGGAAACTTGACAATAAGACAATATTCATGTCAATGAAATGTGTCATGGAAAAATGACAGTACCATAGTGACGTAGCTGATTATAGAGAAGAATTAATTTGTAGCCAAAGGTAGATAGAGTTTAATGGATATTTCTTAATGTTGAATGAGTCACAAAATGCCTCATTCGGTCAGGCTGATCAAAAATACAATGCAGCATAATGACCAACGTAAAGTAGATATTATTTTATACACGATCTAAAAATTTACAATTTAAAAAGCATATTTAAGAAAAACGATACCGTAGGGAGCCCTGTCATGTCAACCCGGACGTGTCAACCCTATGACCTTTACAATTAACAAAATACAAAGATACTAAAGGCTACATTATACACCAAAGTTTCGGGAGTACGCCAATATATCAAAACCTTGAAATAAATTTGGGTTAGGATTAGGGTTAACATTGACATAAGTTAGGGTTAGGGTTAGTTTTGGCGTCAGGGGAAGGGTTAGGGTTAGGCTCAGGGTTCGGTTTAGGGTCAGGGTTAGGGATTTCAAGATTTGATACATTGGCGTATTACCAAAGTTTCTGTTGGTCGCTCCTTAGGGAGAACCGCTTAAATAAAGAATTTTTTCGCAAAGAATCGTGGAATAAGCTACCAGAAGACATCGTCAACTGTACGTCGGTATTGCAGTTTGAAAAACTTTATGATAGCTTCCATTACGAACACAAATACAACTTCTAGGGTTTTATAGGCTGCAAGCCTCGTATTCCCTTATTCGATATATTATTATTATAAAAAATATAGATGCCACTGCTCGAGTAGAAGTTTATAATTTTGTGACAGATTTTAATAGATATTATCATGGGGACAAGAAAGTTAAGGACCAACATATTTTTGTAAAAGCTCCGTTTATCTTAAAAGCCCTATTTTTGGCTGCTATTATTATCCAAGTCAAATTTGATTTCAGACCTGAATTCAACTGCAATTTAGATCTTTCACATTCGAAAAAATAAAAATCTAGATCCCCCTTGTTGGCTAAATCAAATCAGCAAGTATGATATTGTTTTGTTCAAGCTCAGCGAGTTTTCCATTTGGAGGTAGATTTTGACTCATCCAAGTAACTATTTCACGTGTTGAAATTTCAAAATTGCTAGTATTTAAATCGTTCGAATTGTCTTCGATAGTTTATTGCTAAAATCAAATTTTTACGAATTGCTGTGTTTGATCTTGTCTGAATCTTGTCTTATCTTTGAAGTTGTATCTTCTTGTTACATTGCCATTCAACATATTCAACTTGAAATTTTGGAGAAATTGCGTCCTCTTGCTGCATTATCAAATACTAAATGCCAATACAGTACATATTCCATATTCTGTACAAATACTGTACATATTCCAATACTAAATTTCATGTAAAATTGATATAGTAATGTCAATACTCAAGTATGTTGCAATATGGAAGTGCTTCAATCAGTTTGACAAGATTTGGAGTGCTATAATCACGATCATGAATATAATGTAATTTTGCGTGTCGTAAATGTGGCAGTTTGTTGCCTATCTGATCATCAATGATATGAATGCTTTTAAAGAAGTTGTCATCTACGCTGTCCAACATGCGGACATTCAGATCCAAGGTCCTGAGCATTTGACATCCTTCAAGAATGGCTTTGACACTTTCTCTGATCCCTGCTTCTATGTCCCTTGAACTGTCCAAAATAAATAACTTTAGATTCTTCAGATTTTTGCAGTTTGCACCAATTGCATTAAGAATTTTGTGACTTTCATACCCTTCAAAATGCAACGCCAAACTTTGTAGATTCATGCCACATCTCTTGATAAGTTCACAAACTGTTTTAGCTTCAACTTGCATGCATCCAAACTCAAGTTCGATTTTTGTTAATTTTTCTAAATATCCGAATAAGAGTATTGAGCTTTCAATGGTCNCAAAATCCTGATGCAATTTTTCATTTTGGATCCAATTCCTTGCCCCTTTGACTGTGTATATGATCAAATATTTTGGGTATGCCCAGCAGAGCATAGGAGGCAGCAGGGGGCTGCAGCCCCTCTAATCAGGGAAAATTTGTCGCATTTCAGGCTCCATTCAGGCAGTTATAACTCACTGAAGCCATCATATTCAGGCAAAATCCATGCTAAGTCCCCTCAAGCATTGGGCATCTCCTACGCTTGTGCAAAGGAGTGATATCTTGGTATCAATTTGATTCGTACATTATACCCTGTAAAATATTACTATTGTAAGGAATTACATATCTCAGACCGACCTATCAAAAACATAATTGTAATATGCTTGTAGTTAATGCCCTTCCATGTGTAATTTAGCTTGTAAAGTATTACCAAAACTGAAATTTGGCAAATTTTCTCTTGCAAACCAACCCTTGTACCTGCCAGTCCCCCTCTTCCCTGGAGTTTGATTAAAAAGTAAGACTTTTTGATCTTGTTTTTGGTGCTTGCTGAATGGCATCCCTCCCCAAACAATGAAAATACGAGAAATGTAAGCATTCAAACTGCCGAAATATCAACCCCTTCAGTTAACTTGCAATTACATCTAAATGCAGTGAAAAGGAATAAAAAAGAATCTTGATATGCATCATATATGACTACCAACTGCAATGTTCATTTTTCTGCATTTCATCTGCCCTGCTTATCAGTTATTTATGCTTTTACACACTTTTCTACAATTGCATAACTGCAAAAATCTGTTCACAAAACTTAATACTTATGTTTGTTTTGCTGAACCTGGGTTAAAAGGTAGCCTTAGTTAAGACCCTGCAATGTTCTTTGTTAGTTTTTATCAAAAGTAAAGGTTCAGTTATATTGTGCTAGGAGGATAGTTAAGAGAATGGAAATTTTCAAGAAATTACTTTTTCAGTAATTGCGGCGGAGCCGCAATCTATTCGAGTTGAATTGAAAACCTGCGAGCGAGCGAGAGATGTATGTATGTAAGTAGAACGAAATTTTTTGGAGACCCAATCGGGTCTGTTAAATGATATCACTGCGGGTTAACACAGAACTTAGCGCATGCGCAGTACTCAAAGTATGATATTAACATCTTATTGTTGCATAGCAAATACCTCATTATAGAGATGGTCAATTGACTTAATCAAAGGGCAATATACCAACCAATTTGTCATGCAACTGTATCTATTTTTGGAGTTTCATGATTTCAGGACTTTAGAGGATTCATGAGGACATTGCCTGCACAAGTTGCTATTGACCAGAATCTTAAACATTTTGACGAACATTTTTGTGAGTAAACCCAGTTCGCAGCACTCTATGACTATTGTTATTGCTAGTTTAGAATGCTAATAAATTTACATATGAAGATTTGGAATACTAGCTGCACATAGATAGAATCTTTACAATAAGTTGTACAAAAAAAGAGCCAACTGTTGACAGTCACTACACATTGCAGCTATTTCCTTATAAGAAACTCAACTCGCAGATCGCAAAAAGAATTAAGAATCTCCTGGGAAAAAATAATTGAAGAAAACTATTTCTTTTTGTCAAGGAAATCTATTGATTATTTTCAATTTATTTTCACTTATTGCGCACTGGGTCAAATTCTTGGTTTCTTATTGAAAACCACGTGCATTAACTGTATGTCCCCAAATCTCGTGCAAAAATTTATTATCTCCTTGAACTGAATTTAAATATTTCAAATTCTGACTATGTTTAATCAATAATCAATACTGTGGAAGCTCTCGATTGCTGTCTTGCATGGTTGTTTGTGGGTGGGCATTTGTTTTATTAAGTTCGAAAAATCCTTTTTGTCAGTCTAATGACCTGCGGAAATAGTTTTGATCGATAAAGGAATGAACATTGGCGCTTGGTGAACAATTTAAAACTATTTCCCAAGAATTGAACAACCCAAACAACTATAGTTTCAGAGACGTAGGAACCGGGGGGGCACTGGGGGCACGTGCCCCCCCAAGATTTTGAAATAAACAAAGAAGTGCCCTTTTTGTTTCAGGAAATGCCCCTTTAGCTTACTGAAAAAAGTGCCCTTGAAGTGTCGTGCCCCTCCAAGTTCAAGATGCTTCCTACGGCCCTGTATAGTTTGTTTGCAAAACAATGTCTCACAAAAACTAGGATAACTTTTAACTGTCATTTTCACGAATTTCAAGCCACACATGGCCATTAGCACGATATCGGGAACATGTTGGAAGATAGCTTGAGTGAAGAGCAGAGGAGATTAATCGACCTCACATTGCAGGGCAAGAATCTTTTTTTCACTGGCAACGCTGGCACTGGCAAGAGCAAAGTTTTGGAAACAATTATTGAAAAATTGTCCGATAAGTATGGTCAAGATGTGATAGGTATCACGGCTACGACTGGCATTGCTGCCACAAAGATTTATGGACAAACTCTCCACTCATGGGCTGGAATTGGTTTGGGTAAAGGATCAAGGTATAGCCTTTATGAACAAGTGCTAGCTAATAAAGATGCAAGAAAGCGCCTTCCATAGAGCTGCCCAACATCCTCAAAGCAGTCACAGATAGGAGAGGCAGGTCATCCAGTTACAGAGCCTTCTGCAATCAGCTTGAAGAGACTATGTCTCAAAGTGAATCGCTGTACAAATTCGCGTCATACTGTTGGAATAACTTGGAAAACATATTTGTACCAACTGGTGCTGACACAAAAATCGAGATCCAAGAGGCAATTGAAAGAAAAAGCTTGCAGGAGAAGACAAGGCAGTTCATCACTTTTCAAAGGAATGAAGAACTGAAAAAAGGGTTTCTTTTTCTACTAAATGATGTTGGCATGGCAACTAATGAATTAGGGAAACTCACACTAGATCAAAGCACGTTCATTTTCGATCTGGTGATAACTCTGCGTAACCAGATGATGAGTAAGTTTAATCACATTACAATTACCTTATAGGGTGTCCCAAACAATTGTTCGACGTTTGATTACATATTGAAAAATGAATATTCAGCGGATTTGCAAGATTCTGGTGTCTAAAACTAATTCACAGGGACATAAGGGTTATCTTACTATGAAGCCCGTTCATCATATCGTTATTTTTTAATATTTCCTCTAACGGCAAACAATTTTTTGGGATACCATGTATAATCAGTTTCAGGTATGCAGATGCCAGCAAAATTGCAATTTTGTCTTTTACCAAGATAATTTGGAGAAAAAAATTCGTTTAGTCGTTTATAGGCTGGGAACCAAATGTACCAGCGTTTCCCTCTACCGAAAAGATTTCAGATGTGCAAGAAAAGTTGTCAGTCAGGTAAATTCTTCATAACCAACTGCTATAAATTTTGGTTTTACTCTAAGTCGTTCAAATTATTGTTCTTACATGTAACAGTACAACATTTATTTGAAAGGTATGATGGCTAACAAGGTCCTGTCTGAAGTAGAGTCAAATATCATCCTTGCAAGGAAAGACTTAGGAAAGGCAGACAGAGGAAAAGTACGTTTTTTGGCAGGCTGGGTTGTACACAAGATCCAAGCTGCCGCGCATCTGTACATCGAAAAGCATTGTGGAACCAGTAATGTCTCCGTCAAGGAAAATGTTGCGAAAGAAAAGCGAGTTTTGCTATTATTGAAACGATTTGCTATATCAAGGGAGGAAGCCCTGCGATGTACAAGACACCCAGAAACAATGGAGCATATAGAGTTCCACAACAGAGGAGCATTGCAGCATGTCCCTGACAGTGTCTTCTTATTTTTTGTTGAATTGGAAAGGAGTTGCCAAGAAGCCTTCACAGCTGAAACGATTGCGAAGTACCAGAGAGAGGGATTAAAGGTTGCCCGGCGCATGGTGATCAACTCTTGCAAAGTAAAACTAGCTTGGGAAAATCTCATGGTATCAATAGCACATAAGGGAGATGCAGGTTAGTTAAGAGATTAAGATATCTTCTTTTTTGCACCTTGCGTAAGACCGTAATTTTTTTCGGAAGATTAACACAGTAATAACTTTCCTGAGGTCAAGTACCAGAATTGAAAAGAATATACTACAAAACTTCCTATGTCGCTCTGACGTTTTGTGTCTCCAAAACCGTATGGAATACGATCAATAACCTGTGAAAATTTTGCAGAGGAGTTACACAGTTAAATCATGCACAAAGCTAACTAGTCGTAACTATCAATTCTATGCTTACTTTTCTTTGACATAGCAAATATTAAATTTGACACAACTGCAAATTAAAGACCCATTACTAACGATGATATGAACCTACCTAGGTCAGAAACGACTTTCTAATCACACGAAAGTCGACTTTGTGGCTGCAAAGGATCATTAAGGTGACATTATAAAAATTTGTTACACTAACATGCTCGTTTCATTCACAGAGGAACAAATAACGGACAGATTCTGTTCAGCACATAGATTTTTCAAAAAACATCGATACAAAGTTCTTTCTTTCGAAGCCTCGAAATGTGAGCGTGATGGTAAACTTGAGAAAATTAGCCATCGTGAACAGTACATCTTTTCTAGATGTTTACAAAATTAACCTATTTCTATTTTCTATTTTCTATTTTAGAGAATCAAAATGATATTGATAGTCTGGTATTATTACAAAGAGTCTTGAAACGTTACCTAAACATGAGATCAAAGGAATTAATAAAGAAAGTAAAGAATGAGGTCAAGCAAACCAAGGATAAAGCACTACGGCAAGCACTAACGAAGAAAAAGGCGAAAGGTGAAACAACAGAAAAGCTGAGCAAACTTCTGGAAAGTCTGGTTGATGACAGTTCTCGCAACAAAGTGGCAAGCCATCTCAGGATGAAAGCCCATGCAGTGTCCGATGCAAGTTTTGTTAGTTTTAATAAGGGAAAGCTGTGTTTTCTATTCTTGGTTTATGATTTACGTTTTATGAAGTCAAAATCAAAAAAGTTCCTGAGTAAAATGTTACACGATAAAGTAGTTTCAATGGAAACGATTCCACGCCATGATATTGCGACAAGACCAGTAATGGAAAAGGTGCTCACTCTGTACGAAGAAGGTAAAAAGATAGATTCTGCTTCACTGGGAATTAACGAAACGCCAATGAACAGGCCTGTAGAAGTACGTCCGCATGATGTCACAGCGAATATGAACACAATTTCAGAAGGAACACGCGAAGCTGGTCGACCTCAAACTCGTCCTAGACTTCAGAGGTTCAAGCCAAATGAGGAGCAGAAACAAATCTTGCAAAGGGACAGCGAAATACATGCTGGCAAGGTGCCAAAACGTGTGAGAACAGAAAGAGCTATAGAATTTGGAGCACAGGAGTCGCAGATACAACGCTGGCATATATCCTACAATAAACAGGCGACTCAAAATGCACAAGCTACAAATATCGATTCTATGTAGGTAAGGTTTACACTTTGAATATGATTTTGAGAATATGAGAATATAATTTTGCGCTAGAAATATTGTGTTCTTGCGAAGGCAGTTGAATCCTTTAAGCTTGGTTCACGCTAGGGTAAAGCCACGTTAGAATTGGGAAAACGCATTGCTAGACTCATTATTAACGCATTCTTAGTGAGTTATCGCAGCCAAATGGAATCAAAACGCCTTGATTCCGTCCAAACAAACAGAACGGTGCTGATAATACCTCAAATTGATGCAGAAATAAGTCCGATGCTTGTTTCGGTAGCATTTGTAATGCATGGTCAAAACGTTTTTACTGTAGCGTGAACCAAACTTTGATAAACTGCTTAAAAATAACTTTTTAACCATATGTTGTTGAGTTGCCACAATTAGATTTTTTAATCTTGAGGTCTTTCATTTTTGTTATTGCGTTGATGTTGCAGGCTGCAAAAGAAGAAAAATAAGATCAGAATATATAATGTGTAGAATATATATATATATAGTGTTCATGAGTGTTCTTACCCAGTAGGTGATGAAATAAGTTTCGTCGGATAGGCATCAGATACCCTTGAAAACTGCTACACTTAAATAGGTCAGATGTTTAAAGTAAACTAGTTTTACTTTGGACACGTTTGCCAAGAGTGCTTGCAGAAGTTACTGCTGATGCCAATGAAGCGTAGGGATGTAATATGGTCGATAAGGTTATATGCATGTAGGTGGTTCTCTCATCTAGTCATAAAAAGATGCCTATCATTTCTCACCGTTACCAGACGATGCAAGAAATCACTAATTAATGTAGCTCATATATCAAAACGTGTAAAATTGGAATGGAATAATAGATCAATAATGACTTTTTACCATATTGCTGTTCAGTTGGGTTTGTAGTCTGTCCTTGCTGTGCCCGCTGGCAGGCAAAGAATAGCTCCACATAGTCTTGCGAAGTCATTTGTGTGACTAATCGAACACCTTCAAATAATGACATCATCTCACAGCTGTACGATTTGAATCCTTTTATCATAGAGTGAAGGTCAAACTTGGTTTTTGCAGAGATTAGTCGTTTTGCTTTCACTCCAGCACTTATGTTCTCGGTTTCTTTCACATCGCGTTCCCAATCAGCAAACCATTGAAGCACAGCTTCGTTTTCCACAAATCGTGAATCGTCTTGACTCCTGAAATCAAGAGGAAACATCACATTCTGTCTTCTGAAAAACTGAAAGTTTGATCTTCCTCTAACCAAATTTAAGGCGTCCTTGAATGATCCGCACACAATTTTCAAAGAGCCGGTGATAATTCTGAAGTCATTAAAACAAGATTAAATATAACATGGTGCATGGGCCATAGGAAAACTGGTTCTAGATTTAAGAAATCTACGGAATATACTGCTCCACCGAATGAAAGACCTCCCTATGACCCTTGCAGGCTGCTGGGTTCTACCCCCTGCGAAGGACATTTATTGTTGTTTCTGAGTAAATCTGGCAAATTGATGTAAAAGAATTCAATTTTTTAGTCATTTAAGCCCTCTCCCTCCATCGGAAGTTTCAGACCCTTTTTGAAAGTTGTCCGGCGCCACTCCTGCAAGGAAGCAGCCCTGCCGCGACATAACGTACATACCCAGATATAAAGGCATCGATTCAAAAGGGCAATCTTGAGAAAAGACCAAAATATGTAAATTAGCATTAAATTCTTGCTAAAAAGGACGAAATCAACAGTACTCCTAGCTAAAATAACAGAAGATCAAAGATATGCTAAGGGAATGCAGGTATATTTGTAAAGAGTTCATCGAGCTTCTCCTGACTTACGTGTAAGCTGCTTTGCTTTTAAAGTTCTTTAGCAACGTTGAACTGTTCTCTATTAACTGAATTGACATGTCCAAGAAATCTGCATTTGCTCCTTTCCTTTCAATCGAGGACTTGTAATTCTGAAACAGTAAATCAGAAGATTTATTCAGGTGGCTATTTACGTTCAGAGTAGATTTAAAACACTAGAAATAACTACTTTCTGCTGCGATCGATGATCAGCAATATATTGATACTATGGACGTTGTCGTTAATTCGTTTAATTTTTGCCATAAAGAAATTAACAAATGTACAACATGAAGCCAGCTCGTATTATTGCATATTTACCTACTTTCAATCATTGACGATCGTGGATGAATGAAGCTAGTTGATAATTAATGTATGTTACGCTGGATTAGGTGTAGCACTGTGTGGCTATATACTGTTTAGGAAACAGTTTACCTGGTTCTGAAAAAGATGCTGCAGTCCTCGCAAGTAGTGTAATTGTTGGCATTTTTGGCATGCATCTAATGTCCATTACCAAATTTCAATGAGGGAATGTCGAAATTCTTTCGGTTGCATTCTATAAGTAATTTCATTGTTTCTGGCCTATATAATCTTGGGCGTATGAAGAATACTTACAAGCATTAGCTCTTTCATCTTCGGTGATAAAATGTCATCTGCCAAATGATTTCTCATTCGAGAAGCTGGAGTCAGATCAAAATGTTCATGTGTTAGTTTTTGGTACGTTCTTATTCCATTTTGACAATCATGTTCAAAGCTGGATCGCCAATGTCGCCACAAAATTTCTTTTCCATTATTCATTAGATTTCGCGTAGATTTCCCAGTTGATGTGCTTTTCTCTAAGTTGTTTCGCAGCTTTTTAAAATTGTGCTGTTGAGAATAATGAAAGGAGACCTCACAACCTACCACTTTATAACTTAGAAACACTCTATTTTTTCAATTATGAAAATCGAATTTGCTGTGTTACATGTTGTATCTGTGTGTCTGCCCGTTACCGTATCCCCGATTTACCTTAGAGCAACCAATGTGTTAAAATTCCTGTTATCTCTCTAGAACAGCTGTTTGAGAATCAAGAGATGCTGTAACAAAAACTAACGGCTCAGTGAAATTTGTGGTTGTCACTAAATGTACATGGCGAACATAATTACCGAAGGGTCCATCATAAACACATGATTTTCACTGTTGATAGGGTTTATGGTGATGAAATTTTTCTTTAGTGCATCCTCCTCCGAAGCAAAATGCAGCAAGATGAACGTGCGATTGCACTGACCACCATCGCACAGTCCCATGTGGGCATTGAACCCGTTGTGGAGCAAAGCAGCGACGCCATCCCAATAAATATCAGCTAGAAGTGGTCCAGTTAGATTCGCAGTAGGGTAGTATGCATATGGATACTGAAAATGGCCCTCGCAACTGTGAAACACAAACTGAAGAATGTGAGTTGCAAGGTCCGTGTCTTTTTTGCCTAAAGTGATAGAGGAATATGTATGTTAATATTACCTCCCAAAGTTGTTGACACGTGCTTCTGTATCCGGTTCGGTTTTAAAAGCTGCTACCAACTTTAAAGACACATAGCTAACCATGATCCCTTGCGGCCCGAAAATGAACTTTCATATGATATGATAATCGTTTCTGGCCTAGGTTCTATTGGTTTGGTTTTCATCGAAGGTTTGTGGTTAAAAAAGGGTCTTTTAAAATAAACTTGTATAACGTGAGACAATCATGTTGAAATGTGAAGAAAGCAGAAGACATTTTGTTTAGAGCGGTATCTTTATATAATTTTAAGCAAGAATAATCTATGTGGTAAAAACACTGAAATAAATCATAGTTTTTTGTTGTATAGATTTGCTTCATAGATCTGTGGTCTCAGGGTTTCCGTTGTTATTCAGTATAATTTTGGGTCTGCAGAAGCTTCCTACGAATGGCGGAATGCATTGATATGTATGAAAAGCATGTAAATTACTTTGTACCTTTTTGAATCATATGGACAGAGTTGGTGAAATCACCCATGTCAACAAGGCCTGTAATTTCAAATTCGTCTCCAACTTTCTTCATCTCCAAGTTTCCCTGAAATTTAACAAAAACATCCTAAATATGTAACTATGATATGTTCGAGGTAAAAATTTGAATCCCTCTGTCTGCTTTGATAGCAACTCTTATCAGTAATTATATTTTCGAATACAAAAAAGCTTGTGGGCGGATCGACCGAATTGTTTTAATCGAAATGTTGACAAATGTCGCTCGATCCGGCGTCTGTTGTTGCAGAATTGCTAAAAATTGTCTATCGCATACACACTGTACATCAAAGTAACACACAACTTGTTACATCAAATTTTTAGTTTGATGACATTAATGCGATTATAGATAAATGGGTCATTATGCAGCATTAACAATCAACCAATGAAGGGTGAACCCTAGATTCGAATCATTTCTCACTTGAATGCTCATTTCGTCGAAGACAATGAAGCCATGATAGCCGGTTTCTGGAATCCCTCTGTTTCGCGCACTTTCTTTCATGCTCTCAATCACTTCGTTCCTAATACCAGGATACTGCAGGACACTGTTTTTCTTCATTTGGAGAGTGCGGCCAGATGGAAGTTTAAAGAACCCAGTGTTTCTCAGCTCTTCGTAACCTTGTTTTGACCTGTTCCATAATCTCAAACAAGCTTCGATAACCCTTAAAGGAAATTACTATGGTTATTGATGACATACCATAGCATTACATGCATGGGAGGAAGGGGTCCTTAACATAGAGTACCTGTCTGTGCCTCTCATAGAGCACAGGCCTTGAGCACATTGACATATGACAAGAATTCTCAAGAATTCTTAAGAATTTACAAGAACTCTTCACAATTCGATCCTTGAGTGGTATAAAAGACTGTAAAATCTTTAAACAAAAATTCTTAACAACTTAAAAAATTTGCTCGAGAGTTCTCAAGAATTCGTTGACAAGAAGACTGTGTTTCATCACAAGGCTTGTACTGTATGGGATAAACGGTGAAAATTTCCCCAATCATAGGAAAGGCAAATATAAGTAACTTTGACATTTGGCTTTTGAAAAGACAGCATGGCTAAACAATGGTTTATTGTTTGTAAACAATATGCCAAAGTTTAAAACAATGTTTCTAATTTATCTTTTTGAAAAATCATATATGTGTGAATAAATTTTTCCTTCTCAAATGATCTCTCACTTATACCCTAAATGAATCTGACTTCTTCTCAGCATCACTTCTTGAGCAATTTTTACTTCCAAAAGTATCAAAACCTGTTGTATTGAATATTTGTGATGCAAATATGACATATTTTAAGAATATTTTTTTTCAAAAAATGTTAGATGGATGTCCCTGTACGTAAATCCACCAAGTCCAGCTCCTGGGTTTGCATCACATACTTGGCGCTTTTTAATTTTTTTATTTCTACAAGAGGTTAATCATCTTTTCTTTTTGTGAGATGTTTATAGCATATTAAGCTGCTCTTCAGAAAACTACTCACTCAGCCAAAAGAATCAATCAAAATAACAGAAATTAAATTCTGTATGAGGCAGCAGTGCATGGAAGGAAAATCTGAATGGATGCCAGAATCAAAGTCTTTGATTGAATCTCACTGTTACCTAAAGAGAAATCAAAGAAGAGGGAGGATCTCAATTACTCAAAAAGAGTCAAAATTTAAAGGACAGGAATTACCTAGGATGCCATGATCTACTTCCCCTTTGTATCATATCTCTTTGAATCTGCCAAAACATGGACATTCCTGGCTCCCCTGGAAACAAATCTTCTTCATCATTATTGTTGTGTTGCTTGTCCACCTCACCCATCATTTGCTTTAAATCGTTATGGCTACTCTCTGTTACTCTCTTGGCTTCTTTTTCAAGGCGGAACTTCTTTTTGGCATATTTTTCTCTTCTTTCTGCATTATATCCTTTTTTTGCTGGTCAGCTAACCTCAGTCGCAGTTGGTCAGCATTTAAATGACATACAGCAGTGGAATTACTGATTCTACTATCAGGTAATATGCTATTGCGGTATCTGCAAAGCTTCACACGTAGTATGGCATCCAAATTCTGACAACTGCAACAGGTTTTCTTGCTGGTTGTGCTAGGTAGGAGCCCAAGACACTCATTTGAAAAATATACCTTCTTCTTGTCATCTGGTTTGTATGCGGCCCAAATACGTCGGGACCTTCCCTTGACAGTCCCATCAACACCAAAAATCTCAGGCTCAAAAGGCTGGTACTCCGTACTTGATGTCCCAAGGCATAAGCAGCTGTTTTCAACAACCAGAAGCAAGGCCTCTACTGATCTAAAATCACAAAGAGGCATAGGGGGCAACTTAGGGTGGAGAGACTCCAATGGGCATCGCATGTTGGCAACCTCTATAGTATAAGTGAAGTCTTCATGAACTTCAACAGATTTCATGACAGGGAAGCTGTCCATTACTGACAATGTTGGGACAAAAAATTTACAGCTTCTTTTTAGGGATGACACAGACCATTTGCAAAATCTTTGCTGAGTTAAAATTGTGTAAGACATCTGACTGAGGGTTGGCATGTCATAACATATGTCAGGGCTTTGGCAACTACCAGCTGTTCCAGGATTGAAATTTGTAACATCTGCAAGTGGACTTCGTTTGTGGTCTTTGTATGATATTGCAAAGTAATAATCTATAGGGGAAATAACAACATTTAATGAGATGAAACACCTCTCATGTTTACTAGCATTGTTGAACCCCATTTTCAATATTGCTGCTCTGTTTGGGGCTGCTGTAGTGCTGCAGAAATTCAGCATCTGCAGAAGCTCCAGAACAGGGCAGCTAGGATTGTTACAAATAGTAGATTTGATGCTGCTATCAAGCCTATGCTTGAAAATTTGGGGTGGAAAACCATAGATCAGTTGATTAGCACACAGTCAAAGATTGTAACTTTCAAGTCTTTGAAAAATCTTGCTCCAAAATACATGTGTGATCTCTTCAATAAAAATAGTGTGTGTTTTTCCCACAACCTCCGCAACNGATCCGCCTTGTTGGCTAGATTTCTCAGAAATCAAATCAGCGAGTATGATCTTGTTCAAGCTGTAATTTGTCCATTTGGAGGTAGATATTCACACATCCAATTAACTATTTCATATGTTTAAATTCTAAAATTGCTAATGTTTAAATCGCTCACATTCAAAGTTAAGATTAAATCAAACGAAAGATGCATCACATCAACCAATCGTGCTATGTTTTTTAAAGATTTGAATCTACACTCTTTTTCTTTTATAAGAAACAGCTTATAAGAAAAGGTAAGCTCAATTTTCTAAAACTTAAGAAACTACCCTATCTGAATTAAAAAAGCTAAGAAACAATTGTAATTTGTAGAGATTTAATTTCCCCAGGTCATTCGAAACTTTTTTGACACTGTACTTTAATAGTGGATGTTTTGGCATTACTTTGAGTGCGAATCATATTATAACATATTTTGAGATCTTACTAAGCCCTTCTAACAAAAATGTATTGACTCTACACTTAGGGAATTAACAAAATAAGAAACTCGTAAGAAACTTTTAGAAGCAAAATGGCCCTAAAATTTAAGAAACTATCTACCAACCCAACCCCTGACCATAGTTTCTTGTAAAAAAATGAGTGTTTGTTCACATCGTTTATTAACCTTCAGAGCGGGCACCAGCGGGCATTGCTGGGCATTGCTGCTCTAATATAATTTATTAGTGGCCCTGCTCTTCTTCTTCATAGCAGTCATAGAAATGCTCATCTTCTTATTGTCAGGAACTTTTGATAATCTTCTTCGTTCGTTGTGAGGTGTTGGTGTCGACGTTTGCTCAGACTCAGTTGCTCCGCCTTCGATCATTCCTACAGAAAAGCAAGACAATTTCTTGAGAGGGATTTCTCTTTAAAATGTGGTAAAATGTCTGAAATCGTGCTTTCGTATCTGTGAGAGAACGGAAGAAGAAGTAGAAAAGTAAGGAGAAAATCAGAGGTAGTAGGTGGGTGGGTAACGAAACGGCTGCGTGGCTTTTCTTGCAGGCTTCCTGAATGAGTTTCTATTCAACTTTGATACAACCAGATACCCCCAAGTACCAGATAACCCCCAAGTGAAGTGCTTAAGCAAGGAGATGGGTGAAATCTATTGAAATTGAAAGTCTCATGAAGAACAAATTAAGAAATGTTTATTCATTACGTGTTTTATAATGCCCTGTTGTTGTTGTTGGTGTTGTTGTTGTTGTTGTTGATGTCAGAGGTACATGAAAATGGAAAAGGATGTGTGCTACACCTAGCATAATAAAATGTGCCTTCAGTTAGCATTAAAAAGCGAAAAGAACCTAAGGACAAAAGTATTTCCTCACCGAGCAGTTCAGGATCAGAGTACTGCAGTCCTCTCAAAAGACAGCTATATTTCATGCCTTTTCCGTCTGTTTCTGGATGAATGAATGAGATAAATAAAACATGATCTTAAATTTGATTCACATGGGGTCTTGGAAGAAAACGATCAGACGCGAGAGACGATATCAAGGCCCAAACTTCGTGATTCCTCTGTTGCATCTGATATGACCAACCTAACAGAGGTGCGCAAAACTTTTGTAACCTATTTATATTTTACGAGAAGCGTTTCAATCACTTAGCAAAAAGTTGTTAAATGTCATACGAAAATATTCAGAAATTTTTGCTGCAGATTTTTGTACCAATTGATGTACTGATTCTCAATATAAAATACTGTTACTGTACTCAGGTGGATCAGATCCTCTTGTTCAAGATGTAAATTTTCCATTTGGAGGTACATTTTCACTCATCCAATTGAATATTTCATATGTTGAAATTTTAAAATGATTAGTATTTAAATCGTTCGAATTGTCTTCGATACTTTATTGCTAAAATCAAATTTTTACGAATTGCTGTGTTTGATCTTGTCTTAATATATATAAGTTGTGTCTTCTTGTTACATTGCCGTTCAATACATTCAACTTGAAATTTTGGAGACGTTGCGTCCTCTTGCTGCATTATCAAATATTAAATGCCAATACATATTCCAATACTAAATTTCATGTAAAATTGATATAGTTATGTCAATAATCGAGTATGTTGCAATATGGAAGTGCTTCAATCAGTTTGACAAGATTTGGAGTGCTATAATCATAAACATGATGTAATTTTACGTGTCGTAAATGTGGCAGTTTGCTGCCTATCTGGTCATCAATGATATGACTGGTATTAAATGAGTTGTCAGTTGCGCCATCCAACATCCTGACGTTCAGATCCAAGGTCCTGAGCATTTGACATCCTTCAAGAATGGCTTTTACACTTTCTCTGATCCCTGCTTCTTCTATGTCCTTTGAACTGTCGAAAATATCTAACCTTAGATTCTTCAGATTTTTGCAGTTCGCACCAATTGCATTCAGAATTTTATGACTTTCATATCCTTCAAACTCCAATACCAAACTTTGTAGATTCATGCCACATCTCTTGATAAGTTCACAAACTGTTTTAGCTTCAACTTCGAAGCATCCAAACTCAAGTTCGAGTTTTGTCAATTTTTCTAAATATCCGAATAAGAGTATTGAGCTTTCAATGACCACGAATTCATCGATCGGGCCTTCATAATTCATGTCATTGATAATATCGAAATCCAGAAATAGAGACTCGAGGTTTTTGCATTTCTCCAAAATGGCATTCGCAATTTCCTTACTATTTACAATGCACCCAAAACACTTTAACTGAGGCCCATAGGTAGAAATGATTTTAAGTACACTTCTTAAGTACTCCCATTGATAGCCATAGTGTCGCCATGCATCTAGTCCTAGATGAGTGATATGCGGGCAATGCTTAATTAGTTCTTCTACCTCATTTTCATCATGATAATAAGGCAAAGAACATTTCTTCAAGAGGCCTAAATTCCCATTCTTTATGAGGTGTATGGCATCTGAAATATAAAGCTCTTCGAGTTGACTGGTTGCTATCAAACTGTCGAATAAGTCGTTGCTTAATAATTGTCTGATAGCTCTGCATGTCTCTTTCGTGAGCGTTAATGATTTGAGCATAGGAAAGCTCCAGCGCCCCTTGCAAGTGATGATATCCTGGATCTTTGTTATAGAATCCTGGCACATTTCCAAATCAGGAACGCCTGTAGCTATTTCAATTGCAATGACCTCTATCGTTTCTTGATGCCTGATTATTACCTCAACAATTCTTTCAAAATAAACATTCTTGACCCTGGGAACCCATGCTGGCAAATTACGTATTTTTATTTGCAAAGTTTTTATTCCTGTTTGACTTGACAATAACCCCGTCAGGGTCTCAGTGTCAAGATAATAATTGTCGATATTCAATGTTTCGATTTTGTTTGTAAGGCTGCACAACATTGGTATTAGTTTTTTCATTTCTTGATCTGCTGGGTCATCCTCATTTCGATACCATACTTTTTCTTTCAAATCTGGCCAATTTAGACACTCTATTCTGTGATTCAGCTGAGATCGCAGGTTTACTTCCAGCCATCTACCATCAAACGGCATACTTGGATCGATTGTGACATGCTTTAAATTATACCCAACAACTTCATTCCAATAGGCACAAACGAATCCACTATTTATCTGGTCTCTCAGAGGCAAAAACTGCAATATTTTCTCTAGTACTGCTTGTGGAATACACCGAAAATTCACCATGTTTATTGTTTGGTGAACACGGAAATAGGAGTTGCGATGCATTTCATTTGGAGTTAGTCGCCATTCAGTCAAGTGCTAGAACACGTCATCAAAAGATTGAATTCTGGACAATGAACTGTTTGACATTTCGTGTTGATTAATGTGGTCTCATGGGTCACTTATATTTGTGTACCATTTCGGTACTCAACAAACATGTGTTGAGTTTCAACAACCACAACAACGATTTAGAAGGCTGACTTCCAGGGTTGCAATGTTGAGTGCGCAGAGACGTAGGAACCGGGGGGCACTGGGGGCACGTGCCCCCCCAAGATTTTGAAATAAACAAAGAAGTGCCCTTTTTGCTTCAGGAAATGCCCCTTTGGCTTACTGAAAAAAGTGCCCTTGAAGTGTCGTGCCCCTCCAAGTTCAAGATGCTTCCTGCGGCCCTGTGAGTGCGGGCAAATGAGGGCAAATAAAACGAGGGCAAATAAAATGAGGTCCAAGAATCGAGAAAAAGCGGATGAGATGGGCCAACGTCGAAGGGCGCCTGGCTTTGCACAACAATAGGGACTAGGCCCCCTACAGGCGGGCAACATTTTCAAAATCTAAAAAAATTGATTCAAATCGGATTCTGATTTAAATCAGATTAGAAAAATTATATTCTGATTCAAATCAGATTCTCAATTCGATATCGCAGACAATACTTTGACAGGGGGAGCCACAGCTCCCCAAAACAGGGGATGTACCGTATCCACCTAGAAACATCTACCGCTAGAACCATCCATCAAGATGCTAGGACACTTGTGCCAGATTACTTGATTGTCTATTATAAGTACCGTGTTGAGTATGACCATTATCGTTCACTCAACACGCTGTAAGGAACAGACTTAAAAAGACATGTAAGGGGAATGATTGGACACTTATGCCAGACCGTTCTATTGCCTTTTATAAGTACCGTGTTGAGTATGACCATTATCGTTTACTCAACACGCTGGGTCTGTTTATTTCCTTGACTGATTTTATTTGTATTTAGAGAAGATAATAGCCAATTGATAGGTAATCCAAATCAATGCGGTTTTCTGTCAAAGCGAGTCCGTTGAATTTAATTCGGTGCATGATATATTCGACGTTTGAATCGAAAATTTTGAAATCCGCATTTGGGTCGAATAAAATAGCTATTATATTCGGCACATGATAAATGCGACGTTTGAACCAGGCCTTAGGGACGATAACTTTTGTGCAAAGGATACTGTTGTTTTAAAAATTCGACTTTAAAGTAAATGAACGGAGAAAAAGCGATCTAGTCTAAACATACAATGCCTGCCAAAAGTCTTGGAACACCTCAGCTAATTTTGCCTTGTTATGCGATTTCCCCCTCTCCCCCTTTGTTCTGTGACGATAAAATGAGGATGACAGGACGATTCGCGACTCTGGTGGAATGCTAGGACAATAACCTTGCAAATCAACATTGTTTGGGGGGAGGGGGTGCGTTTAAACTGATCGCTACGGATAGAAATGCGGAAAAGTGTGTCATTATCAAGAAATGGCCTAAGTGTTCCAAGGACTTTTGGCAGGCATTGTAGTCGCAAATTAAAAGTTTTCTTTCGCTTGTGTATGAAAGGAAAAAGTCCGCGAAGTAAGCATTTTGTATGAAGACATGCTGGTACAATAGCCTATACAACCACTCACCGTTCAGTTCAGTTCAGTTCAGTTCATCATCATTTTAAAATTCCACTACATACAATGTCATAAACACAACAAAAAGAAAACTAAATCAAATTTAACTAAAATACATAACCAATGATACAAAATAAATGAACTAAGGATGAAATTACAATATTGTACGCAGGGAATTTCTTGAGGAGGAGCTCTCTCAGTAGTTAAACTAATCGAGGAGAGAGCACCCCCTTTTTCATAAACATAATTAACTAATTGCTTGCTCTAATCAGCTTCATATAAGTTGGTTCATATAGATAAAAATTGATCGAAACAAAGACAAAACTTTTTTATAATCAGCATTGGTGGGAAGTTGAATAAAGTTGAACAAAATGTTAATATTTTCTTCATTTCTTCCTCCGTGGCCTCATTTTCTTGATCTTTTCAGCTGGTATAGCAAACTTGATACGTTTACACACATTTTGATCATAAAAAAGATAGTATTAGAGTCCATATTCTACAGGACTTTCAGCTTTGCAAACGACCAAACCAAAATTTCTCTTGTTGTTTTCCTTAACGTTGTCTGCAATTTACGAGCCCGCTGTCTGGTTTCAGCGGTTTTGCCTGCGTCTCGTTTGGAGTGCATATTTATTTCAGATGAAGGCTTATTCCTCCGTTTTCCCGCAACAAATTGATATAAAATTTGACGGGAATTTTTTTCTTGAAGTACAGTCAGGACTTTTGGTTTGGAATCTGTGTTGAAAATTTCTTCGCCCCGCCGCGGATATGTTGTTCACCTGTACTTTGTGACTGCTGTCATTTACTTTATGTTGTTTAATATGTTTATGGTAACTTCTTTTTGGTAATTTTTCTCTTCGCAACTCCTTCCCTCATCGAACACTTCACCCTGAAATTCCTCGTACGCAACTCGTTGTTTTGATCGTAGTCGCTGTGCGTACGCCATTTTGAAAAATGTGCTTCCTTCTCATTGGCACGCATGCGTACTTAACAAAAAGACAGTCTCCAGCGCAAATGTCCAATCCGCACTGGTGATGTCTTCATTTCTATGGCATAGGTTCCAGGATAGTTTTGATCCGTTGCAAAGTTGTTACAGTTCAAGAGCGTTGAAATGAAGTGAACGTTAACTGAACTGAAAGGTGAGGTGAAGTGGAGGTGAAGGTGAAGTTGCGGTTTTTAGCGCCAAGCGCTGGGATCGCAGAAGTAGAGAAGACCTAATCGTTTGCAAGCAGTGGCGTGGTGGCAGGGGGGCCCACGGCCCCCCAGTGAGATTTTTGGAGGGGCGCCAAAACGATCTAGGGGAATCTGAAAAAACTTGCGATGACTGGACCACTCCGTCGATATTTTTAGAGTATCAGGTCAATTTTGGTAAGGAAATTGACGTGATACACAGTTCAACCGAGAAGACGCGAGAGCATATTTCTATGTGCGAGGGAATCCAGAAAAATCTACTGTCGAGACGATGGAAGGCAACAAGACTTTGAAAATTTCCAGTAGAAGAAAAATTTTAGAGCCATTTTACGCCAATCTGAAGGGCGTGGTTGCAAAAATTTTCCTCGGAGTAGGGAGGATTATCCCTCATAAAATTTTTAGCTCACTTTACTCACTCACTGGATTCTGTGTTAAAACACCCTTTTGTTAATAATTTAGGACTACATCCCTACTCAAGTCACGACTTCACGTGATCACTAATGAAAGGAAGATCCTAAAGATGATCGATTTATATGCGAGAACATCCTATCCTCCTAACAGGGGCCATCCTATAAGGACCTCCATTTTCCAAAATAGGCAGTTCTATGTTCAATTATAGGGGGGGGGGGCAGCTCTAAATGACAAAATGGGTAGTTCTAAAATCTCACTTGTGGGATATTACAAAATTTCCGAAAGAATGCGCCTAAATTATCAAGAAACCTGACATCTCTCCTCAGCTATGCAATGCCTGCTTCAGACAATGTCATACAATGGACAAAGTTTGCATTTCTAGATGGTAAGAATACAATTTTAACTGCATTTCCCACAGTGCGGTAGCCAATTCGGGAGTTGGTAATGGGCCCCTCTTCTCAGGTCATTGCCAGAGATAGCTCTTTGAATTGTATCGAATCCGTTGAGAAACTTGATGCAAGGCAAAGAGACTGCAATAAGCTGCACAAGTAAAGTAACAGCACCTTTTTGTATATTCTAATGTCATCTTAACCCATTCTAAGCTAATCTGAGTGGCAAGTTTTGCATTTACCATCAAGTGGGCTTCTTCAAATTCATCGAATAATTTGTATGAAGGTGGTTTGGCGCAAAGCCTCGAAAATATTTATCAATGGAACATGGGCAGTTCTAAATTTTCCTTAGGATGACCCCTACCCCAATTTATAAAGGCTCTGCTGGTATAAGCCATACAATTTCATATACCACGTAGTCAGGACTGTGTTCGTTATTTTGTAAAGATGTGAACGTTTGGCTGAGCGTTGCCGACTTAAATCTGGACAAAAAATGCACTTACAACGCAGAGGATTTGAATATTGTTTCCCGAATCCAAAACTTTTTTATTAATAAACTTTCCGAGTCTGATGAAGATGATTTCTCAAAAATTATGCAGTTTCCTGAACTAATTAACTCACAGGTTCATATGCCTTACTTAGAAGCAGCATTACTGACCATGTCTTTGGCGTTGTAATGAAAAAAGATTCTGGCCATTCTCTTTTATGTCCTTGGAGAAGGGGCGCCAAAAATGATCTGGCCACCCCAGTGGGAAAAGGCCCACCATGCCACTGTTTGCAAGAGAAGACCTAATCTTTAGAGAAGAATAAGCATTTGCAAGAGCGTTTGCAAAATTAAAACTATGTATAGATTTAAAGTAGTTCTACTTGCCATCAGTTTGTTCACTCGTTACAATGTATTGTTTTTTGTTGGCCGGAGCTTTCGCTTCACCTCCGAGGCCTCTTTAGACTGATTACATAATCGTAGTTATTGCTATTGACCAGTTTGAGCAAACAATTCAATTAAATAAAAATGTTAAAAAATGAAACAAGTGTTGTTGTTGTTGTTGTTGTAATAACTGGGACTTTTTAGTGAAGATGTCTGGAAAAGTTACTAAATAAAGTACCAGAAACCCAAGCAGCCTACCAACAAGGTCGCAGTACCACCGAGCAAGTGTTTAGCTTTAAAATCTTGGCAGAGAAGGCTATAACATCTGAAGACTATAGAATCATATTACTTATGCTAGACATGTCGAAAGCATTTGATACTGTAAGAAGAGACAAGCTATTCCTCATACTCAAAGATATTCTAGATCAGGATGAATTACATATGATGAAAATATTAATAGAGAATGTTAAACTGAAAACAAGAATAGGAGACACCATGGGAACTGAAATTAAAACAAACATTGGAGTCCCCCAGGGAGACTGTTTGAGTCCAATACTCTTTATAATATATTTAGCAGAAGCTCTACAGCCAACTTTTTCCATCACTAATCCCCCACACAGAGAAGATCATAACTACTGCAAAAATGTCAACACCAACATCCTAATTGATCAGCAGTACGCAGATGACATAAGTTGGATAGCAAATGATGTGAAAGAAATACAAGACCTGAAAAGAGAAGTCCCATTGATCCTAGAGGATAAGAATCTGATTGTTAACAACACAAAAACTGAAGAGTATGAAGTAGTAAGAGGAGGTGATGACAAATGGAAAAAGTGTAAATATCTCGGAAGCCTACTTGAAACTGAGAACGATATAAACAGAAGAAAGATTCTAGCAACAAACGCCTATAACCAACTAAAATATATTTTTGAAAGTAAGAAAACATCAAGAGAAGTAAAAATAAGGATATTTAGAAGCCATATAGAAAGCATATTCCTCTATAATTGTGAACTGTGGACCATCACCAAGAACCATGAAAACACAATTGATGTTTTTCAGAGAAAATTGATCAGAAAAATGCTGAACATCAAATGGCAAGACAAAGTGTCAAATAATCATCTTTACAAAATAACTAAACTAACATCATGGAGTATAGCTGTAAAAAGGCGAAGGCTAAATTGGTATGGCCATCTTCTGAGACTCCCAGAACAAGCACCTGCAAATAAGGCACTGAGAAAAGCAAAGAAACCATGCAAGAAACCAAGAGGAAGGCAAAAAATGACATGGATGAAACTTGTCGAAAAAGATTTAGAAAACATCAAAGTTAACGTGATAATTAAAGATAGTAACGAAAACATAAGAAACCTCGAAATAAAAGATCATAAAGAACTGGCAAATCACAGACTCGTATGGAACATTGTAGTAGACCGCGCAGTGTCCAACAAGGACGGAGGAGCGTAACAGAGAGAGAGAGAGATTTCTAGTGAGTATAATATTCCATTCACACTTACACAGTTAAACAAGCTTTCTCAAAACCAGGTTAAATTTCAACAAGATAAAATATTCAACCAATCAAATGAATTTTATTTGTTGGATTGACCAATTAGAAAGCACCATTTGATAACCTGCTTTCAATCGCCATTGTGAATGGGGCATTAATTAGGCGTCTTCGACTACTGATTGATTTCTCTTTATAGAACGGATTTCAGCTTCTTTTCACATTCGATTTCCAATCAACCAATTTGGCGAACAAGCGAACAAACGAATTTGAACATCAAACTAAAGTTGATATAGGTTGTTGTTGTTGCGTGTTGGTCTAGGGATGTTTGTGCTTCCCCTTTCTCCTTTAGAGTCAAAGAAGGGGCTGTTTCGCTAATGTTAACTGCTTCTGTGACTTGCCGTAGCATTGCATCGCCAAGATATGTAGCTAATTTATCATTATTAAAACTAAATCAAAATTAAAACTGTTTTAGCATATCAGTAAGTTAGCGCCTATAATGAAGGGTAGCAATGTGCAGTGGCAGAGCCAAGGGGGGGAATGGGGGGTCTGGACCCCCCCACTTTTCCAAAAGATGGTTCCTGAGATTCACACAAAAATGCAATAAAATTGTTCACTCAGGAGGGGTAAGGGCGTTGCCTGTGTTTTCCGAGAGTTTGAAGGGCGTGGTCACACAAAATTTTCCTGGGGTTACGCCCCAGACCCCCCCCACTTTCAAGTGCTGGCTCCGCCGCTGAATTTATGAATGACGAAGGATAGCTAACAAGGGAGACAACAGGTATATTGCTCTTTGATGAATTGACAGAAAATATGATTTTAATGATACTGATGTTGGCATGTGAAAGTAGGCAGCCAACATAAGATACACCAAAGTCAACTGCATAATGGTGCATGATAAGGGGAATTTTCGAGAAGACTCTATCTATGGTCAATTTTCCAGTATAAAAATGTAGTCGTAACATATATATTATCATTGGGACAAGAAAATTAAGGACCAATGTATTGTTGTAAAAGCTTCGTTTATCTTAAATGCCTTATTTTTAGCTGCTATTATTATCCAAGTCAAATTTGATAATAGACCTGAATCCAACTGCAATTTATGTGTTTCAAATTTGAAAAATAAAATATAGATCCCCCTTGTTGTGTTGGCTAGATAGGGCTAGATTTCTCAGAAATCAAATCTGCGAGTATGATCTTGTTCAAGCTGTAATTTGTCCATTTGGAGGTAGATAGTCACACATCCAATTAACTATTTCATATGTTTAAATTCTAAAATTGCTAATGTTTAAATCGCTCACATTCAAAGTTAAGATTAAATCAAACGAAAGATGCATCACATCAACCAATCGTGCTATGTTTTTTAAAGATTTGAATCTACACTCTTTTTCTTTTATAAGAAACAGCTTATAAGAAAAGGTAAGCTCAATTTTCTAAAACTTAAGAAACTACCCTATCTGAATTAAAAAAGCTAAGAAACAATTGTAATTTGTAGAGATTTAATTTCCCCAGGTCATTTGAAACTTTTTTGACACTGTACTTTAATAGTGGATGTTTTGGCATTACTTTGAGTGCGAATCATATTATAACATATTTTGAGATCTTACTAAGCCCTTCTAACAAAAATGTATTGACTCTACACTTAGGGAATTAACAAAATAAGAAACTCGTAAGAAACTTTTAGAAGCAAAATGGCCCTAAAATTTAAGAAACTAACTACCAACACAACCCCGGACCATAGTTTCTTATAAAAAAATGAGTGTTTGTTCACATCGTTTATTAACCTTCAGAGCGGGCACCAGCGGGCATTGCTGGGCATTGCTGCTCTAATATAATTTATTAGTGGCCCTGCTCTTCTTCTTCATAGCAGTCATAGAAATGCTCATCTTCTTATTGTCAGGAACTTTTGATGATCTTCTTCGTTCGTTGTGAGGTGTTGGTGTCGACGTTTGCTCAGACTCAGTTGCTCCGCCTTCGATCATTCCTACAGAAAAGCAAGACTATTTCTTGAAAGGTATTTCTCTTTAAAATTTGGTATAACGCGTGAAATCGTGCTTTCGTATCTGTGAGCCCCCTACTTCTAAACATGGGCCGAACTAAAGCAGTTGGGATTTGCTTGTAGAGATAAAATTGCATTCTCATTTTCCAAAGGGAAATCAGGTCAAAAACGTTTTCATTGTCCAACAGGCCCAGGCAACAGGAAGAATATTAAAAATAATGAGAAATTTAGGTAGTTTTAGGAATGTTTTTCATCAAGGTTCAAACCATAATGGTCAGCAACGATTAACAACGAGTTAATTACACTCAGGAAAATATGCTTAAAAAACACCACTCAAAGTAAGCTTTGTCTCTAAAAGAGAGATTCGTTGTTTATCATCATTGTGGCACACCAAGTAGGATTTTTTAAATTCGATCAAACCTCGATCAAACTGACATATTGCAGGAAACTGGGAGGTCAGCGTACCGGCCCGCGTTGACTGCCCAAAAATTGCTTCTGTAAGGCTGGTTATTGCCATTGAAATGCCCAATTTCCGAGCCAAGACACTGTTCCACAAGATTGTGGAGAGAACGGAAGAAGAAGTAGAAAAGTAAGGAGAAAATCAGAGGTAGTAGGTGGGTGGGTAACGAAACGGCTGCGTGGCTTTTCTTGCAGGCTTCTTGAATGAGTTTCTATTCAACTTTGATACAACCAGATACCCCCAAGTACCAGATAACCCCCAAGTGAAGTGCTTAAGCAAGGAGATGGGTGATATCTATTGAAATTGAAAGTCTCACGAGGAACAAATTAAGAAATGTTTATTCATTACGTTTTTTATAATGCCCTGTTGTTGTTGTTGGTGTTGTTGTTGTTGTTTTTGATGTCAGAGGTACATGAAAATGGAAAAGGATGTGTGCTACACCTAGTATAATAAAATGTGCATTCAGTTAGCATTAAAAAGCGAAAAGAACCAAAGGAGAAAACTATTTCCTTACCGAGCAGTTCAGGATCAGAATACTGCAGTCCTCTCAAAAGACAGCTATATTTCATGCCTTTTCCGTCTGTTTCTGGATGAATGAATGAGATAAATAAAATATGATCTTAAATTTGATTCACATGGGGTCTTGGAAGAAAACGATCAGACGCGAGAGACGATATCAAGGCCGATACTCAGGGCCTCCGACGGGACCAGAAAAGTGGGGGGCCCAAACTTTGCAAAAAAAGTAGGGGGGGCATGGCCCCCCGGTCCCCCGTCGTCGGAGGCCCTGAAACTTCGTGTCTCCTCTGTTGCATCTGATATGACCAACCTAACAGAGGTGCGCAAAGGCCTTTGGCTAGCACAGGGTAAAGGATGAAATGAAACAAAAAGTCCCTTGAACTTTTGTAACCTTTTTATATTTTACGAGAAGCGTTTCAATCACTTAACAACAATTTGTCAAATGTCAGACGAAAATATTCAGAAATCTTTTCTGCAGATTTTTGCACCAATCGATGTCCTGATTCTAAATATAAAATACTGTTACTGTCCTCGGGTCTAGCTGCAGACAGTGGCGTCGACAGGGTCCCAGTTTCTCAGAGTGGTAGTTATTCATCAGCAAAAAGAGTGTCAAAATGGTTGGGTATGCCTTACAGAACCTAATTCTTTACATTGTCCACCCCACTTTTATAGGGCTGGCGACGCCCCTGGCTGCAGACGATGCAGAAGCTGCAGGTGTTGTTTTCATAATCCGGATCACAGGGAAGCAAAGAAACGAAAACTAAGGAACTGGCTAGGTACGCCTGGATCCCCTGTGGTCTAGCTGCAGAAGATGCTACGTCGAAGAGAGAGATGATAATACCGATGATTCCAAAAATAACATACTTTCTTTCTTCACTAAGACGTATTTTTCTCTTTCTTTCACGTACTTGCTGCCATTTTCCTTTAAATGATCTTCGAGATGACACATGCAACCTTTATCGTCACATAAATCGATGCTGACTGCAGAAATGAAGAAATTGTAAATCGTCATGCTGTCATTCAGAAGTCAAACGAAACAAAATCAGATGTGCCAATTTAGTAAATCTAGAATACAGCCAGTGAAGGGCGGACTAGCTGGTCTGGTGGCACCAGTGATTGTCTCAAATTAGATGTCATCTGAGATTTGCCGTTACGCAAAATTACTCATGCAAAACATTCCAATCGTTGTTATTCGCGGACATTTTCAAGTGACATCAAATTTGAGACAGACTTTAATAGTAATCAGGGTCACTAATACGAGAAAATACCCAGGCCCCTAGAATAAAGCCAGTCCGCCCCTTCTTTAACCAGGGGTTAATATTGTTTTCAAATGTTGATTTTTCATATGTCATCAGTCAGGACCTTCGAATTTTCCCATTTCTTATAGCAATGGATGGTAGCGTTTGAATTTCTTCCTCGTTTTATTACACTAATGTTTGAATTACACCAATGTTGGAATTTTCCCCTGTGCCATTTCCAACACAGTCGCGAAAATTATTGCCGCTAAAAACTACTTACTTGATTTTTCTATACCACATTTCATCTTTATGCTGTCAAGAAGTGTTGCAACAATACAGTTGGCATTAAACAATGTTTCTTTTTTGTCTGAAAGAAAAATAATTCTGTAGTAATCATAGTTGTAACGCAATATTTAGGTAGGGATTTTTAGGGACTTCCCTCAAAATCAAATTATGGTGAATGGGACTTTCATTGCAAGCATGGAAGCATGTAAGATTTTTAGCAATTAATTGATCTTGTGCAGTGCATAGTCAAATTGTGGTCTCTGGTCTCCAATGAAAAAAATTGGCGAACATTATCCAAGAAGAAAACAGTCAAATACACGTATTTTTTTATAAGAAACTGCTTATAAGAAACTGAGACTCTCAGATTGCCAGAACATTAAAGTAAATCAACGGGGTTAAAAGGCAACTTAGCTAGGGGGACTGGGTCCATNAATATTGTTTTCAAATGTTGATTTTTCATATGTCATCAGTCAGGACCTTCGAATTTTCCCATTTCTTATAGCAATGGATGGTAGCGTTTGAATTTCTTCCTCGTTTTATTACACTAATGTTTGAATTACACCAATGTTGGAATTTTCCCCTGTGCCATTTCCAACACAGTCGCGAAAATTATTGCCGCTAAAAACTACTTACTTGATTTTTCTATACCACATTTCATCTTTATGCTGTCAAGAAGTGTTGCAACAATACAGTTGGCATTAAACAATGTTTCTTTTTTGTCTGAAAGAAAAATAATTCTGTAGTAATCATAGTTGTAACCCAATATTTAGGTAGGGATTTTTAGGGACTTCCCTCAAAATCAAATTATGGTGAATGGGACTTTCACAGCAAGCATGGAAGCATGTAAGATTTTTAGCAATTAATTGATCTTGTGCAGTGCATAGTCAAATTGTGGTCTCTGTGACACAAATTGAATATCTAAAGTGTCTCTGGTCTCCAATGAAAAAAATTGGCGAAAATTATCCAAGAAGAAAACAGTCAAATACACGTATTTTTTTATAAGAAACTGCTTATAAGAAACTGAGACTCTCAGATTGCCAGAACATTAAAGTAAATCAACGGGGTTAAAAGGCAACTTAGCTAGGGGGACTGGGTCCATGTAAATAGAACCTATTGTATTTGATGTTTTCGATCGATGAAAACAATAGGAACATAAGTGGCGCGTGCCGTTCTTTTGTGCTATGTTTAGACAAGATCGCTATATCTCCGTTCATTTACTTTAAGAAACTCCAAGCATTTTTTCTTTATTCTCACTTATTTCCTGTATCATATTACTCGGAAAGTACTTGAGTAATGTCTAAACATTCGAAAGGCTTCAAAACACCTTGTCGTGAAATGTTCTGGAGGTCACAGATCTGATAATTTTAAGAAACTTTCAGTACTGGCCCAAATTCTTAGTTTCTTATAAAAAAAAATACGTGTATAATTGTTCTGCACCCTAGATAATTTTATGTCTCTTGAATCAGCTGAATCGCGTTAGAGGCTCTGTGAAAAAAGACCAACTTTCCTACATCGTTGCATTACGAAGGTAAAAACAAGAAAGGTGAGCAGTTTTGTTTTGCCACCCACACGGATGCTTCCCCCAGGGGTGCTCCCACTATGGCCTAACAGGGGGTCCAGTCAGGGTCAAAGAGGGCCAAAGCAAAAAGTTTAAGACTTACCCTCAAATGGTAGTATCTTTTTCCAAAACCCCCAAATGGTAGTTCGTGGTCCTAAAATTGGGTCAATTGCTAGCATCCAAAAATGACAATTTTCTGCAAAGTTTGATCTTTTAAAACAGAGCAAAAGAGCTTCATTCATTGCTTCAACTATTTGCCTGCATGGAGACTCAACAATATTACTTTGCAGAGGAGCGTACTGAGTTGAAATCTTAGTATTGGCAAGGAATCTTAGAATACCCCCAATTGGTAGAATTTTTTTACAAATGGGGCCTTTTGGTAGCCACAGGGCCGTCGCGAAGGGGGGGTGAGGGGGGTGTGACACCCCCCCTGAAAAAAGGATCTGTCGGCAAATGAAGCTTAAACCAGCATTTGTCGGCAAATGGCGAAATTTGGGTAATCTCTGCTAAGTAAAATGTCCAACATTCTCTGCAAATTGTTCACAGCACAAAGAATCATTGTATGACTGTGACTAAGGCCCCGTTCACACTACTCCGTTTTTGTACAAAAACGGAGAGAAAAACATCCGTTTTTGTGAAAGCGTTCACACTAATCTGCACAAAAACGGCACAAAAACGGAGGTTTTCGAAAACGCTGTCAACAGTGGATATCCACAAAAACGGAGGTTTTTGAAAACGCACTGGATCAATGTGAACGCACAAAAACGGAGGTTTTTGAAAACGTTGCAATAATGAACAATGAGGTTCACAAAAACGGAGCAATGTGAACGCACAAAAACGGATGTTTTTCGCTCCGTTTTTGTAATCAAGCAGATTAGGCCCCGTTCACACTACTCCGTTTTTGTTAATATCCGTTTTTGTCGAATCGAAGCTACCCGTTCACACTACTCCGTTTTTGTACAAAAACGGAGGGAAAAACATCCGTTTTTGTCTGTTCACACTGATCTGCTTGATTACAAAAACGTTCAATTGTTCAATTTGGGGATAATCTTGCACAGTGTCTCCAGGCAATTAAGCCACTAGCCACTGTCTTGCAGCCTCCACTAAAGCAACCAAAACTTGAAGATGTAAATGAGCTCGTTCAACTATTTCCATCAAATATGCCTGTTGATCCATTTGCACTGCACGCAGAGTTTGGTAACTTTGTCAGCTACGTACAACTTAAGAACAAGAAGTTTGATAGCCTGGCTGACGCTGCCTCATTTTCAGAACACTTCAAATCTGCCTTCCCGCTCACCAACAAGGTTTTCAGACTCCTCATGACAGCGCCTGTCACAGTTGCAAAAGACGAGAGAACTTTCAGTAGGCTGAAGTTGATAAAAACCTACCTGCGAACGTCTATGACGGCCTATGACTGATCAACGTCTAGAGTCGCTCATACTGATGTCCTGTGAGAACTGACTGACACTATAAATATCGATTCCATATCGACTCGATGAACACGAATTGCTTTCGACATTTCTGTCTACTTTTTAGATTTAGATAGACCCAAGGCCTTGCTGCAAGCATAGACTGTTCGTTATCAAGCCTAAATATATTCTTAAATAAGCTAACATGAATTGTGGACTTTTGCAAACTGCAAAATAATACTTTTGAAAGCAAAGCTTGATAGTGTACAGACAGTAATTAGATGAAATTTGTCGTAAGAAGAACTCGTTGCTTTTTTTCTTTGCATCTTAGTAAATTGACAAAGATTGTTTGCAACTTGCCTTTAATTTTGAAAGCTAGTTTCTAAGCCAAATATCTTTTGTAGGCCACTGAATATGTATAGACCAAGCAGATCATGGTGCGTGAAAATCGCGTTTAGTAATGGAACCAATATAATAGATAAACCCCGAGATAAACACAATTTTGATATGATTAATTTGAATGACCACACCCAATGACCACGCCCTTTTGTCGGCAAATTTGCAACGCTACACCCCCCCTGCTAAGCCGCCTTCGCGACGGCCCTGGGTAGCCATTTGGCAAGACCCCCAAACCGACTGGACCCCCCTGTTAGGCCATAATGGGAGTACCCCCCGGATGCTTTCTTGCTTCCTGCAAAGAACGAAAAGCAAGGACATACATTGTCTAATTTCTTCTTTTTCCAATCTTATTTGACGACTTCCTGTGACCAGTCTCGGAGGAAAATAAAGATCCAGATCGCTTTCTGCAACGAAAATTTATTATTGAATATCTATTTCGATAAAATTTACAAACAATATGCTCACCACTGTGACGTACAACGATAAAAACCATCTTCAGGCTTCAGCTGTCTTGAAGAAGATTTCTCTTTTGGAAATTTGTTTAAATTTTTTTTCTCCTTCTTTCAGCAAGTTAGACGGCCAGCCAGCAGCAATCAGAATCAAGTTGAAGTCAGTGAGAAAACTTGCATTTTCCATGAACAAACTTACAGGTGTAAGATCTAATTTAAATTGGCCTACTGCTTTTTAAACATGATTTGCGAAGTCAGAAATCAAAAACTAAATGCATCAATAGTCAACAAACAAAGCAAGATTCCTAGTAAGCTAATTTCGCATTTCTGAACGAGTTTTGTTCGCATTTCAATAAACAATGCCTGATTTCTCACGATTCGTGGCCACCAATGCGTCTGGAAAGTCTCATTTTGTGGTGAATAATTTCTCAAATTTGCGCCTTGAGATTAATCAAAACGATAAAATCACGCATTTGCGACTGTTCATTGCTAATTTGTAATTAACGTATTTGACACTTCAGTGGATAGTTTCGCGCATTTTGCTGTGATTTCTCAGTTTACTCAATATACCACAAGTTTGGGCTTTCCCACAGTTCCTGGACTTGCAAATCCGACATTCCGTAGAGGAGGAAAAGAAAGAGTGTTTATAAAAGTGTCAATTGTGTCAAAAGTGTCAATAATAAGTGTTTTCGTTCCAATCTTCCCTTGCGGAATATTTGATTTGCAGATCTAGGAATTGTGGGAAAGGGATCGGTCGGACGAACTTCACGTAATAGAATTGGGGTAAGTCTACCAAACAACTCTCTCGAAGCAAAAAAAGTCTTCTTTCTCTGCAAGATTGGTTTTCTCAGACACCTGGGAATTGGTTTTTCTAAGACACCTAGGAATTATTAAAGTCCACGTTGTGGGCAGTTTGCAAAAATGTTCTTTTCAAAAGGGGATCGACACGGTTAAACAGGGCGAAACAGGGCATATGCTATATTCATATTTATATATTTACACATCTATAAAGTGTACGGTTAGAAGAGGGCCTAACTAATCGATTTGGTATTTTGCGGTTTTATCTTTCTTCTAGTGCTGAATATTTTCGCCCACTAGGCGTTTACATATCTATACTTATAGGTTCAATGAGATAGCGTTTTGAAAGTGAAGCTGCAATCAGACTGCATATTTTCGATTCTATTTTCAATTTGTGTATCGCGCATCGCATTTAGACATGATCTCTTGATTGCAAAATTGCATGCATATGGTTTCTCTCACGAAGCATTAACCCTATTTTACCCGGGCGATGTTTTTGGTGTTTTCTCCCGGGGGGGGGCATTATGGCCCCCCCTGTTTATCTCCATAACTATAACTCCTATGCTGCTGCAACTTAGCAGAACGGTACCTACATCTATTAAAAGGGTAATTACAGAATTTGGTTGTAATTGATCACATGGTTCGTTGCTAGGCAACCAAAAAGTGGCAAGTGGCCACTCATAAGCTTCAGTACTGAAAACAAGAAAGTGCTAATTATTTTGGATTTTAATGATTAAAACTTTGAAAAATAGAATAAATATAAAGAAAATATTATTGTCTATCCATCAAAAGCAAAATTTTTGAAAAATTGTCATTATTCATTATAAATATGACGTCATCAATATGAGTGACGTCATAGACATTATTTTTTGCTGATGTAAGCAAATATGAAAATATTATATGTCAAATGAAAGCTCTCTCAGAGACGAACCGATTGGTACCAATTTCGTTACAATTAGATATAAAACAAAGGAATTATTAAGGTTTTTGTGATTTTCTTTGTTACCACTCTCCAAATAAGGGATTTTTCTCGTCACGTGACTACATTTATAACAATGAAACATTTAAAATTTGATAGCCAATTAAATTTTAGGAAAAGTCGGCAAGTTTCATCATTCCAACTCTCTTCAGCCAAGAGCTAAGCTATAGTTCATGATTCAAGTGGGGGGCCATAATGGCCCCACCCCGGGTAAAATAGGGTTAACACTCATTAACGATTACCTCACAAACCGACAACAGAGAGTAAAGGTAAATGGTTCATTCAGTTCTTGGAAAAGCCTAACACGCGGTGTTCCTCAGGGGTCAGTCTTAGGGCCTCTGTTATTTAACATCTACATTAATGATCTCTTACTTTTTGTTCAAAACTCAGATATCTGTAATTATGCAGATGATACTACTATATATACTTGCGATAAGAACCTAGATAATATAACTCATACACTTGAAGATTGTAGTACGATGGTTTGCCGACAACTTTATGAAATTACAGTAAAAACCCGCACATAAGAACCTTCATTTATTAAGAACCTACAGCCTGAAATTTGGAATTTCTAACCCTAGATATAAGAACCTTTTCACCCTGATTTTCTGTTCAGGTTCTTATTAAAAGATTTTTGTTTACACAAAAAATAAAGAAAAGCAAAATCGGCCATGAATTTGATCAATGTAGTGAAAGTATATTCCAATTTGCGCACAGGTATAGATAATGAGTCTTAATGCTCCATATACTGTAGTTATATTGTGCATTAGTTATACAGATGTAGCACAACATTTACACGTCTTGATATCTATTTTTTATATATAAAAACCTATACCCCATGTTAAGAACCTGCACCCGGAATTTTGCAATACCCCCCCCACAAATAAGAACCCAAACAGACTGATTTTAAAAACATAGGTTCTTATGTGCGGGTTTTTACTGTATATGCAGATAAATGCCATCTTTTGGTTCTTGGGCAGAGATGTGATTGTAAAACCACTTGCAAAGGGGGTTTTACAAGTGTGGGT